>VZTH01014961.1:415456-470151 GCA_013397815.1 Aleadryas rufinucha | reverse complement strand
TTTTTTTTTTTTTTTTGTTTTTTTTTTTTTTTTTTTTTTTTTTTTTTTTTTCCAGCTACACATATTATCTGTTCTTTTGTTGTTTGAAAACTAAATAGTCATGTAGAATTTCTGTCATGGTTTAACCCCAGCCATTGACCAAGTACCACACAGCCCCTTACTCACTCCTTCAGCAGCAGGATTGGGGAGAAAATCAGATGGGTAAAATCTGGAAAACTCGTGGATTGATGTAAAGACACTTCAATAGGTAAAGTAAAAGCTGCGCAGGCAAAAAAAGCAAAACAAGGAATTAATTCACAGCTTCCCATGTGTAGGCAGGTGTTCAACTATCCCCAGGAGAGCAGGGCCTCATCATGCATAACAGTTATTTGGGAAGACAAACACCATCAATCCAAACATCTCACCTTTCCTCCTTCTTCCTCCCACTTTATATACTGAGCATGATATCATATGGTATGGAATATCCTTTTGGTTATTTGTGGTCATCTGTCCCAGCTGTGTCTCCTCCCAGTCTCCCATACACTCCCAGTCTCCTCTCCAGGCTGGCAGTACAAAAAGCAGAAAAGGCCTTGGCTCTGTGTAAGCCCTGCTCAGCAATAACAAAAACATCTCTATATTATCATCACTGTGTTCAACACAAATCTAAAACACAGCCCCATATGAGCCACTGCAAAGAAAATTAACTCTACCCCAGCCAAAACCAGTGCAATTTCTCAGAAAATGGAGGAATCAAAACCAGAAAGGCATGTGCATTCCACAACAGTTTTTCTTAAAGGTGTACATAACTTGCAGTTAAGGCAAACTGACTGAAGTGCTGTGTAATGTTCCTTTGAATCTTGAACCTCAGCCTATTCCATGTGGAATGTGAGCAAACCAAAATAGTAGTAATTTAGAAAGTAATGTAAAATTTATTTTGATCTCGATTTTATGCATTTATTAAAGGGTCTCAATATCGTTTATGAGAGAGAACGGAAGCTGTGTGTCTGTGAAAGGTGTGAATAGTAGGGACAGGGCGAAGGAACATACACTGCACAGTAACTTGATCTGTAGTGTCAGCTGCTGACATCAATGGAGATAATTCATGGAGTACAGGTGCTTTTAGCATGTGTGGAAGGAAGTGTAAGTTGACTCCAAGGGGTGATGTATATAGGATGCTTATAAAGTCAAAGTGAGATTTCTCACTCGAAAGAGAAATGAGGGGAGAACATCAGCAAGATATGACTAGTGCCAGTCTGTTAGGCAGTGGATGGTGTCAGGCAGGTCAATATTTTTAAGTCTCTCTGTAGGTGTACATTTTTTAAACAAGTTTCCAGAGAGTTTAGTTCAAAACTCTGTTCTCTGTGTTATGTCATGACAACTAGGACTTACAAGATTCCGTCCCACATACATACCTGTGTGTATATGGTACCCTATACTCTGAAAAGTCAAGAGACAAGGCTAATAGAACATAATTTTAGTATTTCAGATTCTAAGAATGAAGAATGTTGTGTAGACTTAGATTCTCTCTTTCATGAGACAAAAAATGTCCAAAATGCTTTGTTTATGTAATCGGGTAAAGCAAAAGTCAAGTCTTCTGTTTCTTCATAGGGATTTCTTTGGAGTAAGGTCTATTTCAAAATTAACCAACACCACCCAGCTCTAATCATGTAATGGAGAGCACTTCCATCATGGCTGATGGCATTTAAACATTCAACACATACTGCTGGCTTTATTTGGAGAACGGACCTTGTAAAAGATTTAGTTGGTAAATTTGCATTCTACTTTCCTGAGAAAACAAAACAAGGCTTAGATGATTGTTTATCAGCTTGTTCTCACCTAAATAAATTTTGAATCTGTTACCCAATGTCAACAAATTTGAAAACAATGAAGAAAATCTTTTAAGATACAATCACTGAAAATCAATGGCTATTTAAGAGAAAGAGTCCCAAAGTACTTTATCTTGTGTGAGAAGAAAGGTAGAATTTAGCCATTGTCTAACACATTCAGTCCATGTAAGTCAACACATGTAGAACTCTGGCTTCAAAAATATGAAGGAGAATACATCCATTGTGGAGGGCTGGCATCTTAGAATGTGTAAAATTCTGTGTGTATTTTTCTTTAAAGAAAAGGAGTTATTTAATCATGCTTCGGGATTTTATAACAAGTAACAAGCCTTGTTCAATGAAGGTGTGCTGCGATATAGTACATTCTGCTTGTTTCCTTTTCACAGTCAGTCTGTATGCTGTTTAATGCTTTGGCAGATAAATTTTTGGTGATCTGGAAATTATGATTTCTGTTCCTTTTTGATTGTTATTTATTTAAGTGTATGTAATACAAGACCATAATTGGTTCTAGCAAGTCTTTTAGCAGTATTTAGTGCTGCCTGATCAGTAGGGATTAATCAGCCCCAAAATGGTGGGAGATGCTGCTCTCAAATATATATTGTGATTGCTTTTAATGTTTTACTTCAAAGCTGTTGTCCATATCACTTTCTTATAGTTTAATAATTGGCTGAGAAAGTGAAAGCAGAGGGAATTGATACGTGTTTCAGGTTAAGAATGTGAGAAAGGAAAACATGGTAAAGGGCCAGCCTAAGGTATTAGAAACTGGTAGAATTGCCCAGACTGACTGGAGACATGAATATGTGAGGGTTTTGTGTACATGCTTTAACTAGAAATAACCACAGCCAAAGCAAATGAGGTAGGCCTTGTACAAGAATGTGTGAATTTCTCCAAGCAACAAATAAGAACATAAGATGGTAAGACACACTTTATATTTAGCCACCTTATTAATAATTTTTTCTCTGAGTTTTTTTACATGAGTCATTCTTATTAGGCTTGAAATGCTAAAGTCAGAACAGTGGTTCTTTAACCTGTTCCAAAAATCTGCTTTAAAATAATACAGCAAACAATCATTTTTAATTAATTCAGGCTGGAGGAAGGAATCCACCCACACATGTTCTAATTTCTTATCCAGCTACTTGGACTGACAGTTTTTTGAGATTATAGTATTTTGGAATAAGAGGCAGCATGAATTTCTGGTGCAGGGTGGATTTTTCTTTTCTTTTAGTTTTCTTTTTCTTTTTTTCCCCCTGAAGTCCAGATTCCTCATATTTACAGGTCAGAAATGGTGATAGGACACAAATACATGCAAATGTGAACCAGTGCACATACCTATCTCCTTTTCTTTCCCAACTTTTTTCATAGATAGTAACTCCTTAATTACTGGATATTTTTCTCCTAACCAGTAGTTCTGTCTAGAATATGGGATCTCATATGTTACGCACTAGCAACTCAGACCACACTAGCAATAATATAGACCAAATCTTGCTTACAGATGTAAAATACAGATCAGTATGTTATGTTTGTTAAACTTTATATTGCTTCCATCCCTGTGTTTGAAATAGGAAAGGGAATTCCTTGTGTTTGCCAATAAAGCTATTTCATGAGCTGGCTCCTGCTGATGACTAGATGTTATTTATTCTCTTTTACCAGCTACTGTAGTTGATAGCCAATTCCTAGTTTCTGTTTTTCTGCAGTTTTCATGTTTTCTTCAATCCATAAATGTAGATAAGAGAGGTACTGAAGAAAATGGTTTTTTGGACCACTTCCGTACCATGGGTAAGGTCAAGATTAGACCTTTTTAATTAGGATTTATTTTTATTTGAAAAATTTTAAGATTTCCAGAAAAAATAACTTGGATTTGTGTGAGTTTTGTACTGACAAATAATGAAGATCCCTCAGGATTCTTGCAGCACTCAAAACAAATGTTGCTACTTACATTTTTTCAGCAGTTCAGTCTCCATTAGTTCCACCTTAGCGTCACAAGGATTTTCATAGGACTCTTGCTCCCTGCCAGATTGCTCTAGCAGACATTATCTTTGAATCAGACCTTGTAATAACATTAGACTGTAGAGCAGCTGTAGCAGTATTATGCCAGGGAACTCTTGTGAAAGCTCAGGAAGAATAATGAACACTCCTGCAGAGTGGATTATCCAAATACCGTTACAATGCCTTGTTCTGTCCCTACTGACATGAGCATGTACTACTGTCATAATTCAAGGATTTAAGATGCAATAAAAAAATTACCTAAAAGTGAACAAAATACTATATAAAAATCTATTTTTATAGCTATATAAATTTTTTTTAATGGCAAATTAATATATCTTGTTATTGTTCACCTGCTCCAATAAGTGGGGGTGTTCTTTGAGGTCAATTAGAAAGAATTAGAAGGATGAATGCCTCTAAACATACGGTAATGTATTTCCCACTGCTGCAGGAAAATGGAGCAACGGTGGGGATTGACAATCAGGAGCTTAGAGGTGCAAGGAAAAGAAATCATAACCCCTGTTTTTCTGCACACTTCCAGTGATAGTGAGAGTTGATTTAGCACTTAGTTTGGTTTCCTACGTGTACACCTACTGCTTAGATGAACCCTGAGAGTTTTTGGTGCCACTTTCACTCAGGCTACCTTTAGGTTTTGATGGGAGATACTGAATGTGGCAGTTTATTACTCTTTTTATGCTAACTGCTCAACACCTTGTAATCGTGTTCCACAGAAATGTCTGGGTAATCTCCACTGTAAAGAATTGCCTTACATATTGCCTTAGCTTTCCTGGAGTTTATCCTGCACTGGGAATGCAGAACTACTGCTATACATTTGTTGCTGAATAACTTTTAGACTGGGAGGAGGAACAAATAGCATTATTTTTACATATTACTATGTTTCTAAATATGTGTGATAAAATGCTGTGTGGCAGTGATAACCATTTTGTGCATTTTCTGAGCACTTCTGCAATGGTAGTAACATAAGTAGTCTGGACTCCTCTGAAAGCCACAGACCTCTACAGAACAAGAAGAAATCCATGCCTTTTGAAGAGGACAAAAGTAACATGGTAAAAAATACAGGGCTTTTGAATTTGGCATGTGAAACCACAAGGAATAGAACAAGTATGTTTGTGCAAATCCCAGAGCTGGTGATTGGGATGTGATGCACTTGCACATCTAATTTGACTGTGTGAATTATGCATGCATTTTTTGTCATGTCAACAAAAAGATGATTGCAGATCACCACAAGTACATTTCTTACGTTTAACTTTAAGCCATTATTGACACTACTGAATTAGTTAATATTACCTGAAAAAAACAATTCTTGATACTGTTTCATCCCTGTGGATAACTTTTTTTGTCAACTTTAATGACAATTGTGGCAACACCCCAACTGCGAGTATAAGAATTCCAACATGCAGTTCATGGCATAAAACAGAGTACATTTCTCATTGGTTTTTGATTTTGGTACAATTGGAGACTATTTTCTATTAATCATTCCTTCTCAAAGATAATTGAGCCCTCACACCAAAAGGTTTTCTTTACCATGGGAAACCCCCCACCCCACACATTTAATTGAAAAATATATTTGTAATATGCACACTGAATTATTCTCTTAAGTACAGTGTCTTTCCACAGCTGGATACAGCCTTCTAAATTAGTTCCATTGTATTGAGGTTGTGTGTCGTGTGGGTTTAGGGTCTGTAAGTGTCACTTTTGGTATGCTTATGTAGTAAATATGGGAAATATTTTCTAAATTCGGAGTGGGTGGGAAGCCTTTACATGCATGCCCTATAATCACTGATTATGCATACAGCTTCAGCTTCTTCACCCCGCTGCAGCTTTGACATAGAGAGTAAGACAGTCATTTGCTGGAAAAATTAGTAGTTAAATGCTTATATCAACTTCATAGCTTGCTAACTAGAGGAGAAAAAGTACTGAATCTGCTTGCCATATTGGTAGGAGTTATTTAAGAGTTACTTTGAAGCTCATAGTTTAATCGGTGAAAGAGCTTTTGTGGCATATAAAAGTGATGGGGAAAGCAACAATAACAATAATCATCATCATCTGCATTAAGAGCTTGAGTCAGTTCTTGGGGAAATGAGACACTGTTTCACAAGAATAAAGTGGAACTCAAGTTGTTAGACTGAGTTATTTGTCTGTTCATTGAGGATAATCCTAATCCTTAGGTCAGGGTTGTTGCACTCGTGATTTCAAATTCAGCTTTATCTCTTAGATGATGATACCTAAAGTAATCAATGGATACAGCTCATTCTAATGTATTGGTTCTTCATGATACTAACGCGTTTGAAGGCTGTTTGTACAGTACTTTGCTTCCACTTGCAACATATATTTGTCCCAAAATATCTATTTAAAACTTCTGTGATTCAGAGGTTTTTATGTACCTACTTGTTCTGCCAGTGTTCTTTTTACCTGCACCTCAATTAAGTTCCATAATATTACTCAAAATAATAAAACTGCATGTGTGCCATGAGTAAGAGAGAGATCAGTGCTTGGTTTAGTATATTACTTTGGACAGAGTGCAGAACTGTGTGTGTAGTTTTTGCACTGTTTCTGTTTTTCATTATCTGTAAAATCTGGGTTTTATTTTAGTCATTTGTGACTTTTCATTCGAACACATAGCTTACAGATACGTGTAAGATTACAGAAACATGTATAGCTTGTCAGTACTCATTTTAAAAAACATTGAGGAATACAATGTACTTTTTGAGGGGAAAAATTTGGGAGAGAGAAGACTATTTATGCTTGTCTGTAAGAATAAAAAAAAAAATAATTAGATTTTATGTGGGATGACTGCTAAGAAACAACACTTTTTTGCTTCAGTAATTAACCTTTGCTGATATGAAACCTTGTCTTTATATTCCAGGCTCTTTTGGACTAAGATAGAAGTGCCATGTAGGCAGAAGTTGGTATGGTGCTGGGTAACATGTATAAAGTAGTTGATGAGAAAATTTTTGGTGATGAGCAGAGTGATGAAAGGTACACAATAATTTCTGATTGTGTTTAGCATTATAGAAAATATGGATAATATCTTTGGGGTTTTGGTCTAAACAGCAGATACAGGAGGATAGAAATGTTGATTTGTGAAGTTACCAACTCTGGGTATAGTATTTGTTGTTAGCATGAAAATGTTTGTGAAATCAGCTTTGTTACAAATTAATTAAGGCTGAGGAGTGTTTTCAGCTCAATAACTCTAGGAGAATAGGTATTTGAATTTGAGGCTTATGGAAGGTTGTAAAGAAATTGGTGTGAAAATGCTGATGAAGTAATGGCATTATGCAATTGATTGATGAACAGGTTATATGAACAGCCTCATTAGAGGAGAAATAGAAGGCAGCAAATATGATGCTCATATTTGAAAAGGCCTCCCATGGTAACCTTGTAACTGTAGAGTTAGAACTGAACACATCTGTAGACATATTAAAGTATAGAATTAGTGAAGACATGGATAAATATGTTGGGTTGGCAAGATCCAGAGTGGTTTTTTATTTATATGGATAAACTGTCAAAGAATGTGTATTAGACATATTAATAAGGGCTATAATAGTAGACCTGGGTTTTCAGAAGAGCAGTTGAGAATATGTCTGAGTATAATAAACTATGATATCATAGAAAAAAAGGAAATAACTCAGTTTACGGAAAAATTCATAAAGGTTTTGACAAGCTATATGCCTGTCTGGGATGGAGTTAGTCTTAAATTGAATTAATAGATGTGAACATTAGTTATGTTGGAAGCTATTCAGTAATTTTTTGTAATTCTTATAGTGGTCTGCTCTCTTTCACTTAATGTGAGAAAATGCAGCATTCAGCTAAGCAGGGGTTATCCAGTTTCTTACAACTCAGTTATTAAAGATCCAGTAAGTAGCAAGTGTTCTGCCTTATCTAACTGTAAGCTGCTGTGACTGATCAGGAATTCCAGTTCTACAGACAATCATTTATAGACCATCAATTTTCATGTGTATCTCAACCATCTCTGTGGAAGATGGGATAATTTGTAGGCAGTCTGCTTCAAAAATGGTGCAATGTGTTGTGGCTTGAATGCAGACTGTGCTTTAATCATCCACCTCGGTTCTGTGTATTTGTGAAACGAACCAGTTGCAGGCAATTCTCAGTGTCACTTTTCCTTAATTTTATTTGTAAATATTTTCATGGAAAGACTTATGCCTGAAAACGTGAAGAAGCGCAGCACAGAAAGTGTCACTGAACAGGCAGTTTGAATGAGTTAGGAAAAGTACGGCTTAAATAGGTTTATAGTTTATATAAATATATTTTCATATATGTTGTTGCAAAGGGAAAACAACTCCTACTTTTAACATGCATAATACGGACTTCAACTACTGCCTCTCTTCCTCTGCTGTAACAATCACAGAATGGCTTGGATTGGAAGGGACCTTAAAGATCATCTCGTTCCAATGCCCCTGCTGTGAGCAGGGACACCTTGCACTGGACCAGGTTGCTTCATGCCCTATCCAGATTGGATTTGAACACTGACAGGGATATGGTGCTTCCACAATTTCTCTGGACAACCTGTTCCAGTGCCTCACCATCCTCAGAGTAAAGAATTCCGTCGGTATATATCAATTAAATTTCTCCTCTTTGTTTGAACCTATTACTCTTTATCCTACCACTACACTTCCTGATGAAGAGTCTGTCCCTGGCTTCCTTGTAGGCCCCTTTCAGATCCTGGACGGTTTCTATGAGGTTTCCACACAACCTTCTCTACTCCAGGCTGAAGGGCACTGATGTTGCTGTTACCACAGCAGAGAGTTTTCTTCCTGGTAACTGTTGCATGGGCTCTGTAAGTTCTGTGCCAGAGAAGCTGAGTGGCTGAGCAGTGTGTGCCTAAGATAACTTGACAGACCCCAGGGTAAAATGTGACTGTAGGAGCCTTTATACTGCTCAGGTGCATGACTTCGCACATGGTCCGTGAAGGGCGGGGACTCTCTTAAGCTACTCTTGTCCCGTAGTGTAGAATTATTTCTGGGAATTAAAAGGAAATTTAGCTGAAAGGTATGAACATAAATACTTCCAATTATCTGAAAATTCATTGATGAATGAATCCATTAATTGATCTAAGTACCTTTGTAATAAATCATTTAGTTTCAAAATGAGTCAACATTATTAAGACAATCTAGAATGAGATGAAATTAGTTTTCTTAATCAGTTTAATAAACTCAAGTAATTATTACATTTCATGTTAAAAAGCCATTATATTCTGCATTGCAGACCTTTAAATCACTTCTGGAATTAGTTTAAAAATGTAGCATATGTCTACAGTGTGACAGCTCCTGTACAATTATTTTCTAGAAGTGAAACTGAATTTATGTATTCCCTGTTAAACCAAATCCACAGAGAGTCCAATGAAACAATTTTCTCTCAATTGCTACCTGGTTTTCCTTTATGGCTGTTAGCTGAGATATCTGAGTAAAATTGTGTGATATGTTCTCATTTTAGTGGAAAGTTAGGTGTGTTTGAAGTTACAGTGAAATTCTTACTGGCTTCCTCATGGCAAGAATTCAACTCCAAGAGGCAGCATACAATACAGAACATAACATTTTGTTCTGTCTTACTGTTCTGCTGAACGTATTTGTGTGCAAGCCATTTATTTCTACAGTGTCTGGAAGAACAAGAGGGGCCAGAGGGTCCCAAGGGTGTCAGAATGAATTGTTAAACTGAAGTACTAGCTGTAGTTGAAAATTGGGGAGTGAGTGGCTACAGAGAGCTGTTAAGAAGCATTTAGTGTTGTTTCCTGTTTAAATGAGGCTGTTTCTATCTTTGTATCAGCTCCTTTGACTCTACAGCAGTACCTTAACAGTAAACAAAAGATTTAAGATAAACTAATCCTGGAAATGGTATGCAAGGGGAAGTTCTTTAAAGTTACGTATACAGATCCATAGTAGTCTTTTTTGTTAGGAATTAAACTTGTCTGTGTCAAATTTGAGTTGTTTTCACTGTATCAGCTGGGCTGAAGAAACAGCTGTTCTATGTCTGTGAGGATCAAAATATTGACATGTCATCATATGGTACTTCTGGAATCCCACTGTTCTGTTTCATAAACATTAATCACTCCTACATATGGACTTATGAGTGTATCTACGTTTTATGGAAAACCTGACAAGGGCTAATTCCAAACAGTTATATAATTCTATATTTACAAATAATTGTAATTTTTACCAGTGCAAAGAAACTGCAGCAAAGGATTCAGCCTTTATTGGATAAAGTGTCTTAAGAAGTAAGCTCAAGGTTTTAGAGGCTAATTCTATAAGAATTCAGATTAATTTTTATTAGCAGAGCTAATTGTATCTGACACCTTATTAGATTTTAAGGTGGATTTAATGTGTAAGAGTGTATTTAGTGTTACTGGACCTAAAGAGATTTTAAGATATGATACTTCTCA
This sequence comes from Aleadryas rufinucha, assembly GCA_013397815.1. Classification (NCBI taxonomy): domain Eukaryota; kingdom Metazoa; phylum Chordata; class Aves; order Passeriformes; genus Aleadryas; species Aleadryas rufinucha. The sequence goes on along the minus strand of VZTH01014961.1, from coordinate 459,927 downwards.
GCCTTAGTTTCCACTAGGAAATATAATTAGCGTGAAAGTGAATAGGTATATTTGCTTTAAATTTATTTATTTGTTTTTAAATTGGCGAGCACGCACAAGCTGTTTTCTTCTGAGTATCTTTGCAGCTTTCTTCAAACAAACCCTGAAATTTTAACCTATTTTATCTCTAGTTAATGGATGTTCTCTCTTACTAGAATCTTAACTCAATTTTTGTTCCTGGTGTGCTGTACTGTACATCGAAGAACTTAAGCTTCATCACAAAATATGTTGCTCTGCCTAAGATGCAGCATATATAATGTTTAGAATTATTGCATATTGCTGAGATGCATTAAAATTCCAACCAAATTAATTATCTAGGGCTTTCAGAATTTGGGGAGAATGTTGAGTGAATCTGTATTTTTGATATTAGACTATGGGTATAGGACTGAGATAAAGACCATGTAGTTTAAAGCAGACAGATGGCCCTTAGACATGACCTAGCTGTGGCAAGACAGACTGTGAGGAGAAACAAATAAGGAGATTGTAGCTATTCTGAGGCACCTTGCTTTTTAAAATAGTGTTCTTAAGAACATTCTTGACTTGAGACAGATTTTATTTCCCACCCTTGTAAGAAGCCTTTTTGTGTTCCAATATTATTATCCTTCTTCATCCCCTTTCTCTATGGAATGTTTCTGCATAACTTCCATTAAATTGAAATTATTTGTATCTGTCTAGAACAGATGTGTACTTGTAAGGTGAGCTAAGCTGTTCTTTCCACATTCATAAATGAGGTCTGTACACAGCTATTTAGATAAGTGCATTGTGCTTTTGATATAGTGGATGTGTAATGGAATACTGAATTAATTTTAGTATTCTAGCAACATTATTAAATCTAGTAGGTTCGTGTCTTCTGCCCACAGACAAACTTATCCTTGGATCTGACAGCTTACTTGGTACAAGACCTGAAAAGGGAAAGATGGGGTGTGCACACCTCAAATAATTTGTTTGTGCGTCAGTCTTCAGCCTCATAAAAAAGGCTCAAGAGGATTATTTTAATAGGCCTGGAAACAGAAGTATTTCTTCTCTTGGAAATATGTTGTTGTCTGAGAAAAACATGCATTTGTGCATCAAGCTTTGTCTTCCTCAGAAGTGACAGGATTGGTTTTTTTGTTTTTTGTTTTTTGCAAAGCAAGAGGCACTCTTGTGTATGTACTTTTGAAAAATAGCAACACTTCTCAAGTCAGATGCTCTATGATACTGGATAATCTATTGTTGCATGCAGTTATTTGAAATGTGTGATGTGGGATTACTGTTTTCCTTAAAATCTGTAATTAATTTGCTTGACAGAATCTGGGATCAGGTTTCCTTCCCAGATAGGAGTATTCAAGCACAATATTCTAGGAAAATCTTCTGGCTGATGATGCACAGATATATATATATATATATATTTCACACATACTCTGTTATTCCAGTCATGGTGAATACGGAGTATTAGCCCTACATGTATCAGCTGACAAGAAAAATAGTAACATGGAGAGTACGTGGTTTTAAAATGTGGTATTTGTGTTAAGGTGATCCTCAGTGGTGTGGAGAGAGTGCTAGAGCTGGCCATAGAAAGAGTTGTGTAAATAGAGATACTGTCCTTTATTTAAGAGTGGTACACTTCCAGTGTTCTTGTTCTACATGCTCAGTATGGGATTTTTGAAAATTATCCAGTTATTGTTTTAGAGGAATGCTTAGTGTTTGCAGAGTCAGGCCCCAGAAGGACAAGTAATGCATGAAGGACGCAGAAGTTTAGTGGCCTTCTAAATCAGGTCACAGCCTATTTTTTTTGCCTTTGGTAACGAACTCTTGTAAACTGGATATTTCAACAACATAAAAAAGGAAGTTATAAATTTAAATAAAGGTTAAAAAATAATGCCCTAGATTTGCATCTGGATTTTGTTACCAGTCTTAGAATGCTGCCCAGAGCAATAGCATGCTGCATGGGAAATCTGATAATGCTGTGAATCTTTCAACCTTATGCATTCTAATCTGAGTGTGGTTTCCTGTAGTATTGCTGATATGCCAGATAAAACAAGCTTGGATCCAAAATCAACCACTGTTATAAATGGATGCTCTCTGTTACCCCATTTGTCCTGTAATCCGTGATTAGCTGTTCCCTATCACAAAAGGGAAAACATTATTATATTCAGTTTTGCATGTAAACTTGCTTCCAAATGGTAAGCAATTGTTTACACAACTGTTTAGTTCAAGTGCAGTTATGCTTTATTTTATGCTATGTTTATGTGCAGAAATACTTTTATTCTAAGCATCATCTTCAGAGTAACTAACTGCTTTCATGTTTCTTCAGTGGCTGTAAAACTTTTCACCATGGTGATGAAATTATCGTAATTTGGCTTCCTCAAAGTAAGATTTTTTTTATTTAGTTGAAATTATGTACAATAGATTACATATGAAGAATTAAACTCCAACAGCAAAATTTAGTATGAACAAATAAAAGTAATTATTTTGCTGCTTCTGAGTGCTAAGTGGAGTTTATGAATAAAAATACAAAGAGCTGGTCCCTTTCATTCATTTTTCCTTGTCTGAGCAGACTTCCATCAGATGTTTAAATATGAATTCTAAAATCAACATTTCATCATTACACTGAGAGAGCGTTGGTGTTTTTCTGCTCTAAAATATGTAGTATTACACAGTAGTCCCCACCATTTCACTTAAGGATTTTCATATACATAAAAAACAAAAGTTTTGAGAGGAATGCTGTTCTCTTATGCTAGAACTTTCTTAGCATTATATTTCTCTAACTCAATAAGAAGGCATTTTGAAAACATAACCGAAAAAAAGAAATCTACCACAGAAACCCAAGCCACTGAGACATGAAGTGCTGGGCGAAGTATCCATACAAGTTAGCATCAGGCATGTAGCTTGATTAGGGATATGTTCTGTCAATTATTAACAGAGTTGTTTTACTTCACACAAAACTTCAGAGTACAAGTTTGAGGCACTCTGATTTTTCTTCTGAGGGAGGCTTGCTCATATCTAAATAGATTAACTGCTCCAAATTTACGGGCTTTACTTTCTTGCCTTATACCCTGGTACAGTTAAAAAAAAGGCAGGTCATGAGGAAAGAACTAATGTAATTGAATCGTGGATTATATAATTAGCAATTGAGACCAATACTGTTTAGATAGAAGGGCAAAGAAAGAATAGTAATGAGTAAAAATGTTGGTGATGTTACAATATGTTGAAAGACTAGACTAGACTAGTCTCCATGGCTGAGAAATAATGCTTCCTTTTGTTTTCTGGGCCAAATTAATATTCACAAATTCAGGAGAGCAGGTTGAGTAAGAAGTGTGAAAATGCCTACTCCTTCCCTCTCCTTTTCCAGTAGTTTGGAATTTGGGCCAGTGTCCTAGGAGTTGAAAAGCATGCATTTAAATCCTTTTGGGCAATTATGGATCAGTCCTCTGTACTGAAGCTATTTGGTTTGTTTCAAAAATATATTTCTGAAGCCTTATTAGATGTGGACGAGTGTCAAAATTCAGAAATTGTGTATTGCTTGGTGGAGGTGACAGTAACTGAAGTCTTAGAAAATAAGCAATACTTGTAGTATTGCTAAGAGTGAAGTTGGAATAGCCGGAATTGGAACAACTCAGAAGCTGAGACCTACTCTGAAAAACTCAAAACTTGTTTTCTTTTCTTTAGTGCTGTCATTTTTCAGTACTACATATTGATCATACTTTGTCTGTATCTTGCTAAAAGTAGTGCAGGCAAACAAAGTTTATACAAAGACACAAAACTAAAGTTTTCAGTGGCAAAACTGGTAATAGAAACCAACTACCAATGTCTCCTGTAGCCATTTCATTACACAGCTATATTCAGTGAGAGTTACAAAGATATGGTTTTAATTTGCTTTATAGCTCAGCTTTTCTGTGAAGACATTGCATCTGTAACATATTACTTGCAGCTGTAGTTATGGTTTAGTGATAGTAGTTAAAGATTGCTATTATGAAAGGAAAAGGAAAGCATATTTCCAGTTTTCATTTTGAAATGCATGTAAGCCAAATACAAGAAACAAGTATGATGGTGACTTTTGTAAACTCAAGAGAAGATAAGAGCAGGAAACCCTTGTTCCTCTTGTAGTGGAACAGTGTCAAAATGATAGTTTTCGTCCTATAATATTTTACTTTGATCTATCTGGATAGTGCAGAAAATTCTGCATGCCCGTCAGAAAATCGAGGTGTGTAAAATATTCCATACATAGGATTACAGTGTCAGGGAAGAAAGCATAAGAACATGGCAGATTTGATGTAGTGAGAACCACATGCCTAGGATCTCACAACATCAGAAAGATTTTCCAGTGTTATTGTGTGAAGTTCACTGACTGATTTTTTTCCAACTAATTTAATTTCTATCTTTCTGAAAAATAAGTAGCCCAAGACATCAGAATCACATCTGGAACTTGGCTTCTGTATTTATAAGGCAAAGATAGTACTTAATGCTAAGCAATGATGTCTTAAAATTTAGATTTTCTGTATTATGAGACCAGCCTTAAGGCATCCAAATTTGCAAGAACTGGGATATAAACCAAATCTACTAGAGCACTCATCACCAGTATACAACTTTTCATGGCTATTCCCATACTTTTATTTTCCCTCCTATCCCAGTGGAATCTTCCCTTCATAGGTTTTTGAGGAGCAGGGATGGTATGTAAGATCTAATAGGTTCCTTGTAAAAACTGATTTTTAACAAGGGGTAGGTTGCCACATGTCATAAAGCTTTCTGAGGGGAAAAGTGGTAAAGTTTCTTTGGTTTCTTCAGTTCTTTTCTCATATCTGCCAGGGCACAGGATATGACCAGCATTTTTAAAAAAAAAAAAATTCTTTTTGAGTTTTTGTTGTAAAATGGAAATGTTGTGTTTCATTTGTGTAGTATGACAAATCCCAAATATTGTTGTGCAAGGAGCAGCTGTGTGTGATCTCCATTACCTTTGGAGAATAGGTGTGGTTCATGCTTACTAGCTCCTTAGACTTGTGCGCTTCTATTTGAAAAGAACTTGGCAATCTTGTCACTGAACTTCAATAAATCAAATATGATGTAGCTGTTTTCCTTTGAGATTTTCTTGTACTTTCTAACCTAAAGCTGAGCCAACAGAAGGCTCTTTGCCTCAACAGCATCAGACATGACAAACAACTGTTGTTGGGAAGTCTGCTTATCCTTTTGAGTATATGAATTGCAATTATGCATGACCCAGAGGTAAATGTTGACATTATGCACACTGTGGAGGGTTCTTTCAGTACATGCGGTAAGCGGGCTAGCACAATTTAAATGCCTTTTCAGCATGCTTCAGTTTTTGGCTTATAGAAGTTTGAGGACGAGGTTGAAAACTGGGAGAGGCAGTGTTTGTGGTGCCTCTGCTTAAACTCTTTGCAGCATATGGAACATATATAAAGTTACCTGGTGAGCAGAGAACTCTGTGAACATTTTAATGAATGTATTAAAGCCAGATGATCTCCAGATACTTGGTTTTTAAAGCCTTTTATTAGAATCAAATTGTTTTTAATTAGGTGAAAAAACCACAGCTCTATTTTAAAAAAAAAAATCTAGGTCCTAGTGGGCATGATGAGCCACTGTGGACACTTGATTTCCTATTTGCACTCCTGAGAGCTTGGATACTGTTTCAAGATTTTGGAAGCCTGCTGAATTTCTGGATCTGACTTTCTAATGTGGTCTCTTTTCATGAATGAGGGAAGCCTTAGCTTGCATACAAATGTAGTTAGGCTTAGAATTTTGAAACCGATATGATTTTCTACTGCAAAGGAAAAAAATTCAGGCTTAGATGCAACAGTAATGGTCTTGGAGTCCTTCAGGCACTGGTCTACTAGGGTTTTTTTGTGTTTGGCATGAAGGAAATAACAGGTGAAGACAGTCTGTCTGTTGTGCTTGCATTGGAAATCCAACTCAAGAGGATTTTACCCTTAATCCTTTGATTTGTGTTGTACTTTCTAAAAAGCTATTAGATTTTGGCCTTGTGACTTATTTTCTTACACCAAAGCATGAAAAACTAATGCTGCTTACATCTTTTTTATATTGCTGCAATTTTCTCTTTTTTTTTTCCCCCATGATGGTCTTTTCCCGATCTCTACTATCTGAAATTGACTTGAAAATTATTTGTTATATAAATCCTACATTATATATTCAAAGATGAGGTCTGGGAAACCATGAATCTTACTTTTAAAGCGCAGAATGTTCATTAGGCTAGATAGTTCATTCCTTGAAAATGAGATTGTGAAACAGGGAGACAGTAGAAGGAACTAGGATGTTACACTGACTTCCCTGCAGATTAGGTAGATTAGGGAAGATTTATCAAGATGATGCTATAAGGCAAATCCCTGTAACTACGAGTCTGGTTTCAAGCTTTCTATTCTGCTGGACCCTGTCAGATATAGAGGGATGAGATCATTTAGTAGACCAACTAGTTTACGTAGCGAAAAATGAATGAGCTTTATGGGTGCCCAAGTCTTTGTTTAGATATGAAAAGAAGGTACCTTAATAATACCTTTATCTCATCGAAAGACTCAGGAAAAGAATTTTTAAGTTTCTGCAGCCTGTAACGAGAAATTTTTTGAAACCCCAGTAAATTCTCATGAAATGACATTTGTGATCTGCTAATAGCCACCTTCCCTTGGTATAGAACTTGCTAATAGCCACTTTCCTTTGATGCAGAACTCAATTCAGGAAAACGTAAGAAATTACTTGCAGCTTGGGGTTGTGAGGCGTATAGGGGAGGCAAGATCTTTAAAGAGATGAATGGCTGTAGTTTGATGGAGAAGTAAAAATTTCAGGAACATGAACTTAGAAATCTTCTTAAAGGCTTGTGAGTAATGACACAGGTCTATTATGGACAGAAGTTACCTTTATTGCATGCTGTAGATCTGTCTCAGCATTTAAGTATCAGGTATATGTGATTATTTTTCCTCTGGGTGCTATCTGGGATGTCCCATATATTTTGTCTGTATTTAAGGTACTCTCACAAGCTTTTTTAAAAATACAAGACACTCAACTCCATATTAAAAAAAAACTAGGATAACTGTTTTTCTGTGGTCTCTGCAAAGACATATATATTCATAAAGTAAAAAATATTCAGACTTTAAAGCTCACATAATAATTTAGATTAGAATAGCTAGACTTTGTCATGGAGAATATTGAGCTACCTGTGATGTTACATAAACTGGCTTTTTGGGAGCATGGAATGACTGCAATTCCAGTCAATGAAGCATTGAACATTATAGCTGAACTCCACTGAAGTTAAGCTGCATTTGACAAAGTCAACAATTCAATAGAGTACAGATAACTCTTTCCTTCCTTCCTGTATTTGAGTGGTGGTAAATGCAGGCATGTTGTGAAAGTACAGATAAAGTGTATTTCTCTGCATGTGATCTCAGTGGTACCTCCTGTATGAAAGATAACTTGGCTGTACTTCTGATACATGACAGCTCTGGCTCAATCGAGGTGTGCTAATTTGTAACACGATGCATGCATAAGCAGTATTCTTGTCAATGGATATATTGTCTTAAAAGTTGTGGTGTTTTATGAAAACATGTTATTTTTAAGTAAATGTGTAAATGTGTATTTATATAATTATGTAGTGATCTATACAGAAACTATCTGCTCAAGTATAATTCATCTATTAAGCACTATTCAAGGAATAGTGGAGGTATTTTATACATTAAACAAATGAAATTAAAATAGAATATGTGTTAGCTAAAGCATAATCTATTTCTTGAGCAGTTCCTGTAAGTGTCAAGTACTCAGAGAATTACTGGTAGTTTACATTAAGTAATAGTAACATTAGAATATTTTAAAGACTGACAATTGCTTGCCAGTATTACATAGATTGTGAAGGTGTAGGGGAAAAAAAAACATGAGCAGTTGAAAGGCTGGAATCCAAGAGCTTTGATTTTTGTGCTTGTCTTGTTATGAAGTGCATTGGGCTGTGTTACTCAGTCAATACCTAGCAGCCAGGTAACTAGCCCAAAGCAGTATGCTTAAAATATCATACATTTTTCAGTTCTGTTTATGGTGCAGTTTGGAATGCTGATTGCTTTGACCAGCAACTGTGAGCTTTCAGATCAGTGTCAAGGTGCCATTTTTCTGCTTTGCAGAATCAAACCTGATAATTTTACTATCTAAATCCCATTTAAGCACTACAGAATTGTTTATTTTAATTAAATTGGAGGGACTTACATATCAGCATATGGGTCTCCTTAGTATGCTACAACATTTTTATCTAGGCAAAAAAATGAAATCTGACCTGCTAAATTTTGTGTGCTTGTTGGAATGGAAATAGAGTCAGCAGAAGGGGTCTGCCATTCAGTCATGAGAGAAACAGAGACACAAATGCTGGGTGGCTTGTCTCACTGTAACTCTTCACTGAATAAATGTGCAAGTAAGAACAACTGTGTTTTAAATGTTGGGAACTCCTAGAAGAGGGATAACTTCAATTTATTTTAGTGTCTGAGGCAGAAGATGATGATAGGCACATACAGAGTTGAAAAGCAGTTGTTCCCTTCTGAGAAGTAGGACAAGTTGAATGGAAGGACTCAAGCAACCTTTGCATGGCTCACTTCACAAACATATAAATTCTCTTTCTGCCAGTTTACAATGTTTTTAGTGCAGAAGTAAATTAGCGTTTACTTGGAAGATACTCTGAATGACGCTTAGTTTTCGCAAACAGGTATGTCCTTGGCTTTTCTGTTCAGTTTTTAAAATATGTTTATGTTTTAGTCTTGATTTTGAATAGCCTTTAATAAAAAATTGTCATTTTGAAATTTGTGATTTGAACCTGTTTTTTCTTAAAATCCTATTGCCTTGCAGCACATGATTCACACCTTGGAACAATATCATTATTCTCTAATACTGTTATTTTGCTGTGATGTATTGTACTTTACGTGTGAAGTACAAAAATTCTTGAAGCTGCAGTGTTTCTGTTCACTGCCAGATTGTGCCTTTGGATGGTTATAATCAGGAGGTACAGTTACTCTGAAATGCAATTCAACTGAAGAAGTATATACATATTTTGAGGTTATGGCCAGTTTATCAGGGCTAGTAGTCCATGTTACCATCCACCTACCATTCAATCTATAACTTCACACCATTTATATTAAAATATGATCTTTGTAGTTTTTAATTTCAGGTGTTGTGAGTAATATAGTATTTCCATATCTTTCTACAAGAATTTCATTGTGTCACTTCCTTTCAATGATTTTTTTTAAACACAGTAGTATATTTGCTGTTGGAAGGAAAATGTTTCTAACAGCTATTCAGTGTTATATAAGGTCTTTCTGTTCTGCAGTTGCAGAGTTTGTCACATCTTGTAGATGATGTACCTTACTTAAATGTGCAAGTGGAATGATTGAAACTTTGCAACAAACAAGCCAAGTGTCTGTATTTCACTTTCCTCACCTCCTGACTTCACCTTGACTCAAAATGTCACTCCCGTACTTATGCTAGAGGACTGATACATTATTCATTTTAACTCCCATTTTTCTTTCTGTCTTCACCAACCCCACGGAAGCTGCTGTGCATTATGGAATGTATGCATAGGGACTGTGCCATATCTGTGTAGATTACAGGCTGTGGTTTTGCTTATCCAGTATAACTTTAAAGACACAAATGAAGCATTGAAGGCATCAAATTATATTGTGATATCTGTAAGTGCAAATTGCAATCAAATGCCACCTGAGAAAAAGATTTCATTTACTGTTTGGAAGCATATCAAATGATTTGTGCTTGGCATTTGTACATCACAGTCAGTGGACTTGCTGTGGAAAAGTCTTCTAGTTTGAAGTGTTCTGAAATGTTAATTGTTTGGCTTTGTGCAATTACTGAGAGATCTGCTGGTGTTTAGAAATGTTACACAGAGAAAATCATTATTGTATGGGTGATGAAATATTAAGGGAAGAGATGGAAAATTACAAAAGAGTAGAAAATAATTCTCATTTTTCATGTGAAGACCTGCACATATTACATCCTTGAGCAAACTGGCTGACAAACATAATTTTAATCTTCAAACTACTCTGCTATGTTCAATATCATAATAAAAAACTCTCAGCCTTTAGGTAACTAAGTATTAACCAAATACCTTAAGCACTTTAATACTATCAAGAATAAGACTGGTTTATGTTTCAATTGGATTAAAACATAATGATTGATAGTGACTTCTCTTGGAGATGGATAAAGGAGGGTAATCATTCTGCATCCTCTGGTGCAATCCAAATGATCTTTCCCATCGCTACCTTGAAGGTTGACTACTTTGTAGTACAGGAAAGGATACAGGGGAAAAAATGTGAGAGTGGAATAGAGAATCCTGAATGAATATGAAAAGGCACAGTGCTGAAAAATGAAATTCAGTATCTTTTTAGCACATGTAGGTGCTGACTTGCAGTCCAGATCTAAAGATTCCTGGCCTACTGCTCGATTTGTTGTGTCTGTATTTTTCTTTAGGATGAAGTTGCCATATGCAGCCATTCTTCCAAATGTCAGGTGTTAGAGGAGGTGTCTGACAGTGTCTGTTTTTTATGAAATAGGTCTCTCACTTCTCATGTGAGGGCTGAGCTTTTATCTCTGTTCAGTCAGAGACGTTTCATCTCGAAAGAGGATGTTCTATGCATCAGTATACAAAGATGGTGGAGTTAAGTAACACCTTTCCTGTTAAAGCCAGATTATCAGTCAGGTAAAGAGTTTAAGTTTTTTTGGAAAAACTGGATGATGTCTCTAGTGGTACGGCACTTCATCTGGCAGACTGTATCTCATATCTCTTCCTTGCTCATATCTACTTCTTGCTTGTACTTTTAAAATACAGTTATATATTTGGTATTTTTTATTCACTGATTCTGTACTGAAAAATACAGGGATGCTCACTGAAACAAGAACAGGACCTTAAAATATCCTTTGGACTGCCTTTGCCTTCCATTTTTACATCCCATGTGCCTTTACAGAGAGTCAGACAGCAGAATTCACACAGATCATCCTGTTTAGGCCTGATGAGCAGAACATGATGAAAGATAGTTTTGAAAGATGAAAGGTAGTCTTGGTTTACCTTTTCCTGGATTTCCAAGACTTCAGACTTGCACCGTGGAATACAAAAGGTGGTCACCACAACTGTATCAATGTTTTTGAGGGCAAGTTGCTGCCGTTGTGCTGGTTCTGTGCATGTGGCAAGCTCACAAATGAACTGGCAAATGAGACCTCTCCTTTGGTCACAAAGAATGCCTATATGTGAATGCCTATATGTGAACCCTAAACAGACCGCAGAGGTATTCAGTGTCTGCTGTGTTACATACTGTATGTTTGTATATTGTAAAAGAAAGAAGAACAGAGATAAAGCTTAGATCATAAAATAACTAATTTCTGTCAAATAAATCAAGGGTAATAATGATTACAAGAATGTTGACAAACTGTTGGTAAAGCTGCTGAAGCATGCAAAGCTCAGGTATTGCAAGTTGGTTGGAAAGATTTGTGTTCTACCAGATGTCTAAGTCTTTACTAAAACTTATTATAATTGCCAGTCTTGTTGGTCTACTACTGAAAAGCAGGAATCAATTTCTAAGCAGCAGAAGAAAAATGCATAAATGAAGAACATCTTACTATCAGATTCCATCCAGTCGTTTGGATGAGAGAAAAAGGTATTATTTAAGAATCAATATAATGAAGAAAGAAAGTAGAACCATTATTGATTGAATTCTATCAAAGTATATTTAGGAAGATTATATTGACAAAAATTCTCAAATTTGTCCAGATTTAACTGTAATAATTTGTGTTTCTTTCCAAATCTTTTAACATACTTTCTTTTTTCCCATGTGATATTTTAGTGTGATCCATGGTAATGTAAACGTAAAGAGTTCCAATGTGCCTTTCAAAGATCCTGGTCATCCTACTGTGAAGATGGTCATGGTTCCTGTAAAGAATTTTTTCTTTTCTTATCCTTGGATCTTTGCCAGTGCATATAATCTTTGTCTCTCATTCAGTGGATTTTATGTATACTGAAAAGAGCCAAGTCCGTGTTTTAAGGCACTTTATATCTGAATAGCAATACCTCTTTTTGCTTCATAAATGACTAGAAGGGAGGCATGATGGAAGATTGCAAACCAACTGTCTTTTTGTTGCACAACTCCACAGGCCAGCTCTCAAAAAATAATGATTTTCAGTCAATACTCTTCTCATCTGGTTTGTCTTAGAAATGAAGGTTTTCTTAGGCTTTATATTAAATGTGTCTTGGAATTGCCACCTTTAGGTGTGAGCTGTAAATTAAGAGAGGGTGTGAAGCCTAAAAAAGACCATGAAAAGCGGACAGTACTGATTGAGCAATCTAGACAAAATGCCTGTCAGAAAAAATGTAATGTGGAAGGTAGGCAGGAAGAAGGAGAGGGGTGAATAAAATAAAAAAAATAATTTAACCTGAAAAATGGAGGAATACACTGTTTCTACTTTGAGTGAAATGTGATAAATTAATTCTACATTTAATAAGTAAATTCTATACATTTCTTTAGGAACACAAACCAACAGCACACACCTAGAAGCTAATAGGGAAACTCTGTAATTGTAAATGTAATGGGAGAAAAACAGATGGANATTAAGGCCAGGCTTTACGTTGCTCCCTTCATGCCTCCCTGTTTCCCATGCTTGGGGCAGGGAAATAAAGACACGGGTTATGCAAAGAGAGCTCCTCCTTCGTCTTTCATCTCCGTCGCCGCAGCCCAACTTACCTGGCGAGTGTCCATGTGGGAGGACAGAAGCTATGTCGCCTCCCAGGCTCACGCGGCAGGATGAGTGCACTATTTGGACAAGAAAGCAACAAAATGCTTTCCCTAGAAAGAAGAATTGATCTATAAAGTGGGTACAGTAAAAGTCAATACTCAGGTACAGAAATTAATTTCTGGCAGTTGAAAGTTGTCTACCCAGTTTGCAGCTAATGTCAGCCATTCTGCCTTCAAGGAAGCTATCTGCCATATCTTATTGAATTTAACTTCGAATAATATGAATTATTAATTTTGCATAATTAATGATTACTCAGAATCAATAAATCTATAGTTACAAAGTACTCAAGTGTCATAAAATATCCTTTTGCAATAGAGAAAAAGTGTGGATTTTCACTTGTCTTAATATGTACATATTATACCAGTTACTGTTTTTCTTTTTTTATTATAACCAATTTGTACAAATTAATAAAGACTTACATTCTCATAAAACTTATTATCTTATGAGGACACAGAGATCCCAGGGGATCCCAAGCTATCCTATCACTTTGCAAACTCTGTGGAGAGCTTCATAAATTTTATAACCAATCTCTTGTGCACCATTCATTTTTCATAACAGTCTGGTTTTTTTCCTGGTTTTAGGTTGGTTGTTTTTTTTTTTTTTTCCAGATACTGTTACATGCTTACACAGGCTTGAATCAGAGACAAATTGTTACATGGTAGGGTGGATTTTATTCTGTACAGTTACGCTGACCCATACCAAAAAGGAGTAGGGACTCAAAGAAGTGTTGTTACTTTTTGCTCTGCCCATCTGCCACTTGTGTTTTTTCTGTTTTTCTTAAATTGTGAATTTGAGCCAAGCTCAGCTGATTCAGGACTATTTAGCTATGTGGATGATTGTGTCAGAGTGTGTCAATGGAGAAGATGCAATAAGAGAAGCTTCTGATACTCAGTAATTCAGCAGCAGGATTTCTGCAGCAGCAGTAATTCAGCAGTTTTTACAATTACGAAAACTCTGTAATTGTAAGAGCCTTTATACCTGCTTTGAGAATATTCTACATTTTAAGTTTTTGTCATCTGTTTTCCCTACTCTTCATCTATCCAACAGTTTATCTGAAATTCAGGAAATGTAAGTGTAGCCTATAAAGAAAACTAAATTTGAATTTGCAACTGAAAAATAAAATGTGGAGTTGTGGGCTGCACTATGTTAACATCATTTTATATAACTGCCTCACCACCTTTTGTGGCTCTGCCGTGTTGGTGTGAAATCATAAGTCTGTATTAGAAGCCTGTCATGGCACTGGGCTTAAGAAGATTCCTTTAATAAAGAAAAATTTCAGTGCTCTGACTGTCCCACAGTAGAAATATAGACCAAAAAAAAATAAGGGTTTCAACAAGGACTGTTAGAGTTTGGAAGGAGTTTGATAGGACTTCTGGAGGAAAAGGGAGTTGGAAGCCTGTTTGGGACGTGGAACTAGAAGGCAGAGGAAGGAAGCCATGTGACAGTCTGTGGGGCAGTCTTATCAAGGGAAGTTTTTATATTTCTTTTGTCTTTGAACTCAAGAACCTGAGGGTCACGTTCTATTCTTAAACTGGATGTTATTTTTGATTACTATTGTGTGCTTCATGCAATTGAGCAGTGCTTTAAAAAAACATAGGAAGAAATATAAGAACTGAGAAATGACACAGTCCAGGTGCCATGTATCAATATTTGAAGTCTCTCTTATTACAGGGAAGCTGTACATGACAGCCTTCTTAAAGAGACCTTTTGCATTTGGATGGCTTTCTTGTAATTGCATCTGACTGGGCTAGTGAATGAGGCGTATGAGGTATGCAGTAATGATCTGTAGCAGAACTGAATTTCTCCTGCAACTACATTAAAAATAACTCTTATTCAGTATGAGTCCATGTCACTATCACTATTCAAAGCTAAATTGATTTAAGCTGGTTTTGGCAGAGTAAAGAACACCCCCTTTTTAAATTCAGGTAATAATTTTTCTTCTAATGATTGTCACATTGAGCTGTTTAGATCTTTATTCCACATGAAAACCCAAAATCACGTCTACCAACAAGCAACAATAAAAAGTAATTATTTTCCAAAGAGGACATTATTTTTTATCATGTGGGAGCTTTTAAAAAGATATTAAAAAGTCATTATGAGTTTTAGTTATTACTGGTCAACTTGTTTATGAAAAAACGGGAATTACTATGGGTATCCGGGCTTTTCTGACTGTTCTTGTTTTCTCCAGCATACTGACTTCCTTTTGGGGATAATCTTGTATTCTATTACTTTTTTTTTTTTTTCTAAGTGTCTGAGGCATAGCTTCATTGCAGATTTTAAATAGCTTTTCCTGCCTGGGAGCTGTTGCAATGTTGCGACAACTGAGTTTGGAGAGGCAGAGCAGAAGACAAGATCCTGTGTAGCCACAATGAGGGTGATAACAATGGATATAACTCCTGAAGGATGGATAATGTGTATATAAATAAATGTGCAGACACACACACTAGCATACACATGCAGCTTAACTCACGGTTCTAGGTTCTTGTCCAATCACTGTTTAGACATAAAGAGCTGTGCCTCTTCTTTTCATGCAGGAGAGGTCAAAAGCCTAAATGAGAATGTTTGCAGTCACTTGCCAATTATTTGAAGCAATGCTGTACTAAAGATTGAATGTATTGCGGTATTTATTACATTTATTCCTGCATTAGCTATGCCTGGGAGGGAAGGATTTTTTTTTCTTGTTTATAAAATGGATGCAGAGAGTTTTCTTTTTGATGTCATTAACATGAAGTACGATGTTACTATTGCTCTTAACTAATTCTCATTTACCCACAAAAATCTGTAATTTGAATTAGGTGCTTAAGGTTGAGCAAGTCAGCTGCTTGGAAGCTACAAGTTGAAGTTCCATTTCTGCTTACTCTGTTTAAAAATGCAGTGAAAATATATCTACAAGCCTGAATAAGCACAAAAGCATTGATTGCCAATGAAATCGGTTTATTCATAGATTGGAAGTCTCTTTTTTAAGCTTGGCCTAGCTACTAGCTCTGGGCCATAGGGCTTTAAACCATTCAAATGGGTAAGTGTGGGTGGTAATTTACAGAATCAAATGTTTCTGGTTGTCTTCAGGATGTTGTGAAAGGATACATGATTAAATTAGATCTCTAAGCACGCTAATTAGCCTGTGGGGTACTTTTTGCATCAAAGGATGAGATACAGAGCAACTAGTGTAGGGGAATGCTGAAATGAGGTAAGCTTTCAGTTGCTTCGTTTTCGGAATCTTCTATGGAATAAACCATACCTTTGGATACAATCAGTTCATGCTTTTGTAACACATCCCACAGCGGCTCCTTCTACACTTCTCTGGGAAAGAAGGGGTTCTAGACTCTGATGAGGCTCCATATACTCATCTTCTTTTTGGTTTCACACCTGTGTAGGGTAAGGCTGTGGGAGGGGGAGTTTCCTATCCCTCTTAACTCTCGATAGAGGAAAGCTCACAGGGAAGGGCAGATCTTCAGGCCTCTTCATGCCTTTCTTATCTTTGGGAAGTGCTTTTACAATCTGCAGACTCATGTAGTTGTTTTGTATACCTTGATGGCCACCCTTGCTTTAGCATCTCAGCTTTTCTAGGAGCAATGGAGCCTTAGACGAAAAAGATACCATGATGCTGTGCCTCTCTCGTTTGTGAGAGCTTCTGGCAGAAATGCAGATCTGTCAAAGTTTTAGCTGACAAATTTTGCTAATAAAAAAACAAAAATGAAGCTGATAAAGGTGACTGATGTTGAGCCTGAATTGTGATAAGCGTCGGACCTTCAGCAGAATTCCACTTCTTGGAGGTCTGGAATTCAGTTCTCTGCTTTATTGTTATCTCATGAAATTGTGGGCTAGTACTTTGATCTGTTTTTCGTATGAGTGTCAGCTTTTTTCCCCCAAACATTTACCTCACTAAGTACCACTGCCGTATACCCATTAACATTTTGTTACGGTTTTAATTTTTAAAAACACTCCTATTAAACACGTTCATCTAAGTTTCTTATTACATCTGTTTTAGCTATACTCTCTTTTCTGAGTATCCATTAAACTAAATTATTTTTGCCTTGTGACTCGTTTTTATAAAATTTCTTTTGTAATGCAGAGCTCTTTTATTTACTCTGCTTTAAAAGCTTAATGGACACTCAGATTACATGTACTTTTCAGTTATAGCTGGGTAGAAGTGCAAAACTGCAACAAAGTAATGGAAGTCTCTTAAAACTTTAATAATTCAGAAGTTTATAAGATTTGTTATCCATGCCAATTTTTGTTATGTTTTCTTTCTTTAAGGCAGTATATTTGCAATATTACATTGAGTGGGCTCTTATCTTAAACTATGCGATCCTTTCAGGCTTATTTCCTAATTTTGTATTGCATTTGCTTATTTGAAGAGACCATTAATGCATGAAGCAGTGTTGTTACCACTCCTCTGAATTTAAGAACTTATCCCACTGTCCACCATAGTAATGTATTCTAATTACTCAAGAACACAGAACTGTGTTAAAGAAGTATTTTTGAAGCAATGGTATATTGACAATAATAGCCATAGAAGACATCAAAAGCTTAATTTGGAAAGAAAACCTGTGCTTTGGAGTGACACTTTTTCCTGATTGTCACTGTGAAAAATGGCTGTCATTTTTGCTGCTAGAAAATAATTGACGAACATTAAAATAATATCAGCACTTACTCTAATATAGATCTGAGTGGTGTAAAGACATGAAAATTAGTTTGTGATTGTGCATGTTTCCCTTACACTTTGGAGTTCTTGTGTGTAGCACAACTTGGGGAAAAAATCGTAAATGATGTGCTGATTCTTTCTATCCAGAAGAAAGCAACTTTGGGATTTTGTGGATATATAATATTTCCATGTGAATCCAGCAGGAGTCAGCAGGGCTGAACTTGCGGGGGGAATATGTTTTGCTCAATGCATCTCAACAAAAAAGCAAAATAACAAAATCTTAAAAACAAACATGGTATGTGAAACAAATACTAAGTGAGTAGGCAGCTCTCTCAGATACTCTGTTTTTTACTCTGATTTCAGGTTTAGGATAGGAATCTACTTACCCTGAATTGCCACTACTGTGGCTGATATTCAGAGATCCCATTTTACTGGTAAACTTGCAAGTGGCAGGGTTATATAATCACCAGAAAGTGTTAGGGAATGCTAGTTGACTATGGCTAGTTGACTCCAAGTATTAGCTCCATTCAGAAAGAACTACATGCTGTATGATTAATATACACAAGTTGTATCACAGGACCACTTCAGAGCATGGCATTAGGTTTTTTTGTTATTTTTCATTTTGTTTTAAAAGGTATAGCAAAGTTTTCACCTGATATATAAAGTAATGGGGAAGATGAAGAGACTGGGTAAGTAGTGTGAGGGAAAACATCTGGTAATGAGACTTCAGAATATTTGTCTTTGCCTTATGGTTGTCACTTCTCAGATTTCCCTTTCTAAAAACAGTTTTTTCGCCTTCTTACAGTCTCCTATTACATGTTTATTTTCCCCTGGGTCCAAAATCCAGTGAAAACAAAATCTCAAGCTCCTATTTTCATGTAGAAGGCATCTGTGTTTGCCTTCAGTTTAGTGATGCCAGAGTCTTAGTAAGTTTGAAAAAAGCTTCACCTTGCCTGATTTGTCTAGTGCTACTTTACAGAGATATACTGCACAGTCAATATTTCTAATAGAAAAATAAGCATTTCTCACTACCAGTGTGTCACAACTGTGAAATAAATCATTTTAATGCATTCAGATTTTATCCTTGTGAAATTATATGGGAAGAAAATGTTAAAAAAACACCACTGCAATGTATATGACTGGGTGTTATTTTAGAGAAAACCTCATTAGATACTTGAAAAGGCATAATTCTCTAAATGGAAAAGTTAATCTCAAAGTTTTTAAAAAACCTAGTTAAGAGAAATGAAAATGGCAATATAAACAGAAGAATACATAATAAATAAAAAAAGAAGATAACTGGTAGGAATAAACATTTATGAGTAGATATCTGAAAGCTAAATAAAGCTGTGGAGAAACTAATCATCTTTTGGTATTTTGGATAAGGACAATAAAAAATTTTTGAGGCAGTAAAACATCCACACAACCATTGGATAGGAAATGAAAAAATGAGTTTTAGAACATTGCAATATTAGCCAAACTTGAGGGTCTTTAAAAGGGAAAAAGCAACATTTGGAAAGTAGAAGCATGATGCTTCAGATAGTGGTAGGCAGATTAGCATAACATTAATCCAAAGAACAATGCTGGAGAAGAGTGGTAACCAGAGACAATCAAGATGCATGATACTTTTAGGATTAGTTAGAAAGAAATTAGCCAACAAGAAATCCAGTGCTGGAAAATAGATTCATGAAACAACTGTAATAAAATGTTTGTTAGGTGATGCATTTTAAAAACGTTGACATATTTAGTGCTCTAAATTATTTAGCTTTCTTTGATCAATCTAACCTCATTAAAACTAGTACTCTGTAAAGACCAGTGTATCACAGTTTTAATGTTAATGGATACCCCAAAGAGATGGTAAACAGAAAATCAGGTGATGAGGTTATAGCCGGGTCCAAAAGATCTTTCCTTGTTCTGAGGCTGTTTATCATCATTATAACATATCTGCAGGAAAACCGAAATTTGTTTCCAGTAAACATTACAGATACCATGAACACTGGTTAAGCAATCATTAAAATAATCAAAATCAGACAAAGCTTTACAGCACAGTATAGGTTGCATGGTATCATAATCTCACTTGAATAGGGTATACATTTAAGACCAGATGGTATAAATCATACATACTTACGTACTGTGCAGACCCCTTCAGAGAACTGAATTCATGAAGCAAAGAATTTAAGTGTTGTGTATGGCCAGGTGTCCATAATGCACATTGGTGGCTACAGGAGCAGTAATGTTTCTGCAGTACTTCAGGGAGAAACCAAAGGAAGGGTAGGTAGCTGTTACTGCACTGGCATTAGCATGTTTTCTTTGAAAAAGATGTTGTCTTATTCTAGTAATGACATCTTCAAAAGACTTTTGACTAAAATTGTGTGAATTGATCTTTCAGTGACTTTTTCCCACATTAAAAGATCATCCCTATATCTTTGGCTAAAATAAAAGTTTTACCAGTTTTTGTTTTAAAGGTTTTTAATTTCTTTGCATAATTTCAATACTTACAGCATTTTGAAGTAAAAGAATTAATAAAATATCAGAATTATTTAGATAATAATTAGTTCAGCAGACATATGGTCCTGCTTTTGAAATATTTTAAGGCAAGGCAAGAGACTAGTCATGACCATAGATTTTTCTTGGAAATGGTTTCCTAGCTCAGATAGGTAATGTAATACAGGAATCTCTTTGTGAATAGGCTGGGCACTGCATGTAACTGGGCTAGATGGAAATGGGTTCTCCGTGCCTTAAATTTTAGGACTTTGCATTTGTCTGTCATCTAATTTTGGCATTATCTAGAGCAATTAATGGAAATCACATTGCTTCTGAGGAGACAACCAAGACATAATTCTGAAAGGTGCCTTTTTCTTTTTTTCTGTAACTGAAATATTGATTTTTTTAGTCTGTCTTTATGGGATTCTTTAATCTTCTTAAAGTGTTTTTTACTC
This sequence comes from Aleadryas rufinucha, assembly GCA_013397815.1. NCBI lineage: Eukaryota > Metazoa > Chordata > Aves > Passeriformes > Aleadryas > Aleadryas rufinucha. The sequence continues at coordinate 439,545 of VZTH01014961.1, read as the reverse complement.
TGTGTATATATATGCATTTGATTTACTTTTGAAGGTAATATCATTGCCCTTTCAGACTTTTTGGGAAAACTTTTTAAAGAATACTTTGTATCTGTAACATGGGAACAGAATTTACAAGGAATGTTCAATTCTGCAAAATTTTCCCAATATTCTTAAGAAAAAAGAGTACTGAATAAATTTCAAGTCAGAAAAATTTCAGCCAGACTTTGTTCATGATATTTGGATATGCATTTAGGATTTGTTTTTCTAAGTCAAACATAAAGAAATTTGAAAGTGGTATCTTTAGAAAAATGTTAGAGATTTTGAAAAAAATATGGTTTTTTTTTGTTTTTGAGCAAGCTGTCAAAATAATTTAAAATGAGTTGCATTCGCTTCTCATGAAATTTGTGCAACACAAAATTCCAGTGAGAGAGATGATCATGAGAGGAAAGTCCTGCTTATCCAACCTGATTTCCTTTTAGGATAAGGTAAGCCACCTAGGTGATCAAGGGCAGCCAGTTGATGTAATCTTTTTGTATTTCAGCAAAGCTTTCAGTACTGTCTGTCACAGGATCCTTCTGGACAAAAGGTCCAGCACACAGCTGGATAAACACATCATGAGCAACTGGCTCATGGGTGAGCAACTGGCTCATGGGTTGGGTGCCAAGGGTTAGTGAATGGGGTGACATCAGACTGGGGAGCTGTCACTAGTGGGGTAACACAGGGCTCCATCCTCGGCCCTGTGCTCTTCAACATCTTCATTAACGACTTGGACACAGGACTGGAAGGGATTCTAAGCAAGTTTGCTGATGATACTGAATTGTGAGGAACTGATGTCTCCCTTGAGGGCAAAGAGGCCCTGCAGACAGGCCCAGACAAATTAGAGGGCTGAGCAATCAACAGCCAAATGAAGTTCAAAAAAGGAAAGTGCTGGATTCTGCACCTGGGATGGGGCAACCCTGGGTATACGTATAGACTGGGAAACATGAAGCTGGAAAGCACTGCTGCAGAAAGGGACCTGGGGGTCCTGGCTGATGGCAAATTGAACATGAGTCAGCAGTGCCCTGGCAGCCAGGAGGGCCACCTGTGCCCTGGGGGGCATCAGGCACAGCATTGCCAGCTGGGCGAGGGAAGGGATTGTACCACTCTGCTCTGCACTGGGGCAGCCTCACCTCGAGTGCTGTGTGCAGATTTGGGTGCCACAATGTAAGAAAGACATTAAACTGTTAGAGAGTGTCCAGAGGAAGGCAACAAAGATGGTGAAGGGGCTTGAGGGGAAGCTACACGAGGCGTGGCTGAGGTCACTTGGTCTGTTCAGCCTTGAGAAGACCGAGGGGAAATCTCATTGCAGTTACAACTTCCTTGTGAGGGGAGGAGGAGGGGCAGACACTGATCTCTCTTCTGTGGTGACCAGTGACAGGACCTCAGGGAGTGGCCTGGAGTTGTGTTAGGGGAGGATTAGGTTGGATATTAGAAAAAGGTTCTTCACCCACAGGGTGATTCAGCAATGGAACAGGCTCCCCAGGGAAGTGGTCTCAGCACCAAGCCTGACAGAGTTCAGGAAGTGTTTGGACATGGTGTGAGTGTGCAGGGCCAGGAGTTGGACTCAAAGATCCTGATGGGTCCCTTCCAGCTCAGCATACTCTGTAATTCTGTGATGATTGGTAAATGATAAGGGCCAAAGGAAGCTGAATTAAGCTAGAGTATCTGTTGTAGAGATCACTTATGAGAGTGCCTTTATGGAATTTGATCTGCTGCTTGCCCTCCTGCAAAATAATCCTACTGTGCCAGAAATTCTTGTAAGCAGGAGCCTAAGTTGAATTGTATCAAACTGAGAGCTTTTTTACAAATACTAGTTATTTGTATTGCAGCTGAAAGATGGTGAATCTGTCATTCAGCTGTTGTTTAGCAATTTACTATGAATTATTTATTATTCTGATATCTCTGTTCTTTTTCTGATATACGGGAAAATTGCTGGTGAAATGCAAGTGTATTTATGCAAATAGAAACTTGAGTTAGATTAACTCAGTGGGATATGTATTCTGTAACAATAGCATGTTGTGTGGGTTTTTTTTATTTTCTCTAAATCAGAATTGAATAGATTCTTTTCCTCTGAATTCCCTTGTTTATGTTCAGTAAGGCTACAAGAAGGATATCTGCTGTGTTCTATGAAACACATGGTACAGTAAACTAGACATAGGGAGATTTCTGTGATCTTTCTGTGTTCTTCTTAAATATTTTTTTCTAACTCTAGAGAAAATGCTGTATTTTTTAATCTGGCTCCTTAATTTTTCCCAATTCATTTATGAGCCAGTTATACAAACCTTTCAAATGAAGCATATGCTGCTTACTTAAAATACTTGCGAAACTACTTATGCCTTTGAGGTGGGACTGCTCATTTGGTGTGAGGATGAGTGTCACTACCTTCTCTCTCAAATGCACCCTGGAAAACTGCCCATTCTTTTAGTTAGGTTGCAAGGGAAAGGCTTGGGGCATAAAGAAATGGCTTAAAGCTGTGTCAGGGGAAGTTCTGATTGGGTGTTAGAAGAGCTCTTCACTGTTGGTCAAGCACTGGAACAAGCTCCCTAGGAAGTGGTCATTGTCTGAAGCCTGAGTGCTCAAGAAGTGTTTGGAAAATGCTCTTAGGTATGTGGTTTAACTTCTAGGTTGCCGTGTGTGTAATCCTGTGTAATCAGGAGTTGGACCGGATGATCCTTGTGGGTTCCTTCCAATTTAGGATATTCTGTGATTCGGTTATTTAGGATATTCTGTGATTCTGTGATTTGGTTGTAAATCAAAGTACTTTTAACCTTTTAATTTGGACTCTTCCTAACCTATTTTCCTTTCATTTGTTTTCTGTGGTTTTATAGGTATCACACTGAAACTATACACAGCCTCTCTCCCTCCTTTATTCTAATTTTCCTACTTAATTGATGAAGTAGTGTATTGTTTAACTACTTTTTGATTGATTGCATAATTTGACTGTTGGTTGTTTCTTATTTAAAAGGTGGAAGAGAAGTGTCATTCATGTAATTAATTTTTAAAGTTACTCCTCTGTCTGCCTCATACTTCTTCACTTGTTTTTTTTTTTCTTTGTTAGCCAGAATGTTACCCTATTTCATAAGAGGTGAATAAAGGAAAAATAATCATGTAGGCATCTGCTAGTGTTACAATGCTGCAGAAGTCATCTCATCCCCAGTGACTGCTGAATAAATACCATAAAGAACAAAATTATGAATTTATATGTGCGTGAAATGCCATGGTTAAATACCATATGAAATTTGGATAACATTACAAAAGTGCAAAGCACCACGTTCAGAATATCCACTGATTCTGCCAAACTAGGCCTGGAATGAAAAAATAAGGATCTTCCAAAGAAGAGAAGAGAAGAGTGGGGAGGAAGGGGCTCTGGTTTAAGCTTGATCATGCAGTACAAATGATGTAGGGGACATAAGGTGCACAAAATGACCTGGCACCCTTAAAAAAAATGCAGTTTTCCCATTCATGTCACTATGGCTCCTGCTGAAGCAAAGCCAAACTTGCACCACTTAAAATTATGCTATTAAAGTGGGAGATCTGCTAATTATACTTTGGTAGTCTGGAGAAATCCTGTATTGAATGAGGAAAAACTCTTTGGCTTGATATCTGAACTCTTAAAAAGTAATCTTATGTTAGAGTTGTTACATTAAAATATCTTCTTTCAAATGCATTTTACAGAAAGTCTAGACACTGAGGTACCCAGAATATGTGAGTACATCCAGCTTTTCTATGCGAAGTCTCAAAATGTTACACATTTTGGATTTTGCAGAATACATATGAATTATGAAATTATTGTCTTTAGATAAGATAGCTAAATTCTCCAAGAGAAGTTAAATTACTTGGTCAGTTTTGAAGATCATACTTTGTCAGTCGTTCAAAGCCATGCAATGAATCATTGAAGATTAAAGGCTAAAACTGCTTAATCTTGAGGGTTTGTTGCTCACTCTGTCAACTGGATAGGATTTTCAAGGAGATACTGATAGAAATATTTTAATCTGTTTATGGAGCATATCAAATAAATCAAATGATGATGACAACGACAAAATGATATCTCTCCAAAGGATTATTAAAGCAGCACCTTAGTGTCACTTCCACAGTTCACTAGGGTCATAATGCTTGCCTGTTTAATCCAGGTATGCTTTCAGTGTTGCTGAGAAGTCTGCAAATTATTAGCAGCCATTGGCTTAAAAGCAAGAATAAAAAGAATAGTTAAATGATTATATTTTGATTTATGAAATAATTATTGAAATGCTATCAGTATGAGGCTTTGGAAAGTTCATTATTAGAATATTGAATATATCAAGGCACAGAGCTGACAGACCACAATCCACTGGGGTGATTTAAGTTCAATATCCTGTTAGCTTAATTTAGGTAAACCCCGGGTATTTTTAGTTTTTAGATGGGTGTCAGAAATAGGAAGGAATAAAGAAGTAACATGTTCTTCAGTTTATTTTTTTGTGCGTGTAAGAATTTCAGATCACAAATAACTAAATTCGGGGTGGTTCAGTTCACAGATGTTTTTAGTATTTTTTGTTTTGTTCAGTTTTTTATAATTGACAATTAAAAGATGAATTAATTGTATACAGATTAATATTTCCCTCTAATATAAAGAAATCTCACTTGAAAATTTCTTCCCTTCTAAAGGGATGCCAAATCCAAGTTTTTACTGGAGTTACTAAATAACATATCTGTGTTATTATAGTAAATAAGTAAAAGGAAGTATAAATATGAATCTTCAGAATACTTGCATCAGCCTGAACTGGTAAAGGCTTGCCAGTGGGTTCCTTTTAAGTATTTTAGAAGTATTCAGGTTGAGTTTTCATGTACCATGTGATACATCAGTTGTTTAATCCCTCTGTAGTCTCTGTAGCCATTTTTGGCTATGGCTTTCTCCCATCAAAACCACCCCCCTTCCCCAGCATACAGAATGTGTAACACTGGAAATCAGCATTTAAGAGCTGGAAACTAGAGTTTAGATCTTCAGAAAAGGGTTATGACTTAACCACATTCATCTGTTTGCAATACAATCTTCTGTTTTTTGGTCACATCCTGTTTGTTTATTACTGGGTATTACGAAAGTGTAAGATTTTTCCAGGCTTCTTTTAATCCTCAGATGTGGTCTTTTGTCTTACTGCTTTCCATTTGTACCCTGTCTTGAACACAAAAAATGACTATTTTCCTTCTTCATGATATTGTGTTCTCTTAATAATACTCTCTGTAATAGTATTTAGTACTAAAGCATTACATAATTAAAGGAAGTGAGAATCCCCTACCAAGTCAGGCTGTGAAAGGTGTTACCTCCAGCCAATGGAGTTACAAAGAAGTTTTAAGCAAAAATTTTCCATTATTGTTCCTTGCCCATGAGACACTTGGAGTACAATCTTTTCTCCAAACACAGGAAACCACAGCTGGAAACTTTAGAAATTTTTGCTGCCAAACTTTAACTGCCCTCTTTTCTGCTTATTAAGGTGTGCGCACATAAAGGGAAAGTAGACATGAACAAGGTGATAGCTGGTTATCTTTTTGATACGCCATCAAAGGCATGTCCTTTATAGGTCTGCATTAAGACAGAGCTATACTTTGGGAAAGTAATTGTTAACACTGACAAAACAATTTATCTTTGCCAGACTTGTTTCCGGTATCCACAGAAGTGTTTTGTCATGCAGGAATTTCTAATAAAATTTTAATCCAAAGCATAAAAATCTTTGTTTGTTTCAGAGATGAGTTTTAATTACTTAAACATTTTCTTAAGTGATACAGTAAGAAGTTTGTGAAATACTATCGCTTAGCTTCTTAATGATGTGTGTTTACTTTTGTTCTTTTATATATATTTTTTGTTCTTTTATAGATTTTCTCAAGTCATTGTCTTAATGGAATGAAAAATGCAACAAAGCTATTGCAAAATTCCACTCTTTTTGTAGGACCTTTGCACACATCTGGAATCCTTTTGTCTGAACAGAACATCTTGATTTTTTCTACTCAGTGTTATCTGGACTTCTGATCATTTTGCTTGTCTTCTGAAAATCAGATCTTTTTTTAAAGTGCAGTGTCAAAATTAAACTATTGCTTAGGTCTCATCTTGGACAATCTTTCATTGTTTTTACTGCTGTTTCTAACTTCCAGCTATTAATAAACCTTCTGATACGAATTATTGAGACCTTAAAGCTGGACATGCTATACCTCTGATTAGGTGCCATGGAATGAGGATCACCCTTTTTGTAACTACGTTACGTGGGGTCTCATGATCTGAGGTCGATTGCAGCTCCTATGTGATTTCTACAGAACTGCTACTCAGTAATGGTGCCCATTCCTGTGTTTGTGGAGCTGCTTATTCCTCTGGTGTAAGTTTTGAATTTTCTGCATCTCAAACTCTGATTTTCAGACTTCTCTCACTGCTGGAGAGCGTCTAAACCTGTTTTCCAGACTGTGCTATGGTAATAAGCATACCCTTTGTTCTATTTCTATAATTAATAAGCATATTAAATAGTATTGAATGTGGAACAGAATTTGCATGCAGAATATTGCTTCTTGTATCCTTCTGTCTCCTAGAATTTAGCCACATATAAAGTAATTTGAGTCTTTTCTGTACCATCATGATTTTTCTCTGAAATTCATTTTCTTCATTTAGCAAGAAACACATGCAAATAAACAGCTTCTAAATTTCATCCACATTCCTTTTCCCTCATGGCATTGTAGTGACCCTTAATTAGAAGGCAGTCAATTACTGTTCTAAGGGGAGGAAGTGTGAAATCATTGAAGTCCATCCATTGCAAGAAAAGGGCAAGACTGTATGCTGACATGGAAGAACATTTCCCAAAAAGCTATAGTGGTATCTGACTGTTGAGATATTAGAGACATTATTTATAATCTTGGGTATGAGAAACTGAGAACCTTAGAGCTTGATGAAAGGCAAGAAGATTTTTTTCCTGAGAAAAATATAATGCTTGCAAAGATTAGGCATGACTAAAAAAAGGAATTCTCTCTCAACCTCCTAATATTTTGATAGCCTGCACTAGGGTCAGCAGGGATTAGTTTAGTTAACATGGATATTGTTTGAAAAACTAAACATTTGGAAAAATTATGCTATGCTGTTGATCATATAAGATGTTCTTACCTACCAAGCACAAAAGCAAATGCTGTTTCCAAATGAAATATTTTGATCCCTAATTTGTGATTCTTATGCCAGATGATGTCAGCATACTTCCTTGACTGTTGTTCTTTTTATATATTTGTGGATTTTGGAGGTCTGTTGTCCTAGTGACATTTAAAAAAAAAAAAAAAAAAACCAACAAATTGGGCAGGAAACTTCTATTCAAATTAATATAGCTATATTAGAGTTCAAATGATCCATGTTAGATGACTACACCAAAGAATTAAATTCAATATAAAAGTAAGACTTAGCATTTTTTTAATCAGCCCTAAATATTAACAGCTGTTTTACTGGACGAGCATAGTTGAGTTGGTTTGTTTTAATTTTTTGAAATAGTATTTTTCGTAGCTAGTTTGAATTTATCCAGGTGAAAAAACCAGTAAATATATATGTTTAAAAGCAGATGTGAAAGACCAGTGGTGCAGTCCAATCCTGTTACCACATGACTTATTTTTTCCGTACTTTTGTTTGTACAAAGGACCGACAAAACTGATGCTTTTATTCATAGGTGCAGTTTGAGACCTCGTGTGAAATGGTAAGGGAACTAATCTGGAACTGTTGGGGGTTTTTTTGTGTCTAATGCATTTGATGTTGCCGTGCAATTTCAGGAAATGCACTTTTTTTTTTCCTTTTCCTATATATAGCGAATCAGATTTTATAAAATTACTTAGATGCTCTCCTAGCCTGCTTATACCTCATACACATGTCAGTTTTTAACTCTAAAATCTTCACTTTTCTTCTTGTTCTAAGCTCCATTAATCCTGATCTTGCAAACAGGCCACACCTCCAGCGAAGATCCAGAAGCTGGGCATTCTTGTTTTCCTTTACAGGTACTCAAGAGTCACCTCAGTGTGCACTTTCAGGAACTGTCTCATGCCGACTGTCTCATGTCTCATGCAGTGGTGACTGCCATTTTATTTTGCACAGAGCACCTTACACAAAGGCTTTTCTGGGGTGAAAGCCTCCAGCTGCACTTATTGAGTGTATAAAAAAATGACTCGCTAGGATTTGAGAAAAGAAAAAACTATGATCATAGCTTGACATTAGTTGAAGACTTTTCAGATACTGATCCAATTACTGCAGTAAAGTGATTTAGGTCACTTTTCATCACTGTATCCAAGTGTACACTTTACTTTAAACATAAGTTTAATTTCATTGCCTTCAGTGGAACTGAAGCAAGCATTAAGTGTTCTTTGGATTTAAAGCCAATTCCTGTACACTGCTGATAAACTACAGAAGTAAAAAACTAGCTGTGGCTGTGCAGTAATCCTGATAGAACTAGGCTGATGTCAGTCATGCTGCATCAGGAATTCATTTGGTTTAAAGTCTCACTGGCAACCACAGTTTTTTCTTACTAATACTGTTAGTAGATGATAGTTAAATGTATCTGATTGAAGACAGTACTGAAATAACTTTGAGCTGTACCTGAGTCAGTGCCTGGCCATGTTCCTTCCTGTGTATAGGCTTCTTCCTCTTACTGAGCCCCAGAAACAAAAATATCCTTTAAGAAAGAAATTATCATTTCCAGTTCCAGGTGAACTGATGAATGCTGGCAAATGCTAGTCCTGTGAGTACTGTTACTGTCCACTGGTACCTTTTTGTGTCTAGTAAATCTGACTTAGGATCCTGTCATGCAGTGTTCTTTGAGTTAGTAGTTTTTAATTACTCATTAAAAAAAGACGTTAAAGGGTAAAAGTGACACGCTGTAGTGGAATTTGTTCTCTCTTAAGTCCCATGAAACAGTCACATGACATTTATTTTTTCCACTTTTCATATCTGCAATTTCTTTTTCTCAAGATTAAGTTCTACATAGTGTCAAATTGCACACAACTGTGTTTCTATAAGCAATAAAACAGGCTTATACTTGTCTATTCTGGTTTTACAGTAGTCTCAAATCTTAAATTTAGCTTAAAGCTGACAGTTCCCTATCTTTTAAAAATCAATTTAGTGTCAGTTGTTTTATTACTATTTTTTTTTTTATCATTTTGCGATTCTCATAATGCATCGTCTTATTTGAAATAAGGTCTTGTCTGTACAGGAAACACTTCATGTAATTAAAGGTCCATTTTTAGACATAGATAAGCTACCCCATGTTGAGCATTACTGTATAGTCTACATGCACTCTGTGTAGCTTTTAGTAGTTTATTTTGGTCTAGTTGATTTCCAGAAGTTTTCTAAATGTTCATTTAAGGTCACAGTAGTAGTAAGAGTGTGAATGAGATACAGACCCATTATGCTTGATGCCTGTACCAGAAGCAATAGCTATCAAATTTCTGCCATAAGACTTCAGTCTCTTTAGAAAATTTGGATGCCTTCCCAAAAGCTATCCCTGAGACTCAATTGTAGATTTCTACATGTTTCTTTTAGGTTCATGGCTGCATAAAAAAATAAAAATGTGCCATTAATTATGTATTAATGTTTCCTGGTTTACACTTATAAAAAATGTGAGGCAGTACTGTTACCCAGATAAATTTTCCTTTCATTTGTGACAGGAACCTGACAGAAAAGAAGTTTTGGAAATCCCTGACGGTAATTCCCTCAGCCTTTGTAGGATTAACCTTTTGTCTTTCCCAGTTCCTACCTTTTCTCTAAGTCTTTCTTAGACTTTGACTGATTCTGATACTTCTAGTAGTTTGTCTCCATTTATTTGTTGGCAAATTCTAGGGACAGTAAGTTAGTGTTTTATTTACTTTTCAGCAGTGAATTTTAGCCAAAGCCTTTGAGGAACAGAGGGACGTTTTCTTTAGTTGTTATGGGCTTGGTATAGTTCTGTGTTGTTGAAACAACTAAATGGCTGTTTATTATAGAGAGAAACAACCAGCTCAGCTATTGGCAGCAGTGTTTCCAGATTATGAGACAACTCAGTACAACTGCACCACTATTGGTGACAGAGGTAGTTTAAGCAGGGGTAGATCTGGTAGTCCTCAGTGGCCTTGTGCATGCAGACGTACCATAAATTACCTTACATTTTGTTTTTATTTTCCTTGATTCAAATTCAAGAAAAGAGATGCTGTTCACTTATTGCATAGGAAATCATAAGTTAAGGCCATGAGCCTTACTGATATATGCAAAGTGTTTTGTGACTTTGAGCATGTAAATTATATGAAGGGCAAGCTATTCATCCTCATAATTTCTTTTGGCCTTGGAGTATTTATAGAGGCTCCCTGTGGAGCTGCACTGTCAAGCATCCCCCAGCTGGGGAACAGCTTACGAAAGGTTCTCTGAGGACTACGTAGGCACACTGAAAACTCATTAATAGTCATATGCAGTCCTAGAAGCAAGACTGTTCTGTGTCCTTTCTTCATCTGGAAAAATCTTTGGGTTTATTTCTTTCATAGTGGCATCTCCTGCTTTGGAGCATTTTTTTGTTAATGCTCAAGGTTGGCTTCAAAAGGGACTAAATGTCATACTGCTCGTTATTTTAATGTCTAACAAAATTATTGTCTCAAAATAGGTGTTCAGAGTCAATCCTCTACTGGATACTCAGTTGTTTGCAAGCCCTGCAGTACAGAACATAAAAAACACCTGAATGTGTGAAGAACAAAGCCATAAATAGGAAATGTAGGAGACTGAAATTTGAACTTCTATGGCAGGGGCAAGGTTTTATGCACAGAGTAAATAATAGGTCAGAATAAAAATGCAGAATTATTATGTAAAGTCATAACAGTCCCTGACTGGACTGATTCCATACTGCTTCTGTAGGGCAGAATCTCTTCCTGGGTCTTTGAATGATGGTGCTGCAACAGTGTGAGCACTGTGTTTGTCCTATGGTCTTTGAATTGTTCTGTGGAGTCTTCGAGTTGTTCTGTAGAGCTGAGCTGTGTAATTTCTTTGGATCATCATTTTTCTTCAATATGCAGTATTTGTCTTAGTGATCTACTCATGGTAAGTATTTACTCCCCTGTTTCTATTTCATATCCATTGCAAGGGTCTTTAAATCATAGCCAGTGATTCATAACTTAAGCTGTAATTCTGTGAAACCTTTCACAGTCATTTTATGAGTTACAGATTTATATTTTCATCTGCCTGAGGATCCAATTAAGACTTTTCTGTCCCCACATTCATGGTTCAACTCTGTATGCATTTGAGATCTGACTGGGATTGTGTTTTGAGTGCATATCTTGATGGTGAATATGGTGGTGGTGCTAGGTAGGTGTTTGGACTTTGGTTTGCTGAGTTGTTTTTTTTTTTTCTTTCATACATACTGGTGGAGTTCTCTGTCGTACATCTGCCACTGATTATGCATATAGAAAGATCAGGACTTGCTGATAGTGTGCAACATACCACTTCAAGAGCAAAGCACTTCAAGATCTCAAAAAACTTCAGGAAAATTAGTGAGAATGGTCTAAGTAATTCTAGCATCTCGGCTAGGATGGTCCATCCAAGCAGCAAGGTGAGGAAACAAGTTAGGGATTCATCTAGAATGGGGTCCTGGTGTTCACCTTCCGTCCCAAAATTTTGTTGTCTTGAATCTCCTCTCTAATACATAGAGACATAACATGACACAGTAGACATGAAATGTCTGCTGTCATGAATGTCTGAGATGAATTCTATAATGCTCTAAGATGAAGAAAGCCTTTCTATTTTGATGCTGAATTTACATTAGATTTGAAGCTGTGCAACCTTCTGACTTTCCCAGGTGAATTCATTTGAGTGTTCTTAAAATTTTGACCACCAGCATATACTCATGAGCACCTTTTCAGGTACTTAGAAGTGGGTGAAGTTGGTGTGGTGGCAAGTGAGATTCTTTTGCTTCTTGTACATGGTGTTCTGAAGGATCATCCTGAAGAATTTTCCTGTAAGGTGAAAGGAAGTAATAAATCTGCAGATTACCAGGGGGTCTGAGTACTAAAACAATTACTAAGAAGATCCCTCAGAGGTCCCAGGAGAGGTGCACGTTTTTCAAAGAAGACATTAACTTCTTCCTTGTAAGAGAAAGTTACATTAGAAGGTTGTTCTCCAGCTAGCTTGACAGACAACATCTGGGCTCTCTGGTGGGTGGCAAAACACGTAAGTATTTTGTTTCACTCTGTTAGTGGCTATGAATAGCCATGTGTTCTCTTCTGGTGCAGCCTATTCTGTTGCAGCCATGGGAGAAGTAGTGACACAAGAGAAAACTTTTTTATTTTACTTCACTTTTTATTGTGAGTGTCTTTTAATGATGTCCAGGGCTGTGCAATATGTGAGAAACTGCCCTTACGCTGCTGTTCTGCCTCAGTGCAGAATAATGAATGTCGTATCTCAGGATTCAGAGCCTGCCTGCAGCAAATCTGGTCAAAGGCAAGATGCTCTAATAAAGCTTCAACCCTAAGTTTTAAGCTACAAACCCACCTGTTTAGGACCAGTACTCTCTGTCACTGGAATAAGCAAATTATTCCTGCTCCGCATGCTTCAAAACGGGGAATGCTGACTTGAGTATTTACACTTTCTATCCTGCAGCTTATGTGGTGACATTTCTTCCCAGGGCTCAACTTTTCTCTGAGCTGTAGACTTCAGTAAAAAGTCTTGTTCTCCATCTTTTTAATTACTTTCTATGCTTCTGCCTTTTGACTCTCTGTATGTTGATTCTTTAGACCAAGACAGTTTTTCCATTTTCTGGTACAAACCTTAGTATATCAACAAAAGAAACAAAAATAACAGAAATGAAAAGCAACCTTCCAGATAATACTTCATATTTTTTTTGAACAAAGGGTAAGCCTTACAAGAAATTATGAGCTCTAGTAATTACCAGTCTACCTGAACATATTATAATTCATAAAATAGTTATTTAAAGCAACTAATATGGCTGTACTTTTTATGTTCTCTCTTTTTTAAAAATTAAAATAACTATGTACTCCATTTTCCAGGAAAAGGTAACAAAGGGCAGTAACAGAGTAGTTAACTTTACTACTCTGTATCATAATGAATTTGTTTGGAAAAAAATGAGGAATATAATTTCATTTTAGTCATAGCAAATGTTTGCCTAGAAATGCTGTTCCAGCTGATGTTGTCTTAATAACCCTCTTAATAACCCTTAATAATAGTGTGCTGAATGCTTCTGTGGTTTCTTTTTGAAGCCTGTAGACTGAAGAAGCATTGTTACACTATTATCCTCCGTTTGAATGTTTCCTGACTTTTTGTTTCCTAGTAGGACCTTACCCCTAAGGATAAGAGACAGTGGGTTGTGTTAGGTGAAGCCTAGGAAGCATGTGTTTGTTGAGCTCTTCAATGTATCTGGTAAAGGCATTACACATGTAGGGGAAAAGTAAGCTTCTTTATACGCTGTGCCAAAAATCAGGGAAATCAGATTTTGTATAAACAGTTTCATGGCCATCTGCAGTATCACACTCTGGTTATTGCACATGTGCTTTACTTTAGACAGTCACTTCAGTCTTCCTGTTAAAAAAAACCTAAACATTTTCCTTGTATCCCCAATTATCTCTAAGGTCATTAAACTGAATTTTCATACACCTGCAAGACCACAACTTTTCTGTTTTCAGGGCTGTAGGGGATGTTGTTTCTAGGGCTCCAAGGATGCAAATGTGAAAGAGAAATTCAGTCTTAAACTATTTGGCAGCATTTTGGATTTTTTTAATTAACATGAATGTAATATTAGTGAAAGATTTTAAACTGATGCCTCTGGTAATTAATTGCTGCTAACTAGGTCTGATCCAAAGGCTGTCACTGCTTTAAAGGAGCTTTGGAATTAGGTTTTATGATGCCCGTCGTGGTCATCTACTACATTGATCTGATCTCACTTAGTGCATTTTGGTTACAGAGATTATTTAAAAAAACACTCATGGATTATGGTTTGTTTTTTTTTTTTTGGTGCATTTCAGTCATGTTTTCCAAGTATATTTGGCAATACATTGAGAGTTAAAGTTCTGTGGATGAGAATTGAAATTCTGTTGTTAGAATGGAAAAAAAATTGAAAGTATTGAAGAATGGGAGAGATAACTGTTCCTCTGTCAACAGGAATAAATTCTTAAGAGATGGGTAATTGCTATGACTGAAAAAACCACCAGGCTCCTCTCCAGACTGCATACTGCAGGCTTCTTGAAGAGATACTGGATCAGGGACTGGTTTTGTCCACTGACTCTAAAGAAAGCTGGAACCTGAAATGTGGGCGGAGTCACACATTACTTCTTTGAATTCAAAATACATGTTCTATTTCAGTTATTGAGTTACTAATTAAGTAAAGAAGTGAGTAAGCAATGTGACTAAATGCTTGTATCAATAAGATAGGTTAACCTGAGGTAAAAGCAGAAGTGATTAGGATAATGTACCTCTAAGGCTGAGAAACTCTGTCCATATCTCTCCTTTGTTCAATTTTTGTGTCCATTTTGATGTCCTAGTGACTATTTGTAATCAAAGAAGAACATCCTGCTTTTTTTTTTTCTGGGTGTGTAATGTCATCCAATCTCAGCATGAAATCCTAACTTTGTTTATAGGTACTTTCTGAAAAGAAAATAATTTTTTTACTTTTCTGTACTGTTCAGAATTCTAATTCAGAGCATTTGGTACTGGGGCATGTTGTGAATTTTCAGTTTGATTAGAAGCACAGTAAACTGTTGCGGGGAGCAGGAAACTCCATGTTTCTAGAGGTTTCTCTGTCAGTCACTGTGAAATATTTTGCCTTTGAAAAAGCTTTACCTTTTTCTTAATTTAATTTCTTTTGATTCTCTTGGTTTCAAGAAAAATCTCTATTTCAATAGCAATATTTTAAATAATTGTCCTCTAGCAAGATATAATGAAGAGTACTTACTTTTGCTTAAAAAAATTACCTTGTTAAATTCAATGCACTTGAGTTGTTATTGATTTTGTGGGTTCTATACACTACTGATAAATAGAGAGAATTTTCTTTTATCATGTTTGTTTAGTTAATATTAGGTTAGTACAGTTCTGTTCTTATTAACATACTAAAACACATGTTCCTGTTCAACAGATCAGTGCTAGTGCAATGCAGAGAACTTCTGAATACTGAGAGTCATTTTGAATTCAGTAAATAATGCTCTTAAGTGGCCAGGTTCTAGATTCATAATTACTGGAGCTAAGGATCACATTTGGATACTCATAGCTGCTTACTGAATAAATGGTCGAACACACATTTGATTGGCAATGTAAGTCTGATTCTTCCAAGGTCATAATGTTCTCCTGCAGAAAGGAAATGAAGAGCTTGGTCTCCAAATTAGGAATTCAAATGTTAAAATAAAGCAAAATTAACAAAATCTGCTTCAACTCTGCTGAGAGACAGCTGTGGTTTAAGGGGGATAGGACCATTCATTCTTCAGTTTCTTGATTCATGGTACATGAAAATATACAAAATGGAATTTCAAGTGGCTCTAAATTGGTTTTGACTCCAAAATTTCTAAAATTCTTACAGAAAGGAAAGGGAAAGTCTCTTGCATAAATCAGCTGCAAAGGGAAAGATGCTAGATACTCTTCTGTGTGCTAGACATCTGCAAACACACACATGAATTTCTAATTTCATCATCTCTGTAATCTGACATAATTTCTACATTTCCTTCTTGTCTATGGGATTTTCCTCTTGTTCTGTGGGGCAGAATGGTGGGGCTTAGGTCTTACAATTTGCTTTTTGGGTTCACCTGTTAAATCAGTGAAGAATCATTTTCAGCAGTGCTCTCTCTCTTATTCGTTCAGTAGAAAGGGCTGCTTCATAGACTGAACATGGGTTTATTTCTTGTAACTTTTTATTTTATACTGTTTGTCCAAAGGGAACCTATTCTGACATGAGAGCCTTCCTCCAGCCCTTGGGATGTAAGTGTTAAAGCAGCTCCGTGAGGAAAGACCTGAACAGGTGTTTTTATTTCATGTCAATTAAAATGAAGCAGACTTGAGGTGGGGGCAAGATGTTTTAACCTCAAGCTATTGGATTCCATTTCCAAATTACACTGTAGTTTAATCACAAGAACCGGTTGCTTGCTGCAGCCAGTCATGTTTTAGATGAGTTTTCTGTTGTGTTCTAGTTTTCTGCAGGGCTAGCTGAGGGTGCCCATGTTACTGTTATAGAGCATAAATTGCTTTCCTCAACTTTGGGATTCGCTTTAGTAGAGTTTGAAGCACTACAGGATTTTAAAAGTAAAAGTATTAATTTTTCACTGTTGTTGAGAAACTGTCTCACTTCCCTATCTCTGTACCATATTCTACAAATTAATTACTTGGCAGGTCTGAAATACCTGTTTTTATTAGGCATTCAAAGACAGAATATCACATTTTATTCTTTTGAAGTATATCACAGAGCACTACCTGTAAGTATCGCGCTGCTCATTCCTCCCTCACCAACTCCATTTATTCATAACCTATTTAATCCTTTTTTGATTTATGTCTATTACATGTGTATGGCCATGAATACAAAATGTATCCCTATGAATGTAAATAGGTCAATTGCTTGTGCAGATTTGGTTAAAAAAATTGATACCTTTTTAGATTCTTGTCTGTAGAAATCAGGTGTTAAATATAGACCCACCAAAAGTGACAGTATTGCTATCAGGTGAAATGCCTTGAAGACTCTGCAGGTTTTCTAGTTTCATGATCAGGACTAAGTCCTTTCTCATGAGAGTTACCTTTTAAAGACATTGGGAGTGGTGGGCAGATAATGCCTTCTTCTTTTTTTTTTTTTTAATTTAGGTACATTTACACATAGTCAGTATTCTTATTCAGAGGTGTTCTGAGCCTATGTAGCTATTACTTCCCTTATCATTTCAAACTAGCTTCCCTATAATTTCTTTGTATGCTATCAGTAAATGAATTTTTAGTTGCAAAGTAATATTCTGGCATAACTCTATTATCAAACAACACTAAAACCTAAAAATGACATGAAAAATAGAGTTAGAAATTGATATTGTAGGAGGTCAGCTGAGAAACATCGTTATGTACTGTCAGGCATTCCTGACAATACATTGGAAATATGCAGTGGCAGAATCCTTTTGGCGTTCAAGTACACCTTCTTTCAGTGTTCACTCTTCTCTGTGTTCAAGGACTCAAATGCTGTATCATTTGCATGTACCATTTGCAGTTCTTCAGCAATAGGGCTCAGAAATGTGTTGCTTTGGTCTGTCACAGATGACATGATCATGATTTTGGATAATAATAAATAGAATTTTGAGAGGCTGTGTTTTTGAGGAAGCCTTCCTCTAAAGTGGCAGCTGAAGTTAGGGAAGTCAAATTCATCTTTAGCTCGGAAGTCTGTTCAACGTTAGATATCTGTCCAGTAGTATTTTAATGCGTCTAGGTTTTTGACATTTGGAGGTAATTTCCAAGAGAAACATGAACCACATTAAAAGTCCTGGAGTAGTTTATATATGAGATGAATGGGAACTGTATGTTTGGTAAATAGATATTCCAATTTGGGGTTTTGGGGTTTTGGGTTTTTGCTTGCTTGTTATTTTTTTATTGTAGTATTGTATTAATACAGAAGGTGGGATTCACACTGTGAATTGACACCTGGGATGAGGTGTGTTAGTGTCTGTAAATGCTATGTGTAAACCTGCTGTAACCACTGAGCCTTCAAGGAACCCCTGCTCACCCCAGGAGACAGACTGATAAATTACTTTTCCAGGAGCTGGGTGACTAAGCTTCTGCTGTGATATTTCTACACTAGCCATTTTGTTAGGGGAAACTGCTGTTTCAAAGTGCTGTCTCTATTTACTGTTTTTTATTCTCAAAGCAGTCTTTCTAAACCTTAAGCTTTTTCCTAAATATGTTCCAGTCCCATTAAGACCTAAATCAATGAGTGAACAACTCAATTAACAAGATTTTCTAGCATATACATCTAACGTGGCTGTGCTAACAGAGGGCTCTTAAATTCTTTTGCAGTATAGTGAAGCAGACCTGTGTGCCATTCATACTTTTCAGACCAGCAGCCTTCTGCTCCTGCTTATTCTTCATTCTTCCACCCTTCTGGTTGGAAAATTCTTTCCTTCCTGGGGAATCCTACCATACTTTCTGTTGGCATGTTGAACTTTAATCCTATATTATTATTTATTTTCTGGTTTTGATTACTTTGGTTTCAATCACTTAAAAAAATCAGGTGAAATGCAAACCATGGTCTCGAGGAAGTGACTGTTGATAAATGTGTGCCATTTCTCTAGCTGCAGAATAATCAGAATATCAGAATGTTTCTAAACTTTTAAATGCCATCGAGAAAAGATGAGCAAACAATGCTGTATAAAATTCAAGGTGAAGAAGATAGCTACAGGAGGAGTGTCACACAGCAGGCATAGACCAAGTAGGAAGAGTTTCAAGGGATCTTTGGATTGAAACACAGCTGTGAACTTGTTGCTACTTGAAGTAACAGACAGTGGATATTGTGTGAGAATATGAAGATTTCTGGAGTTCTGCGGTGCTGCTCTGTGGTCCGTATCCTTAGCTCTCACAGGATGCCACTGTGAGGGTATATTGTAAGATATATTTTTGGCCTGCTCTACTTCCTGGCAGGTGTTACCTTTGCACCAGCATTCTTTGATTTCAGCTAGGTAAGCATACTGCTTCTCTGAATGAGTCTTTTAACTAGGAGCAGTGCTGATGAATTAAGGCATTCAGTTACCAGCTGTGAACTTAAAATGCAATCCTGGTCTAGCTGCAGGATCTGTTTTTTTCCTGTGGTGCTGTGAGCTGTGGAATATGTCTTCTCCATAGTCACTAGCTACATCAAAACCTGCTTGTTCAGAAAAAAGCAACTGAATGCTTAAGGCACACATGGCAATACAGCCCTTCTAGACTTTATAATGACCTGCTATGGACCCTTTTGGATGCCTTTCATTTTAACATCCTGTGGGAATATTTTGATAGAGAAGAATCTGTATGTTTTGGGATACACTGATGGGAAGAAGCTGGTGAGTCTGGGAGTTGTCAGTGTGTCCTGCTGCTTTTTTTAAATTTGGAAGAGAAGCTCCCTTTTGGTACCAGTCTGAAGAAAAGGCCTGATGGAAATGCTAGAGAGTGGTAGTAGACCTTTCAGGAATGACTTAATTGAAGAGAAGGGTTCATTATTTCCTGCTGGTTAGCTGAACTCTGGGGCCATGTGAACAAGGGCACTTGTGTTTAAAATAATCCAACATTTCCTAAAATACACAGATTTCTCTTCCTCTCAGCAGGGCAACACCAGGCCCCTGATTTACTCCCAGAATTATTTCAGGAAATATTCTTTAACATAGTATGTATATTATGAAAGGCAAATGAATGGGAAAAAGTCCTGGCATCTGTGAAGTTAGTGGGAAATTGATTGCAAAGGAGTTAAAAGTTCAGCACAGTTACAGTCCTAGGGTAGACAAGGAGGTGAGTTCCTCAGTTTACAATAATTTTTAATGGGTTTGTCTGAATTTAATAATTGAAAAGTCACAGCTGTTTTAAAAGATGCTGCCTATCATCCAGAATTGTGTTTTCTGTTAGCAGGAGTAACTACAAGTGCAATTGCTGCCATTTGTTCCCTATTGCTTTTGAAACATTTTTTTCTCTTTCTTTCTTCCATGCATTTATAGTGGCTCAGATTCCCATGGTGCTGCCAGATCTGTTTGGAAATTGAGTCACAACCATCTCATGATTGATTTCTTTTGGTATAACATGATAGATTGTTATTCTTTTTTTTAGAAATTCTTGGATGAATACTGTTAGATTTTTTTAAAAAATGTTTTACAAACATAAGCAATGAATATAAACCTGTCTCTAAAACTGAGAATCTTGGCCACCTTAAGAAATAAAATTTTTAGCCACATCTCCCAAATGCTGTAACCCTCTAAACATAATCTTCATCGTATATCAACTCTCTCTGTGGATTTCATGTAAATATCTTTCATTACAGAAGTACTGGCATTTTTCCTTCAGGAAAAATCTAGAAAAATCATGGCCAAAAGTGCTATATGAGTTTAGACATTTAGTTCAAATATTAAATGGGATAACATGTAGTTAGGCTTACCCTGACTTCTTGTCTATTGGTGCAAAAGAACTTTCTGGCTGTTTTGATGAAAGAGGACATACCTTGACTGAAAATAAAACAAAGCAAATAATTGCTCTACTCCTCTCAACAACCCAACAGTTCATGATTCTTTAGAGATCTTAAAATAAAGTTTTATTTATGGTTTCTTCCTCATCTTAAAAATTGTATGCTTACCATATGTTGAGAAAGTATCATTGCCCAGAAATCTAATAGTAGTGAAGATATATGTACCTTTTATTGTATTTCAAACTGGAATCAGTGACAGTGGCTATCAGAACCAAACAAGAATAATTTCAAGTACTGATGCCCTTTTCTGCTGATGAACTGTATTTCTTGACTGTCGAACAGAAGTTACTAAATATGTTTGTAATGTAGGAGGTACTATGTGAAATATCTAACACTATAATATAAAGATGGTTAGGTTAGGGTGACAGTGCCCGGGCATAGACTGTTTCACATGAAGATAAATCTAGGGTGATAAAAGGAGAGCTAAAATACATCTAATAATTTCTCCTTGGTTAAAAATTTTTTCTTTCTTCTTTTATTGTTTTACATGCGAGAAGTTATGAGATTAGCAGCTCATTACTAACAAGGCCGATTTCTGAAAGATATACATATGAAAACCTTTTTTTTCTTTCCTGAGGATGAGGTATTACCTCAGCATTACAAATTAGAATTTTTTTCTTACGACATTTACATTGAAGGGTTCATAAATAGCATGTAGTATGTTGATAGTGGCAACCCTTGACAGCTATCACAAATGGATGGCTGAAAGGATAGATTCTAGAGTACATATGGGTCTGCAGTGGAAGAAACTGGCATTTGGAAAAAGCAGTATGCTCTCTAGGCTCTTCCCTGAGAATTTGACAGGTACAAACCCACAGGTACCTTGGTACAGCTAACTGTGGAAGTAATTGTGGAATCTGAGAAAACAGTTCTTTCCCCATTAATATCTATTGTTTAACTCTCATCTGCTGCAATGAAAATGTGAAGTAAAGGGCATGACATGAGATTTTTGCTTTTCCTCTAAACTAAGAAGTAGGAAGATTCCTATCGTCTGTGACCTGCTTTGAATATCTAACATGTAACTGCACAAATAGGAGAAGTTTTACATGTCTGTTACAGAGCTCAGTGTAACATGATCAGTTTACAAACACAAATCTGCATAGTTTTGCCTTTGAATATCACCCATCTACAAAGCTATTACTTCAGGAGTATCCAGTCAGTTCCTTCTTTTCCTTTAGCAAGAGCAGGTAAGATTGGCAGTGAAATTGGCTGTGATAATTAGTTGATTTTTTTTGTCATCTAGAGGATAGGATGATGGAATTTAAGTGTAATGTATTACACTATGTGGGTTTTATTCACCTCTTAGCAGACAGTGATGATGTTGTCAGGTCTCATGGAAAATTCTGAAGCTGCTTAAAACAAATTTTCTCGAAACTTCTGTCAGGAATCCAAACTTCTGTATAAAAGTTGTGTGTCAGGCAAGAACATACAGGATGGCTGAAGATTAAAAGTAAAGCTGAATATGATTGCTTACTTAGTTTTGTTTTTTCTTGGAATGGGTAAGGGGCATCTGTGTCACCTGAAATATTTGTATTGTGCTTCTGGCATATAATCTGCTATGGGGCACTAATTACAGTCTGCTGCTGCAGTGACCACAAGTGGAGATGCTCAGGCACTGTCAACTTACCTGATCAGTGTCACTTTGGTTACTTCCAACGAATGATTTTGAAGGTAGAAGACAAGCTGGTCAATTTTCTTGAAAGCTTCTACAGAAGTGATTGCATGTACTGTCAGTTTATTAATTACATGTTTCATATAATTGAACCATTGCTGTATACTCCTGTATTACTGTGCTAGAGCTGAGCTGTCTTTTTAGACTGCATACCTAGCCTGGGCCATGTGTTTTGATCAAGTACTACACTTCCCCTCCCCATAAAAATTAGATACTCCACAGATCTGGTTGCCATTTCTGTCTTCAGGAGGCATGAGAAGGAGGATCTAGGATATTACAGGCTGTTGAGTCTCATGGGAATCCCTGGGAAGTTGAGGCATAAACCATTTCCCAGGTTGGGAGCCATTTCCAAACACTTAAAGGACGCGAAAGTAGTTGGGAGTGGTCAGCGTGGATTTGTGACAGAGAAATGCTTAACCAATCTGATAGCCTCTTACAACATGATACCTGCTTCAGTGGGTGAGGGGACAGCAGTTGATATTGTTTGTCTTAATTTAAACAAGACTTTTTTCAATGTCTTCCCTGAAATCCTCTTTTATAAGCAGATGAAATACAGGCTTTCTAAGTGGCAGTGAGGTAGACTGAAAACAGATTGAACTGTTGGGCTGAAAGGATGGCTGTAGGCAGGTTGTTAGTGAAGGGTCAGTATTGGAGCCAATACTGTGATCTCTTTGCTAATGACCTGTATCATGGGGTAGAGTTCAACCTCAGCAAGTTATGGAACTGGACATAGTGGATGATACAAATGGTTGTGCAAGCCATTCAGAGGGACAGGCTGACATTGACAAGCTGGGAAAATGGGCTGACAAGGACCTTATGAAGTTCAGGGAGGCCTGGTGGACAAGAAGTTGCAAATGTGCCAGCCAAGCGTCCTTTGGTTCTGGCCAGGACTAGGGGGGTTAATTTTTTGTGGTAATAGGAGGGAATATGTCTAGACCCCAGAGGTTATTCTGTAACACCTCAAGGCATTGCTGGGGGTGGGAGAAAGGGACTCTTCCAGGGAGAAGGGTTTCCTGCTGGTTGAGAAAACATGGTGGGGGTAGCCATCTGGTATTGTTTATTATTGGTGGTTTTTTGGTTTTTTTATTCTCCATGTGACTTGTTTCTCTTCTTGTACCCTCTGTCATTAGTGTTGTCACTGCTATCATTTGTTTTCTTGTCTCATTGCTGTTGCCAGTAAATTTTTCTTATCTCAACCTATAATCTTTGCCTTTTGTGCCTCTAATTCTCTCCAGCCACCTGCCAGAGGGAGGGGGAAAGGAGAGTGAGTGGCAGCGTGAGAGCACTAAGTTGGAGAATACCATTCCTAAATCATGACAGCCTTATTTGGCACCCAGTGTAGGGCGTGAAGGGTTGAGATAACAACTGATAACATGCCCAGAGCATGTTGGAAACAAATTTGATTTAATCATTTGTTGAAGTAGGTAGGAAGCCACTGGTCACGATGTTGCTTGGTCTGTTCCTATGGGTGTGGTACATAACCCTGCATATATTTCTGTATGCGCACAATGTGCCCATCACAGCGCTCTTTTTCAGAGCAGGGAGAGGGTTCAGGAAGGCTTTTTACTGTCCTGTGAGATATCAGTTTATGATATGGTAATGTCAAGGGCAACGAGGATCATTTGGGATGTGTATTCAGTGTTGCTCTCCTACCCTTACCTCAGGTGCTACGTTTAGGACACCATTAATAATCAGTCTGAGGAGGGAACAGGAGAGGATCA
Source organism: Aleadryas rufinucha (assembly GCA_013397815.1). Taxonomy (NCBI): domain Eukaryota; kingdom Metazoa; phylum Chordata; class Aves; order Passeriformes; genus Aleadryas; species Aleadryas rufinucha. The sequence continues at coordinate 415,984 of VZTH01014961.1, read as the reverse complement.
TTTCCCCCAGCTTTTCACGCACTTTTCCTTCTTTAGGCCTGTTAAAAAAACTTTTGGCAGATTATTTGAAGGACAATTGCTGTGGCAGTTCCAGAGAGGAGCAGAGTTACGCGGTGTGCTGGGCCCTGGCTACTATTCATTGGATACCACTGTGTTTATTGGTCCCTAGACAGCACCCTCAAGGCAGGAGGAGGAAAGCAGAACAGCAGGCACTGTGGCTACTCAAACTGCAGCTGAACCAGGGGAACAACACATGCTGGTAGCAGTTGCCCCTACACAGAAGAAGAAATCCAAGACAAAATCAGTTCACATAGTGAGGGATGAAGAGGAAGTAGGGCCCTCAGAACAGGGGGAAGAGGCAGGGACAGAGATAATCACTGATCCCTATCCCCAGTAGGGATACCTTGCAGAGCTGCAAGGTACACAAAAATATTTCAGCCACCAGTCAGGAGAGCCCCTGGTGACCTGCCTGCTCTGGTGCTCGGGTATTGTGGCCCAGAATATGAAATCTCAGATTTTTTTTCAAAG
>VZTH01014961.1:349-415051 GCA_013397815.1 Aleadryas rufinucha | reverse complement strand
TGGGAGAAAGGGACTCTTCCAGGGAGAAGGGTTTCCTGCTGGTTGAGAAAACATGGTGGGGGTAGCCATCTGGTATTGTTTATTATTGGTGGTTTTTTGGTTTTTTTATTCTCCATGTGACTTGTTTCTCTTCTTGTACCCTCTGTCATTAGTGTTGTCACTGCTATCATTTGTTTTCTTGTCTCATTGCTGTTGCCAGTAAATTTTTCTTATCTCAACCTATAATCTTTGCCTTTTGTGCCTCTAATTCTCTCCAGCCACCTGCCAGAGGGAGGGGGAAAGGAGAGTGAGTGGCAGCGTGAGAGCACTAAGTTGGAGAATACCATTCCTAAATCATGACAGCCTTATTTGGCACCCAGTGTAGGGCGTGAAGGGTTGAGATAACAACTGATAACATGCCCAGAGCATGTTGGAAACAAATTTGATTTAATCATTTGTTGAAGTAGGTAGGAAGCCACTGGTCACGATGTTGCTTGGTCTGTTCCTATGGGTGTGGTACATAACCCTGCATATATTTCTGTATGCGCACAATGTGCCCATCACAGTGCTCTTTTTCAGAGCAGGGAGAGGGTTCAGGAAGGCTTTTTACTGTCCTGTGAGATATCAGTTTATGATATGGTAATGTCAAGGGCAACGAGGATCATTTGGGATGTGTATTCAGTGTTGCTCTCCTACCCTTACCTCAGGTGCTACGTTTAGGACACCATTAATAATCAGTCTGAGGAGGGAACAGGAGAGGATCATTTCCCCCAGCTTTTCACGCACTTTTCCTTCTTTAGGCCTGTTAAAAAAACTTTTGGCAGATTATTTGAAGGACAATTGCTGTGGCAGTTCCAGAGAGGAGCAGAGTTACGCGGTGTGCTGGGCCCTGGCTACTATTCATTGGATACCACTGTGTTTATTGGTCCCTAGACAGCACCCTCAAGGCAGGAGGAGGAAAGCAGAACAGCAGGCACTGTGGCTACTCAAACTGCAGCTGAACCAGGGGAGCAACACATGCTGGTAGCAGTCGCCCCTACACAGAAGAAGAAATCCAAGACAAAATCAGTTCACATAGTGAGGGATGAAGAGGAAGTAGGGCCCTCAGAACAGGGGGAAGAGGCAGGGACAGAGATAATCACTGATCCTTATCCCCAGTAGGGATACCTTGCAGAGCTGCAAGGTACACAAAAATATTTCAGCCACCAGTCAGGAGAGCCCCTGGTGACCTGCCTGCTCTGGTGCTCGGGTATTGTGGCCCAGAATATGAAATCTCAGATTTTTTTTCAAAGTGAATCACATTTCACTAGTTTTCTTGAAATTCCTTGACTTCTTGAAGTAACTTGGTATTTAAAATAAATATTCAAGCAACATTGAATATAGACTGCTTGTGTGTTGCAGTTTCACCCACTCTGATTTTATTAGGATTAGCCATACACTTGTACCATTACTATTAAATCCCAGAAGAAGGAAATTCTCCTGTAAGTATTATGGTAGCATTCTTCTCATCTAACTTAGGCAAGAATTAGACATCTCCATAGTATGATTCAGCCTGCTTGTATTAGCTACTTAGGAGGTATCTCTTGAGGGGCATAATTTAATTCTGCCTATTGACAGAGCTTAACTGAAAAGACCTAATATTTGTGCAGATAACTCTACCTGTCTGTCTTCTGTGGAAATTTAGTTTTGAAAAGTTGATTTATGCAGAAAACAAAGAATGAAAATTTGAAAATGGTGTCCACTTGGATCGCTCTGCATCTGGAGACAGGATGTTTTAATTAGATTTAGACACAGAGCACTTGAAAAATGGATATTCATCTAAAAATTATACTAGAACTGTGAAATATAAAAATATTTATATACTTTTCTTTCTGAATATTTGGGGAAGTCACTTTAATGTTACTTTTTCAGCTGCACAACTGTGTTTGTGTAATGGAGAGTATCGCACAGAACTTGCAGAATTGCCCTAATTGATAAGTAGTATTGGGCCTATTGGAATATTGAAACAATTATAAGGTAAATATTTATTTGATTATGTGGTTCTTCGTTCCATTGAGAGAAGGGAGATTGTGTCAGCTGAAGAGGTTGATTTCTAGTCTCCTTGGACTACGCCTTTCATTAAAATAATGCTAGAGCTTTAGGAAAAAAAAAAAGGGTGAAAATTTGTGTGGGCTGTTGGTTTGTTTAGATTTACATATTTATAGCGCTGTCTTGACTGACTGGTTTCTGGGTCCCCACAGAGTGCATGCCTGACAAGCTGAACAATAAAGTCTGATTGCTAACAAGGTTGAAGACCTTTGAGAGAATGCCTAACTGGAAAGAGTGAAGATACAACAAGGCTGTGTAACACCCCTTAACAACTCTGACCACATAATGTATCGCATATTAGCATTACAAATCAGGTCATTCTGTGAAAATCTTCAGAACTTTCTATTAATCCTAGTATCTTATTGTCAGGAATATAGCAATTGCTTTTTTAATGTGTTTAATTTGCAAGATCAAAGCATCAGTTAAATAAATGAAGAGTTGTTTACATCTGATTTTGGTTTCAGGAGAATACCTAACTTTAAGAAATCAGTTTTTTTCTCTCTTCTATTATGGAAATTATGCATGTCAGCCACTATAACAGGGTTCTGCTCTCAGTTTCCACATGAGGTCAAAGATAGATTCCTTTATGAAAGTACTTTTTATTAATCGTGCTAGAGTTCCAGTTTTTGTTTACAACATTTCTTATGGAATTAGAATAATTAGAACAATTTTAAAGTGAAGTTCAGAGAATTTTACATCAGTCTTCCATTATTAGGTATTTAATATTATGAACAATCCCTTTGTTGCATACAGAATCGATATTTCCATGGGCTTTGATTTCTCGTTGTCTGTCAGTGCTGTTCAAGGAAAGCCTTGAAGCACAAAGAGTTAACTTAAAAAATAATTTTGATGGGAAGTTATGAATCATTTGTAGCTGGCTTTGGACTGCAAGTGAGCATGATCTGGGACTTAATGAAACTCAAGACACCATTTTCAGGAATGTTTTTTGTGTTCTGTGTTCATCTCACTGCCTATCAGTTGCATTCAGCCTTCAGAGGAAGATCTTTGCTGCAGCTTCCCTACAAATCTCATAAAATGTGTAGCTGTAATAATTGTAATTATGGTAGGATGTACTTTGTGTTCAGTTCCCAACTAAGTTTCTGTAGGATATTAAAAGTAATATTAAAAATGCTGCAGTTGTTCTGCCTGCCTGAGTGTAATGGTGAAGGAAACAAAATTGATTCCAGTTCATGGCATGGTGTTCCAACGTTACTCAGCAGCACCTGTTGGCTGACAGCTGTTCAGGATTATTCCAGGTTTATTAGTCATGAACAAGATAGCAATAACAGCAAATGAGTTTTCAAGTAGCTACTCAGGAAGTTTGTCTAAAAGACGTAAGTCTTGTTATGTCTGGATAATTTTTAATGTTAAATTAGAAACATCATGCAGCCATGGACAAAGGTATCTAGTAAATGTATGCAGACATCATACATATACTGAAATCTCTTCCTCTAGGCTGTATCACGTGGGGATGAGGAAAAATCAGAATTCACTAAGGCAAAAAAACCAGAAGAAATACTTTTCTGACATAGAAGTTCTCAACCTAGACAGAAGTGAAAAACAATTGCTTTGTGTAATTCCTTACCATATCTATGCCTTGAACGTGTAAGCATTTTATTTGGTCAATAATTTGTATATCAGAGTTAGTCTTCATGATGCGGTTTCAGAGATGTTTTCAGAAGCTTGCGGATGTTTTCAGGAGAGTAACTAGGGATCATATCTCTCTTTTCTATTTTGAATATGAGTGTTACTGCTAGAAGGTCACAAACAATTTTTTGGTGGAGTTTTTTGTATGATTGGTTCTGGTGGAGTCTTTTGTATGATTGGTTCTGGTGGAGTCTTTGTATGTTTGCAGGAACTGAAAGAGAAATGTTGCTGAGTAAGAGCTGGTTATGCTACTTCATTTAAAGAAATGAAATCAAGCCTCTTTGCCTGGAGGAAACTCCAAAGCTGGATCTCATGCTATGCTTTTTGGACTGGCTAATAGTGATATGTTCATAAAATGTAGAAAAAGCCCCACATCTCATGGCTTAATAAAATTGTACCAGGTTTTCTTTTTATTAACTTTTTTTGGTAGGAAGATGATATTTTTGTACTGCTAGGAGTTGAGAAATGCCTATTTAGTTTTCTGCAAGACCACATCTGTTCTTGCCCATTTTACATCCTTCTTCAATAGCCTATTCTTCTACCACTAAATTGTTCTTTTACTAGCCAAGTCTAGAAACCCTGAGACATAAAATGTCTCTTCCTTAAGAATAACTTTAACTAACTTCACTCATCGTTTTAATGACAAGCTACTTACTAAATCTCTGTTACTTATTTAAAGGTCTTCACCCTTGTCACTTGCCCGTGGGAATGTTTGAAAAGACCTCAAATGTGAAAAATAATCTTCGAATTTTTTTATATTTCAGTTGCCTTCCATTCCCACGCCCCTTTTGTATTCCTCCAAAGTAATTTTATCGTTTTACTCCCTTGACTTAGCCAGCTTTTATATGATTAGTCTTTATCTGGTAGCTATTCTCTATATAAATGAACAAAAGTTCTTTTGTGCTATGTCCATTTCACCATTCAAGTCTCTTAAAATGTTCTGCACTACCGCCTTTGAGCAAGAAAAAAGTCTCACTAGGAACCAAAATAATGTTCTGCAGCTTTTAGACCTTCAGATTTAACAGAATTCCTATTAATGTGATTGGGTATTGTGAAGAACACCGGAGAGCGGAAGGAAGCTGGAGATTTTTGGGTAGAGGTGTTACAGACAGACTACAGAGAGTACACTCATTCTGTCTGGAACCAGTAACTTAGCAGCAAAGTAGAATTGCCTCACAATTTTAAGGGTGGTCTTTTCCTTGCTCAATTTTTACAAAAGCTTTCATAGATTGAAGTCAGTAGTCATAGCAAGGAAGAGGGAAGAGTGCAAGGCTACACTACTTGTGTGGTAGTGCCAGCCACCCATCTGAGGTAAATGACATGCCATTCCTGACAACGAATGTGTTTGTAAACTGCCAGGCTTCTGGCATGGATGAATTTCTGAAAAGAATGTGCTTAAGCATAGATGGGAGTGTGCCAGTTCTGACAGTGTTGAATTGTTGTCCTGGTGGAATTGTGCCTGAGGAAAGCCAGATTTAATTCAGTAGTTATTCAAGTTTTGGGCTTTAAACATCTAAAGATCTGGTGGTTCCATTTTTTGGCAGTAAGTGCCCAACAGTAGGTTTGTGACTGTATGTGTTCACAACTATATAGATAAGTAAATGGAGGTGGAAAACACCTGTGGCTCCATAGTTGGCCTGATGTGCCTGTAACAGGGTGCAATTACAGAAAGGGGTGACCCTACCCCTTCCCATGGATTTCCCACAAGAGTTTGTCCTCATTTCTTTCATGTGGTTGTTATAGATTCTGTGGTCGTATTGTGAATTAGGTCACTGTTCTTATCAGATACTAATTTTTTCTTCAGGTGCATATGCAATTCCAGCTTAATGTGCAGCCAAACAATTTTCACAGTTGACAAAAGTATGGTAAAAATGTGTGGATATGGGCAGAAGGGGAATCTGCAATTTTCAGTGGCAGGGCATGCTCAAGATTGATTTAAGGCAGCTGTGAAACTGTGCTAACCTGAGTAGAAACATGAAGTGTGCAAGATAAAAGATCACCAGGAGACAAAGCTGCCACTTTTCTTTTTCTGAGTTAAGTGAAACATTACTGATGTTGACATAAAGCTGACCATTTTGTTTGTGATGGATATAGGCTACATAATGAGGGAGAGCCTTGGAAACCATGGAATAAAGCAGTAATCCTAAAATAAAGTTCTTTGAATCAAGGGAATACATTATTTGAAACAAGATATTTTGAAAAATCACTTCAATCAGTAAGTAATTATTCTAGCATCTCATTCTAAGAAGAAACAGAAAGAAGAGGTTTCCCTATTATTTTGTATCCTTTCTGATGATCACAGAAGGTCATATATTTAGGAGATATACTGGTGATTTCTCAAACAAAAAAACATAACCCCCCAAAAAAGCAGGAGAATTTAAGTGCAAATGGTCCCAATGTATGATCTGGATGAAAGAGGTATGAATCGATGGATCCTCATGCATTTGTTTTATGTCATATTTACTAAAAATAGACCATTAAAAATAGCTAAAAAATAGTAGGTGGATCTGGAAGGGTTTTTCTGTTGGATTGTTGTTGGTTGTTTTTTTAATCTAAGCCTTTTTTGAATACTTCCGCTTTATTTTTCTGTTTTCTCTCTCATATTAACCATAGAAATATTGGTGGGAAAGGACCACAGGAGTCTAACCTTCTGCAATTCAAAACCATAATATGACCTGCATATAACTAGTTTATTAGAATAGGATATTGTTAGAGTAATACAATTTTAGCTGTGACTTTGTTTAGCCAAATCTTAAAAATAAGCTAGTATACAGATTTCACAGCCTTTCTAGAAACCTATTCCAGTGCTATACTACTCATCAAGAGCAATTTTTCTTGGTCTCCAGTTTGAATATCTCAAAATGAAATCTGTCTGTTGCCCCTTCCTGTGTTCTTGTGGCTTAGCATATTGATGTCTCCTTGTTTACCTCAGACTCTTGTTTTCCTGATGTCTTCTGCTAAATAATTTTTTATTTTTTGTTAATCAAGGGAGGATCCTTCTCTTCTACCTTTAATGCAAATGTTTGTCTTTGACATCATTCAAATCATATGGAGTTCACATTTAATTCACATAAGTACCACAGACTCTAATAAACTGTCATCTTAGGCTAGATTTGAATCTGGTTTACCAGATATATACTGGTATATATAGCTGGTCTGTACTGTTATTAACAGCCCTGTTACTAATTGGTGGTGTTACTTATGTATATTTGAATATGACTATATCTATATTAACTACTCTCTGTTACTGTGTATTAACTATATTTTATATAACTAATTTCTAATCCAAATGCTATGTTGTTTTCCATAAACAGACGTAGCATAGTGTTCTAATTACATATTGATGAAGGTGTTGAAATTTTCACATAGCTTGTCTGACGTTCATTTTAAGAGGATTCTCTGTAGCTTCTGAAACTGTTTTCATCACAGTAGTTTTTCAGTGCCTTTCTGTAACTCATTATCTTAATATATCATCCATGCTTTGGCATTGATTTGGTTTTTATTTCCATTCTTTACACATCCACCATACATGAAATAAAGCGGCAGCAGATAATGTCTTTAAGGAGAAGGTTGTGGAATTTACCACTTTGCCAGAAGGAAAAAATTACTTCTACAGTCAGAAAACATCCCAGGATTTTTTTACCTCTGCGACATAAATGCTTATGTCAGCAAAATATACAGAACCACATAGTAAGAGTGTCAATAAAGAAGTCAGCAGAGCAGTGAGGACTAACCAAGGCCATTACAAGAAGATTCACTAATTATGCCCTCAGTATGTGCCTTGCAGAAGCAGAGTAAACTTGCAGAAGTAAACCATAGCATGAATGAGGATAGTAGTTGGACTAGGCAGTTCTGATCAAATGAAGAAATTAATATATGTTTCTCTTTGTCTGACTTCATCTGACTTCAGGTAGCTGGCTTCAGAAGATTTTTGTCACCAAGAGACAAAGAATTCAGACTCTGCCTAAGAATTCTACCAGTTTTAAACAAGGCCCAGTTAAGACACAGCACCTGAATTCTGACCCATGACACCTGACTTCTGACCCGTTCTTCCAACTTAAGTGCACGCTTCATAAGACTGTATGAAAATGAAAAATCATCAAAATGCATTATTTTCTTCACATTTCTGTTTAAACTGAATTTGGTTTCAATTGCATGTCCTTCAGGTTCATGGATGTCTGTATATACACAATCTGAATTTGTGGCATTTTTCTTTAACTTGTGGTTAAAGTGACTTACACAAAGATGTTTTCATGTTTTAAGTTAGCTGCTCACAGAGATCATTGCTTCTCTGTCATGTAAGAGATGTTTAGGAATGGACACCAGAACCTACATATTCTTAGTGGATTTATGTTAGAATCTAGAATTAAATAAATACCTGATACGCCATATTGCTACTTAACTGTGGTGAGTAAACCTGGAGTCATCAGCATTGTATTCTGTTGGTCTGTCAGCTTCTGTCATCTGATACTTGGAGTTACTAAGTTTCTTGGTTTGACTGTGTTAAGTACCTGATGCTTTCCTCAGCACACACAGAGCATTAGTTATATCAAAATATATTGTGGAGCTATATATGTAGATTTAAATTGGTTCTATGATGGATGGTTGAAGAGACATCAGTCCCTGATGTTTAAGAGAAAAGAAGTATGGAAGATTGCAGAACTATCCAAGAGCCTCCCATTGGTTTTCTTGCTGTCTTAATTTAACAGTTTTTACTGAAATTTTCTAGTCTTTTATTTTCTGCACTCGTTGCCATGATATCTGAGTGTCTGTTAAACTGTGTAACTGCTGGAGTACGAATTACCCCACAAAGGGAATTCAAGAGAATTCTAAAATATCTAATAAATTATTCTGTAGATCTTAAAGTTCCTTTACAAAGGGAATCAGAATCAGTATTGTCTTCTTTTGGTGTTAATGCTTGAGACACAGAGAGAGGATTCCCTATGTTTAAAAGAAGATGAAAGACATTGTCATTTATTTTTGATTTTTGTTAGAACATTAGGTTTAAACAAATGGTTCATGAGAAGTGTCTTGGGGTTCATGAGAAGTGTCTTGGGGTGGCTTACCATAATTTACTTATGTGGGTATGTATATATGTGTGCTTGTTCTTCCCTAACCAGATAAGTAGTGTGTTTCCAGAATAAAAGGTGCCCTGTTACTTCCCCTAATCTCCTATGTCAAAAAAGAAAGGTACATTTTCCTCCTGTTTATTAGCAATAATAAACATACATTTAGATGTTGCAACCTCAGGATAAAAAATGTACGTATGTAAATAAATATATATATTTTTTACCTCTAGACTTTTTCTTCCAAGATAATATCCATACCTTTTATAAAACAGGGCAGGTATTATCTCCATTTTACAGATGTGGAAAAAGAGATTTAATGTGGGTCTCAGAATACATCAGTGGTAGAGATTGAAGCAGAACTTTGATATTTTGCCTTCCAGACATTACTGTGATTGATTCATATGTGTATACTTCATGACAGAGGAATTTTTAAAAGCTATTTCCATTTCTTTTAACTTAAACCTCACAAAAGTGACAGAAACGGAGGGAAGCAAATCCCATCCTTTATGGAGTGCCACATGAAAGAAATTCATGGATTTTGTTTTGTCTTTGTTTACAAGCATAATGCTCTAATGGGAAAAAAAAATGTTATGCTCTTAAAAGCAGGCTTATAGTAAAAATGGAAATGAATAAAACAGTAACATGGAAATTGTGTAAGAAAAACATATATGAAGTTTTTGCTGTTACATTGCCCGTACCTTGTGTTATCTACATCAGGTGCATATGAGTTCTTCCAATTAAAACCAGTGGATCTTTTTGACCTGAAGGAACACCCCTCAGCTTCCCTACCTTCAGAGCCTCTTTCTCTAGGTATTGGCAGATCAGAGGTTTATTTTACAGATTTTTGGTTCATATGTATAATTTATATCTCTTCATAATTGCATATTCACATTTTCATAAGTAATTCTGCTTGCCAAAATTTCATTTCTCATATGTAAGGCTTTGGTAAATTGATATTTTATTTTATATTTTTATGCATGTGTTATTTCAGTGTCTTGTCCATAGGAAAGGCATCTGGTCATTCAGATGTGTCAGTTTTTAGAACCAAAGAGACTGAGAGCATAGTAGTTTGTAGCATTAAAAAAAGAGAGAAGGTGCAATTGTAATGGGGAAAAGAATTCCCATGTTGTTATAGAGTCTGGTAAGAACTGAACAAAAGCTTAGGGAAGTGATTCTTGAGACCTGAATGCCAGAGGAATTTGTTTTAAAGCAGACTGTTCCAGTTTTACTTCCCATCCAATCGCAGAGTGATTCTATTGCAAGGAACTGCCCTCGGCCACTGGAAACCCAGTAGGAATGGCAGCTGTGGGTAGTGGGGAAGACGGCTTCTATGGCCAGGACTGAAGCCTGATGTGCACAGAATAGGTTGTAGGTATAGTCAGGGACAGATTACAGTCCTCATATTAAGATTTTCAAAACATACTGCTAGGAAGTTGTACAGTTGTCAACTTCTTTAGTAACACTGTTTTGGAAGTTACTTTATGCATAGTCCCATCAGTTTAACAATCACCTAAAATCAGAGCATTTAAGATAAATTGTAAGGGAATTTATTGTACACAATCAGTGTCATGAATGTGCATATAATGTAGGAATTCCAGTGCCCTTCCTTGTGTATTTCAAGGAGAATATTAGAAATAAAATCTCGTAGAGGTGCCTGAGGAGATAGAGCTATACTTTAATAAAAAATAGCCTTGGCTTTTTAATACCAGGTCTCCCTTAAATGAGAGTTTCAGGTTCTTGTAGGACTGTCTTTGGAGTTTTGTTACTCTGGAGGAGCTACAGTATTTTTGCTTCAGATTACTCTGTTAGGTTTCTTCCAGATGAGAGCACAAGAACTCAAGTCTAGTCTGTGTATAGAAATTATAATCCCATATGGTACAGTACAATTGCTTGCTTGAGATCAACTGTGTGATAAAAGTAGTCATTAGAATCCAATTAAAATAGGGAAGAAGGATTAGAATGCATATAGATTAAAAGAACAGAAAACTCTAAGATGATGAAATAGTAACGTACTACATTTACATTAGTTTTTGTCAAAGCTTGGAGCAAGATGAATCAAGTATGAGCATCCCACAAGAATCAGCAGAAAATGGAATTGTGCTACATGACAGCAGGGATACTTTTATTTGGTCTCAACTGCATTGACAGTACAATTGAGCCATTATTTAAGAAAAGATAAAGACCAGCAATATCATTTTATGGAGAGAAACTACTACCACAGAAAACCCATCTACCAACCCATGTGCGCTATGTCTCTCAGATATTGAATATATGAGAGGTGGGCATGCAGTTGAGTAGAAATCTGTGAGGAATATTTGTGAATAGTTCTAATTTGAGTTGAGTAGTTGGCTAAAGATGACCCTAGGGTTTCTTTTGCAATATGAAGAATTAATTGAAATGTGTATTTCTGATATCTTTCCAATAAGTGGATAGCTTCTCTTTTTCTAATGAAAGAAAATTTCCTGTTGCGGGATATTAAACTGATCTCCACTGTCTTACAAATTTAATTTTTTCAACAAATGGATAAAAACATATCAATAAGGACACATTTAGGCATGCTGTAAGATCTAAAGGGTGGAAAATATGGTGCTTCTCCCTACTGTTATTCAAAGCCTCCCTGGTTCCTGGTGATGGGCTGCCTGAGAACTGTAGTAAATTTCAAGGGGCTTTGCTTTGGTCCTAGTCTAGGAACAGCTGAATGCATTGCAAAGATGCCAAGATTACTGTTAATATATTTGGAGTAGAAAAATATATATTTTATGCTAGGTAATGCTGAGTAGAATTGTCTGCTGTCTTAAAGTAATAGTTACATGGAAAGACAATAAGCAGATATAAGGATCAGTGTTTGAAGTTTACAGAGTTAGGACACAGACTGCATGAACATGACTACTTCACACCCAGCCCAACTTTTAACATTCCCGATGTAACACAAACATGGGAAACATGTAAAGTATAGGTTAAAATAAGAATATACTTATTAATCCTCCCCTTTAATTACTTTCTAATAGTCCTGTCTTTGTGATGAGAGTCCCATACTGAAAATATTTCAAACGTGAATCTTTCAGAAGGAATTAATTTGTGTATTCTTTTCAGAATCTCCCTTCAGCTCCTTTATGCGACACTCAAAGAATGCAGAGTCTAATTAATAATTATGTGTAATGTTGGATTTCATGAAGGTTCAAAGACAGTACTTCTATTATTAGGTTATCCTAGAAGAATGAAGAGACTTGGTACTGATTGCTAGCTTTTTTAGGAATTTCAGTCTGAGGATTTATGATAGAAATGTAAAAGAAGTTCTCTTAGACTCAAAATTAGGCATGGTATTTTAAGGAGAGGATGCACTATTAGTGCATAACAGAAGCTGAGATGTGTTTGTAGATACAACTCTGCACTAGTTAGAGAAAGAATTAAATAAGAATCAATGTTCTTTCTTTAGAAGAAAATGCAAACAAAACTTCAGAATTAAAACTTTCAAATGGAGAGATGTGGCTTCAGGCATTTTGTTCTTTGCTGATTCTACAGTGGCCATTGCACAGTTGGAAGGCTATTCCACAGAAAATTACTCTGAAGAAAATTCTCAGTTTATCCCACTGTGCCTGTAGAAATGATACCAGGTCTACCTTGCAATTTTGTTTTTTGACATTGGAGTGATGGCTTTTGTTGTCCTTCATAAAAGGAGGCTTTTTTTTTTCCCCAGGGTGTAAGGAGAAGATTACAGTCTTTGTATTCTTAGAAACCAGAGTTATGTCTTCCCACCCAAATTTATTGTGTAAAAGTTTCCAATCATCTTTCCTCACTTTGGGAACAGCCTTTGACTTGTTTCTTAGGAGTTTTCTCTGTTACACAACTTTTTGTCTCACTGCTGAATGTGCTTATTGCTGTTCCATTTTCAGCCTGAAATCCCTCTGTGTTCTACTGCTCCCACTTCACCTATTGCCTTTCTTGCTCTGTGCCCTGGTGGGAGGAATACAGTGCATCCCCATGTGTCACTGCCCACACCCTTGCACGTGTAGTGCTCTCGTTGTCTTCCTGCTTTCCCTCTTCAGGTGCTGCGGGTTTCAAAAGTAGAAGGGGTGCCAAAACTGGTGTTCTCTTGATCACCCTTACCTCTGCATTTAGGATTCAGATACATCTGCTGAATGTTCTTTTATCCTTTTGCCTTATAAAAGTGTCTCTCTCTTACATCTTCCTTTCAGGAACTTCCTGATTTTGACCCTTTCTCTCTTGACAATGTCTGTGTCTATCTCCTTGTTCTCTTTGTCCATAAAAGGAGCTTCTCCTTCCCCACCATCTGCTCCATCTCATGTATCAAAATTCCTCCAATTTTGCATAAAAGGAGTGCTGCATTTCATTGCTACGTGTCTGCAATATTAGGTTTTCTGCCTATTTCAGCTCTCAGTACCTATTCTAAATTCCTCCCCTTTTCCAGATTTTCACTGATCAAGAAATCATTTTCTTCAATTTTATGTCTCAGTAACTAGACTCCTTGGAATGGATAACCAAGTGTATCACTGTTACTTGGAAAGCATTTGTAGGTGCCTTTATCATCCAGCTCTGTTGGTTGTGAATTCATACAATTACAAGCAGTTAAAACTGTCACTCTTCTAACCTATCTAGCTCTGATTTTTTTGGCCTCTCCTTCCTTTCCTCTTTCCCAGGCCAACTGATTCAGAGAACGCTTAAGTTTTAGAATTAGTTTTAAATATCACAGCCAATTATTACAGCTATGCTTGTGAGTGTTACCAACTTGGTAAGTCTGCAAAGACCTTACATTTCAAATGTATTTTTTTTTGTATGGATGCCCATCAGCTATATCTTGTCCATACTATTGCTAGAAGTCTCATTCTATAATGTGGATCTGTGGGTTTCAGGGGGCAGTTCTTGCAGAATCAGGAAGTGTCAGAGGTCTCCATGAATGGAGCAGTCTGTTGCCTGACTGAAAGCAACTTCTGTTAATCAGAAAAAGCTGCATAAAAAGCTGTTGCCGTGCATAAATGTGGGGGACACGAAAACTGTGAGGGGAGGGGGGCATTTTGCTAACTTTCCGAACAGTGAGAACTGCCAAAGGAAAACCCAAGAGATGTGCATTTGATTTGTATTTCTGAAAAAAACCCCGTTTGTTTCCAGCTGAGAGTCCATTGCTAAAACCTTTAATCATGCAAATAAATGTCATATTAGTGACAGTAGTACCACTGAAGCTTTTTAAAAATCCTACTGGAAGACCTGACGAATTCCTTTCCTTGATGTGTCATCCCATGCATTTTTAAAACAATGTGCAGGGATTCATCTGCATGCAGGTCTGACTGATTTTAATGGAATGTAAAGATGTGACATCTGTGATGGCTCTGAGTCTACTTTTATAAGGTAGAAAAGGAGGGTTTCCACTAATACAGATAGGCACAGCTTTAACAGAGAAGTATTAAAAGATACTGATATAATTCAATTTTCGTGAATGATAAAGTAAGTATGTGTAGGGATGTTCAAACTGACTTATATTCTAAGCCAGATGTCTTTGGCAGTTACAAGCAGAAATTATATACCAGGTTGCACGTTTTCTGTCTAATTCTAAACCATGGTACGTTGTCACTGGTTTGCTGACAGCCATCTGCTCAGACCTCATTTGATCTTTCCATTCAGTCACAGTTCAAGTAAGGGGACAAAATATATGGAGCACAAATCAGTATACAGGAAATTCCATTTAAACTGAAGAAAATACTTTTTTTACTGTAAGTGTAGTCAAACAGTGGAATATGTTGCCCAGAGGGGCTGTGGAGCCTGAGTCCTTAGGGGTACTAAAAACTCAGCTCCACAGTCCTGGGTCACCTGCTCTCATGACCCTACTTGAGCAGAGTTTTTTCCTAGATATGAGGTCCATTTCTGCCTCAGTGGTTCTCTAATCCTCTGAAGACAGTTCTTAAGAACTCTGCATAGAAATTGCTAATTGGTGATCTCACATTTTACCAGAATATGTTGAAAATTTATAATCCTTATCAGTATGTGTTTGTAAAGCATTACAGCAGAATAGTGAGAAGTAAATCAGTTCAAAGAATGGAAATTGAACTTCATGTTTATTCAAGCTCATCAGTTGAGACACTTTAAACTATTTTAATCTGAATCCTCAGGATAAATGTAAGTTCACAGGATCTCTTACATATGGTATGATCGGTTTTTCCATTTGCTCTTTGGTTTCATAAAGTGACACTCAGTTTGGATTTTTTTTTTGTCAGTTAGATGATAATGAATAGATGGATGACTTTTATTAGCCTCCATAACATGCCTTTTGTTGCCTCTTGTACAAGAACACAGCATACATCTCAGTCTTTCTGTTTAAGTTGACAGTGTTGAAGACTCAAGGGCACATTAATTCTGACTTTTCTGTGTGGTTTCAATGGACACTGATTTTGAAGTTATTGCAAAAATAGTAACATGCTTCATATTTGTTAGTGTCCAAGACAGTGCCTTGAGCAGAGCCTTTTTTCATAAAGCAAAAAATTTGTCAAGACAAAAGTCATCAGTAAATTGCATCTGGAGGCTCTGATTATCCCAGGCTCTATCCTTCCTTTAAGAAATTCTGATTTTTTTTTTCCCCATTTTTCATGCTTTTTTTTTTTTTCTGTTCTCCTTCAGTAATGGGATAGACAAATCATACAGGTCTGTGTCTCATCCTCTGTTGGCAAATGAGGGAAGTGCATGAGTGTGTCTTCTTAATATGGAGACCCTGGTATTCAGTCATGGGAACGGAATAAAAATGGACATTTTTAGCCATGACCTGCAGTTTGGGGAAATTGTAAATGAACATGTGCTATCTAAGAACAGAAGATGTGATTTGGGAGAATTCCTGTTTGCAGAACACTGTTGTTTCTCAGAGTTTGTTTCACTTTTTCTTGTTAGGCCTGCTTGGCTGCCCAGGACCATATTACTACATTGCAAAGGTTTTAATGAAGATCATGTGGTTAAAAAATAAAAGGAAATAACTGTAAAGAATGCACTGCTGCTTGCTTCTTCATGCATAGTGTACCCTTTCTACCGATAAGGTATTTGTACAACTGGGATTTTGCCCTTCAAAATTTTTGCCAGGATACAGATGGAATACATTTGAAAATCAGTGGGTGTCTGACTCAGGCTGGGCATGTAAATACCTTTGAAAATGAGATGTCCATTAAGTCTTTGTGCTTTGGATTTTTGATTCAGTGGGAGCTCTGCCATGGATGTCAAGGAGATAGGATTTAATCTTCACCTGTGTTTTTCCTGTTCTCCTTTGCAAAACAACCTTTTGTGACAGCTCTGGGAAAAAAAGGAAATTCATTACAAAGCAAGGAGGATGCTTATGTATTTCATACAATAGACTATTGGGGTAAGCCAGTAGCAATTTTCACTCAGTGTCCAATCTGTAAAACTGACCAAGTTTTGCTGTTAGGATCAGCGAAGTCCCTACCGATTTTCATTGCTCTGAGCTGTGGAGAGGCAAAGTAATATTACTTAGATGATCTATATACCCTCTTTCAGATGCATCTGTTACTTTGTAAGGATTATAATTAGCTTTGCTATCAAGCTTCTTCAGGTCAGTGTTTCATACTCTGTTTTTTGTGTTGAAGATAAATACGCAGGAGGGTGTATGTAATGTTGCTTAGAATGCATAGAGAAAATCACCTCTAAGTAAAAGCAAGCCATCTCTACCACCAAACACCAAAAACTACTTTTCTACTTCCTTTGGAAGGAAGAAAGGCTGACTACCAAACAGTACTGTAATGCACAGTGATTTGGGGCAACTGACATAAATGGGTACTGAAACATTTGTTTTCCATTCTGTTTTCCTCTGGACAAATGGTCCTAGTGTCAATTTTTTTTCAGTCTGCATGCTCTGTTGTGGCTGGACAGCTATTTCTTCAAATTGGGTTTATTTTCTAGTTGTATAAAAGTATTCATCTACATTGTGGATAGAGTGCATTAAGTTACTCCCTGTCGTGCACAGCTGGAAGCAATTCAGTGCTGCAACATTTTGTTTTGTTTTGTCCCAGTTTTTTCTCCCCACTGTGTTCCCACAGCCTAGCATAGCTCTGCGCTGCAGCAGACAAGTCTCTCTTTTTCCAGTGACACTTCTTAGAACATCGGAAATTGACATATTCTCTTTTGTCTTTTTAGTACAAATTCAGTGGCAAACAGCTCTGCTTGACTGCATGAACATTTCAAAGTGCTCTATAGACTAGGAAGATTGGCTTGAAAAGTTAGACATATTTAGGCAGGCTGTTTTATTTGCTTCTTTGAAGAGACTAGGGATATTTTGAGAAGATTGAAGGAAGTATGCGGTGCCAAACACTGGTCTGTTTAGAAGAGAGAAGAGGAATATGCAGGTCTTAACAGAGCTTTCTTTGAAGGAGAAAAACATTTTCTCTGTTCTAATGCTTTAATGAGACACAAAGAAATCCCAGAGCTGGTAAACCAAAGTTTGTCTTCTATCTTGGAATTACTTTAAAAAAGCTATTTAAAATCAATACTGATTTTTTAAAGTTAACATTTTGTTTGTATGTGCAGGAACTGCAATTATTTATATTAATTTTACCCTCGGTAAGATGAGATGCTGATCTTATTGCTGTGTAATCAAATCACAATATAGACTTCAAATAATACTGAATGCAAATTTTAGTGTGCCAATAATTTTCTGTCAAAAAGAAGGGTTACAGGCTCTTTGAGTATTTATGCAGTGGTCTTTCTTCCAATTTTCTTCTCTCTTCCCAGTCTTCCACACTCAGAGAGTTCCTTCCTTTATCTCCGTGCAAAGATCTCTGCTGCTGTCTTCTGTCTCCTATCAACCACCTATGGTGGTTCCTTCTTTCTCATTTAAGATGTCTGTTGTTTCCTCCATGCAGTAGCAGAAGTCTAACAGAGGTTATAGTCTTAGTCTTGGTCCCTTGCTTGTGTTTCCATTGTAGTGCTGGAGTGTAATTCTAGTGAGACTTTTCTCACCAGTTGCTCTGTAGGTGTGGGATGGTGATGTGATTGTAACAGGATTTACAGTTCTCCATGGGTTATATGAAGGGAAGGAAAGAAAAATGTGTCAGAACTGGTGAATGGTAGGAACAGTAATGTGCAAGGTAATTATTTTGTTTACATTCATATCTGTTTCCTGTACCCCTCCTTTGCTGTAGCTGCTTCTTGATACGTTTTAAAAGTAGGTTACCCCAGTGACTATCCCCACTTCATAATGAACCTGTAATCACCATTCGGCAGCTGGAGATGCAGTTAATATGTTTGATTTCCCTCTAGAATCTCTCCATCCTCTCTCAGCTAGGGAAATCAACTCAGTGGGCTCTGAAGGTCAATCAAACAGTGCTGTTTCAGAGGGGAGTGAGAATGAGACTGAATTCAGCAGCTGACAGGCTTTATGAAAATGTCTTGTACCTGCTACTTGTGTAGCTCATCTGCTTCTGCTGATCTCCACTATTGCAATAAAGCATGTGGAAAATCTGTCAGTTTGGCAGGGAAGTAGGTAATAGGGCATGACAAAACGGGGCAGGGTGCCAGGCATCAGATTGGTAGGTTTTATTCCATTGATACTCATGGAGCTTATATGAGCTGAAGGTTGGTGGGAAGTCAAGAAAAGTAGGTAAAAGAAAACACACAAAGCTGGGCTGTTTTTTTCCTTTTTGCAGTGAAATAAGAAAAGCATAAGAAAATGAAGTAGGTAATACTGCTTTGCAGAAAACTGCAAGGAAATTGCCAGACTCAAGAGAATGTCCTATAGAGATTCTATAGAATAAGATCTGTCTGCAGAATAAATAGCCATTTAGGAGACCTCTATGGGTGCAAGGTAATAATGGGAAGTAGTATAGAGGAAAATGGCTGGTGAAAGAATTGAATATTGGCAAAAATATTATAATTTCATTAGCAATACCATGCAAAATTAAGGTTATGGTTCCTGTTCCATTTTGGATGAACCTTGATGTTGGGATGTATATGCTACCAGCCTTAGTATGAAAAAACTACAGATACCTATCAGTGGCAATATTGAGGAAAAATGTGAAACAGAAGGAGTGCAGTGAAGTCTCCCTAGGTAAAACCCTGCAACAGCTAGTGATTTAGGGATATTTTGAACTGACAGCTGAACACAAGCCATTCATTTTTAACAGCTCCAGATGAACCCTTGTTCTGTGTATTAATCTAACTGGATTTTAATCCATTCTTGCCTTTGGAATAAAAAGATTTTATTATATAATTTATTCGTCTATTCTAGAATTTAAATGCTATCATACTGAAAGGCAGTTCCCTTTATAAAGAGGAAAAAAGTCCCAATCAGTGAAGAAAACTCCTGTCTGATAAGTTGACTCAGCACCTTCAATTTGTGGTAGAAGGATAACTAAACTTACCGTTTTCAGTCCAAAGATTTACTCCCTGAAGCCATTTATGATTTTGTATGCAGTTACATAATTTTATACATTTCCCAATCAGTTTGTTTTCCAGTAGAAAACTTATAGCCTATTCATATCCATATTCAGAAGCTGTTCCACAGCTGTGATCTTGTCACACTTTTCTTCATTTTTTTAGCTCTACCATATCCTTTTGGAGATGAGAGGTAAGGAACACCATACAGTATTTGAGTTTTCAGTACAGATGGATTTATGAAATAATGTAATGACATTTTGTTTCTATTCCTTGAGCTAATATTTTCATTGACATATCAATAATAATTCTTTCAGGACTGATAATAGCTAGTGCAGAGGCAATCATATTTTCCCTCTGTGTATTAATTTCCATTCCTTGATTTCATATACCATTTTACTGCCTAGGCAAACCATTCTGTGAAATTTTTCTACCACTCTGTGGTCTATACTCATTTTAATTTTCCTGAATAATTTTTATCATCGATAAGCAGTCATCTTATTTTTTTATCCTCTTCTCTAAAGTTACTTATGTAGCTGTTGGAACAAAATAGGATTCAGCAAAGATTGCTGTGGTTTTCCACTGCTATTCTCCATTTTCCATTCTGACCTCATGAGAGGTCATTCCTTCATATGTTACAATGGCTTACATCCTTTAATGGCCTTTGTGGAACCTTGTAAAAGTCTGTTTGCTAGTCTGTATGCGTTGAACTCAGTGAATCACTGACGTGCTTGCCAGCGTCTCCAGAGAATTTTAGTATTGATAAGGGATGACTCGTGAGGCATCTGCAAAAAAACTGCAGATCCCAAGCAGCCACTATTTTTGTCTTTAAGATAGGTATCTATATGTGCTTTGATCCAGGGCCTATTATAAAAAAAGATAATGTAGTTAGTACTTTGATACCACATCTACTTAACTAGAACACTGGCTGTGTAAACCTTGAGTACATAGGAGCCTGTAGGCAAGAAAATCCTGCTGATTTGCTGCTTTTCCTTTTTACCATTTTTTTTTCTAGAACTGTTTCCATTGAAAATGCATGTTAAACTTACCATCACTAATTCTCTAGTGACTTGAGCAGCATGCTTGATTACCTGTGCATTGTACACCACTTTAAATAATTTGATTAATTTCTGTGTTATTTGCCTTTCATAGTTTTATCAGCTGTCAACACTAAACAAACTTTCTATTGGGTTTCCATGCACTAAAATCTTCATGAAATATGTTCCATGCTTAAAAACCAAAGTGTAAAGCAGAAAGATGACCATGCCCATTTCACAGGGGAGAATCTCATCATCTTTTTCTCTTCACACAGCAGCAGTCCTTTGAAAACCAGAAATTGAAAGCAAGTTGCTAAAACCGCTACCTAATTAAAAGCCAATCTTTTCTACCTATTTCCTCTGTGTAATTGCTAGAATTTTGTTATTTTTTAACAGATATAAATGAATGCTAATATGTTTCTTGCCAGTGACACAAAGGAGGGAAAAGATTGATGTAGCTGGCAGTTGAAGGGAGTAAAATTTTTCTGCTTGCACTTGAGCTACACAAAATAGAGATAATGTGTTTGTGACTCAGAGGCATTTTATCCAGTCTTTGCACTGGAGCAAATGTTTACAAAAGGCATTTGGCAATAAAGAAAGAAGAACTCTGTAATTTTAGCAGATCATATTTTTGGAAGTGTTTCATAGAAGGATGCCCATAGAATTCAAGGTGGGATTGATAACAACAAACTTTAAAATTAATTGGGAAATTGAATTGACGATGTGCAAAGCTAGTACACCAGTTTTTAAATATTTCTTGTGTATGATTATTGTCATGAAAAACAGGGCAAAAAAAATTAACTGTGCTATCTAGCGATCTCTTGTCTTTTTTCCTGGGAATTTATGATTGGAAGATGAATTTCTAAGATGTGAATCTCAGAAAATGTGACCATATATTAGCATCATAAACATACACATTTTTATTTCATATTCAAATGGCCTAGCTAAAAGTTTCAAGACAATGGTTTCGTCTTCTGTATTGCTAGAATATCATGCCTCTGTTGTGAAAATGTATATATCTATATGTAACTGCTAGAAATCAATATGAATAATATTGCTTCCTCCATTCTGTCAGGCTTGCACATCAAATATTCTTTCAAAGCAAAGCCTTATTTTGGGCTGCACAAAGCACTACTATAGAATCATAGAATATCTTGAGTTGGAAGGGATCCATAAGGCCTGTTGAGTCCTACCCCCTGCTCCTTGGAAATAAAGATTATTCAAAAAAGTTCAAATATATAGTTATTAATTATAACTTGTTAAAACCCCAGGGCTGAGAAATTAATCAATAGCAAAGGTGAAGTGCTGGCTGCAATGTGCATCTTTTGCTCTCTGCGTGTCAGCCCGAGCCTGTGGGGAATTCAGTGCCTTGTGAGGTACTCTGTGAGCACCTCTGTGAGGTACTGGCATCTTGATGCGGGCTCTTCAGTGAAACACCCAATACTTGTTTTGTTACCTGTATTTGTATTGATTATAGGCAAGGCTCTTTTGGTAGCTTTGCTCTAAGCTGCTCTGCACATTAAAGAGGTGACCCAAGGGTGAAGTTATGTTCTAATAAATGAGTTTCTTAAGTACTCTTCATTTTTTTGCGTATCTTACATTTAAAGTTCGTGTTAAAACTTAGAACAAGGTATGATTTGTGATAGACATAGAACAGGTAATATTTTTATAGCTGGGTGGATCTGGAGGCTTTTTGGTTGCTCTCTTTCAGATCTTTTTTGAAGGATTTATTCTCCTGATGCCATGTACTGCAATTCTTTGTGTGTAGGATCATTCTGTCCTTTGTACAAGGTTCACTTTTGAGGGCTTAAAATACTTAGCTCCAAACCAAATGCCAGACTCTTTGTTAACACTAAATGATTAGTGGCTTCTACACTATTAACTTCATACAGCCTCAAAAGAGAATAATGAGGCTGTCAGTCAACATAGGAAGTTCCACAGCTATTAATTCATCTACTCTGCTGATGCTTATACAGATTTTTACCATGTGGTCCCATCACAGAAGGCAGAAAATATCACTGAGTGCAATGAATAAAAATACGTGAGCAACTGTATAGATTTTAAAATGTGATGAAAATGAGCTTTAATCTATACAGAAAGAGCAAGCTACATGATCAATAAAGTCTCAAGTATTGATTGACTATACAAATTGGACAGGCTAGTAACTAATTGGCTCTCTTGCTCAAGCAGTATATTTACACATGGTTTTAAAGTGACCGTGAGAGTCACTAACTCACAATGTCAAAGGACAGCTGTACCATGACCAGCCAAGCTTGGTAATTAAATGACACACAGGTTAATTGCAGAGACAAGCAGGAGACTGCTGTTAAAGGACTGAAAGGAGTCAGTTGAAGAGTGTTGTCCATTTGTGGAGGACGAAAAGAAATGCCATTATAAAGGGAGCTTTATCATAGTACAATAATGACCAATACAGTTTTTATTAAAGCCTTATTTTAAGGTTATAATAGTATAATAGGGTTGGAAGTTGAATGAATTGCAAGAGTGAGTTTTGGGCCAGTCGAAATTGTCATAAAAGGAATCTAAAAATGATCCCAAGTGTCTGTACATCAGCCTTTTTTTTGGTTGATTGGTTGGTTTAGGTTGGGTTTTTTTGGTTTAACCAGTAGTCATGGCAAATTTGCTTTTGAAGGTGCAAAATTGATTGATTTAATGCGAGGGGTAGTAGTGTATGCATTCAACACATTCTATCAGTTTGTCTCCATGGATCAATTTTATTACAGCTCAAAGGTTTTGATCAATACTTAGTGGGAAGGAGAGTAACCCACCTTAATGAATGTGCTTCATATGGTTTATAATCTTTATAGCTTACTGCTACATATAACTTGGCTCAGCAGAGCGCTCAGACATGCTTAAATGGTGTGCTGAATGAGAATTATAATACATCCCTCAGCATGTGCGCCTGGAAAAATAACAACAGTACTGCCATAAAAGATATGATGTTGTATATATTATTTTCTTCTTGAGGAAAGGGAAACATGACATATGCTATTCATGTGTCTGGATGAATTACCCAGCCGCTCTGATGACAAAGGTGTCTATGAGGTCCTACATGGAACAGTAATACAGCGTACTGCAAGTGCTGCAGTCTGTGAAGGAAAAGCTTTTCTGTGGAGATGTAAGCAGAGAATAATGATAAAGTTTTCATGGGTACTTTGTGTACAATGTTGCAGTGGCCAACTGGGTAGGAACACAAGGTTTGATTGTGAAAAATAAAATTTTATGGTGCTTTGTATGTTTCTGTACTTTCTCCTTTGGCATCCTGATGTTGTTCATGATATAACCAGAAGGTTTGAATTTAATTTGAATTTTAGAAGAACGGGGAGAAACCCATGAGTATATAATGGTTTTATTCTGATGTCTAAATTCTGGATGCATATCCAAAGTTTTTCTTTATTATTTCCATAGCTGCTGTAAATGAAGGCTTTTGTTTTAGTGTTGTAACAGGTGTTACATTCATTCATGATTATTCTGCTAAATTCACCGTAGTTTTGCTTCTGTTGCTTTTGTTTATGGTTTTATTTTATTTTGTTTGCAGGACTGTTTCCTGCAGTGCTGAACCTGGCTAGTAATGCTCTCATCACAACCAATGCTACCTGTGGAGAAAAGGGGCAGGAAATGTACTGCAAACTCGTTGAACATGTACCTGGACAGCCTGCAAGGAACCCTCAGTGCCGCATTTGCGATCTAAGGAGCAGGCTCCAAACTCGTATGTGTGCCATTTTCATTTTGTTCCTTTAAAAAGATTTTTTTCCAAAGGGTGTAGGTACTCAGGAAACAAAACAGTAGTTCACCAGCCTGATTCCTCTGAAATGTGTGTCTCTTCTTAAATCAGGTTAGCCATCTCTTCCAAAGGTATTTCAAAATCTGTATCTGATATGGATACTCCTCCCAGAGAACTTTCTGATTCAGGTACTGAAAAGCAGAGCACCTGAATTCAGATTTTGAAAAATTAAGTATCTACAGCTGTTGCTGAATTATTTTGATATACACTAACCATGAATAAAAAACAGATAACTGACTTTTACCTGCATACCTACATATGGAGTTTGGACATTTTGGCCAATCTAAGCAATATCTGAAATTCCAGTAAATTCAGTTTCACCAAGCCAGAGAAAACAAGATACAGTAATGGAGCACTGCTTGGTTTAACGCTTAATTTTTTGTATTAAAATTGATTTTTGCTAACACTGCTTTCTTAAAGATTACCTGGAAGGAAAATCAGTTTTCAAGTATGAATTTGTTATCATCTACTTCAGACATGTCTATTTTTGGTAGTTGGGAAGATTAGAACTAAGAAAACTTCTTAGTCTAGTCGTACAAGTTTAATTTCATGTAACCTTGCAGTGAAAGACATGAACAGTTTTAACAGTATTAGATTTTCGTGGGTATATTGGCACTGTAGATGTAGGGATACTTAAGACAGCTTTTAATGGAATAGATAAAATGTTGGAAGAAGCACAGAAACAGAAGCATGAAGGCAATTTTTTTTTCCAATTGTGTCCCTATAAAACTTAGCTCAGATACTAAGCCTTAGCTCAGCTAAAACTTAGCTCAGATACAATACCTCATGACATTGAAGCATGTGCTTAAAACCACAGGATTAAAAAAAAAAAAAAGGATGACATTTAATCTGTCTGCTAGTTCTGGACAGGATGAGCTATGTGTGGCTGTAACTTTCCGGACAGAAGCTTGTTTGGATTCTCCTTAGAAACTTCCTGCCATGGCCACACTTTCTTGTGTGGCTCACTCATTACATCGCTCAAAACAAAGTGTTTTTCTAATAGCTAATCTCCGTCTCATTGCAGAAATTCATGTTACCTATTTCTTAAGTTCAGTCAATACATGGAATGGATTATTCTCTTTTTCTTAAAAAAAGTATTTTACTTAATTAATTGAGTGTTGATGGTATTGCTCTATCTAGTTTCTACACTAAGCTATCTCTTTTCTTTCATTCTCCTCATAGGTTTTATCTTCTGGAAGTCTAACTGCATGAATTGCAGTTCTCTGAATTCTCTCTAGAGGCTTTCATATTTATAAAAATTCACCTGAGCTCTTACTAGCACTACACAGAGATACAGGTTTGCTTCAGAATAAGCATATATTCCTGTTCACATGTTTTACTTTGATATTTCCCCTTTCTAATGGTGAAACACCACTGAGAGGACAGTCAGTTGTCGTTTGCAAACCTCAGATGCTTTGTTTTCCTGCTAAATTGCTCTTCATCTTTTATTTGCGAAGCTATTTATAATTTTCCCAGTGTAGACTACTTAATTTATCTGAAGACAGTTACAACCTATTTTTTTTTTCTGGATTGTTTTCCAAGTTTCAGTGTCTTCTTTAACTGCAAAAAATGCCACCTTGTGAGGGAAGGTCTTATGATTCTTTAGCAATAGAAACATCCAATTACATTATAGCAGTGTGTTCCACTCAGAGAAGAATTCAGTTTTTGGAAGCATTCAGATTGGCAGAGAGGCTGTGCAAAAGACTTTCTTATTTTATAGATGGGAATTTAGAGACACATGCACATTACACAAGTTTTTTTCCTATATGAAGTTTGCTTAATTCAAAAATCAAACCTAAACCAGAGATACTGCTTTGTCTGTGATGTCAGACAATGTACACTAATATATGGGTATATATACACAGACATATATATGTGTGTGTGTTTAAAAAACCCATCAGAATTATTTATATCTATATTTCCCCTTGTTCCTACACTCTTCTAAACTTGAATGTGCCCAGCTTCATAATATCTGGTCTTTTGCTGACAACCATATCTCATTTTATGTTCTTTAAATGTTCATTTGGCAAAGGGAAGTGCCTTGTTTAAACAGAGATGGCTTGTTAATAGGAGAACCATGTAATATAACCAGACTTTAAATGATCCCCCTGGAATGTGTCAGTCTGGAGTACCTCCCCTTAATTACTGTAGTAGGAAATGAACACAAATTCTCTGGTTAATCACATGTGAGTCCAAATTAAAGTGCACAGTTTGATGGGCTCACTCTCTAAGTTCTCCCTCTTGCCATCCATCAGGGAGATTGGTCCTTGAACTGCATTTGCAATCCAGTCCTTTTTACAAATACTGTATTTTTCCCCCTTACCTTTTAAATAAGCAAAACATGCCAGCAATTAATCACTTTTCAAATTAATTATGATTAAACTTTCATAATGGTGATTACACATATTTGTTGATTCATCTCCCAATCCTCCTTCTGATGATTTACCTTTATATCAATTTCATCTGAAGAGACTTAGATCAAAATTTCCAATTAGACAGCTTCTGTCA
The DNA here is from genome assembly GCA_013397815.1 of Aleadryas rufinucha. Lineage (NCBI taxonomy): Eukaryota > Metazoa > Chordata > Aves > Passeriformes > Aleadryas > Aleadryas rufinucha. The sequence continues at coordinate 388,544 of VZTH01014961.1, read as the reverse complement.
CAATCACGGAGGAGCCCTGGATTTGATTTACAGCTGATTTTGCTACCACTCATTTAAAGCCAAGATTTGAGAAAATGATTGAAGCTGTGGGAACTGACAGCATGTAAAGTATAGGATGTGCTTTGCTTTTCTCTTCAATGTAAAGATAAAGCTACTAATAGCTTTATCAGTTGTAGTACCAGAATTCTAACTTGCAAATGTTGTTGCCCACTGATGCCATTGAATAATCTAATATTTAAATGAAATTTTTGTCATTTCCAATATTGAGGGTTTATGCCTTCACTCATTCCCACGAAGCACTTTAATTCTATCTTTAAATATGTTCAGGCCTTCTGACTTCCCTTAATGAGCTAGGACTCCTGTCTTCCACAGGTGGTTGATATATCAAAAAAACAGATACAAAGACTATCAATCTTGCTGGTTGATTAAAGTAATAATTAAAATAATAAGTAAACTAACCAGTTCATGAATTAATTATTTGCAATTCTAGGCCCAGAAAGTAATGAATCATATTCCAGTTTTATACCAAGAAAACCTGACAGTTTAGAAAGTCATCCTTAATACGAGGGATAAGGTTTTCTCCCAGTTCATGTTCTTGCAAACAGAACTTGCATAGAAGAAACTTACTGTATTTGAATTTTCTTTGGGTTGTTTTCCTCATAATGTACAGGCTTGCTGTAGACAATTAGGGACTTCAAAATATAGATCCTTGTACCTTTTAAAACTGTGGTTTTGTTATTCTCCATTTCATACAGGAGAGAAACACAAATTGACCACAAAAAATAACCTGGAAATGTTGAGAGTGATTTTTCTCAGTCTAAATAACATTAAAGTACTAAGTAAGCAAACTTTGATAAGGTAGAAAGTCTTGAAATTCAGGAAAAATTCTGTTCTGTAAATAAGTTCATATCACTCTTATTAAGATTCATTTGGGACACTGCAGCAGAGTAAATATAGACATGAAAAATAATGAATCTTGGACTTTGATATGGATTATAACCAAACCTCCTTTATATGCATGTATGTGAGTCAGAAAATTTTCCAGTTGAGGAATATATTCTGTAATGATTTCTGAATCATTTCCTCTGTAATGATTTGTGAATTATTTCCTGAATTATTTCCATGTGTGCTTAGAAATATCTTAGAAATGCCTGTACCAGTATTATTTTAATCTCTGCTTTCCTTGCACACCCATATCTCAGGTTTCTGATTTGTTGTTTCTGTTGCAACATTTGATGACTTTGCAGTACTTGAAACTTTGGAAGAGTGCAGGAAGTGTTTGCTTGATTTAAATGCCCACATTTTCTGTAGCATCGGAAGAGCCTCCTGCAATTAGATGTTCTGAGTGATCTTCTTGTGATCCTAACCAAAGTTGAACAATTAACATTAGATCAGTATTCCAGTAATAATAAGCATGACTGATGTCCCTAGAATACAAAAAAAATAATTTATTAATTTTTCTTTTAGAAGTCCTGCCTCATTAGTTCTGTAATTGTCTTAAAATCTGTATTTCAGTTCTAAAAATAATTAAATCTTCTAATAGTTTTGAAATTTATTTATGTGTTTCTTCTGTTCTAACAGAACGACACCCCATAACAAATGCAATTGATGGCAAGAACACTTGGTGGCAAAGCCCTAGTATCCAGAATGGAATTGAGTATCATTATGTGACCATTACATTGGACCTCCAACAGGTACCCTTCTGGGTTTTTTTTCTGGGCTTGCTTTCTTGCATGATAGATCACCTGGATTATCTTAATTTTTGCTCTGCGTTGCTTTACTATATGAAGACATGCCCAGTTTCTCCTATAATTTTCTGTTGTTTACATGGATATGACTGACCTATTCATTGTAACATAATGTGCCAAATAAAAAATGGTTTTTTCATGTGTATTTTTATGAAGTCGTGCAGTTGTAAGTACCTTTTATCTGTGGAGCTGAAGTACTTGGAGGGCAGTGATTTCTATACCTGGAAGAGCCTTTGAATCCTGGATGTGTTATTAGCATTCTGGCTTTGGAGCCCTCATTGTTAATGGCAGAAACAATCCTACATCTATGGTTTTGGGCTTATATACGCAAAAGTATTCGCTGTGCATTTCTCTTTCAAACAAGAGAGCTGAAACTTTTTTTAGAAGTTTGAGAGTAGGATCCTATGCATTAAAGAGGTTTGGGGGTTTTTTTAACAAGTATTTTAAATTTTTGGAGTTATTAACTGGTTTGCTTTTACAGCAAGGAATTGTGCCTCTTGTTGGTTGTGATCTGCTAATATGCAAGTAGCTTTCGGGCATTAGAACTAAGTTCCCATCCTTGTTTTTCATCACCCTAGTGATTTTAGTTGTGTGGTTGTTTAGGTCAGGTCTTCTAAACTAGGGCTTTACAACTCCTTTTTTTTCCGCTGCTATTTCATTATCTAGATTATCATAAGAAATAAGCAGATTTGTGAACTTCTGGAAGTTTTAAGTTTTCTCATGTGCTAAAAGCTAGCAACTAAAGGGTCAGTGAGGATACTGGAGAAAAAGTATGGGTTGTTCTAATGTAATTTAAAAGGCCTCTGCATGTGCCAGCTGAAAGTAGTCTGAGAATACTGCACTGTGTGTGGTGTGGGTTTGAGGGTTTTTTGTTACTGTTTTTTTAAAATGACACAAGGATCAAGTCTGACCCTGTTTCTTTCCCATGTTCTATTACTAATTGTTCAAAGGAAACTTGGCAGACCTTCTGCAGCTCTGAAGCTGATACCTTCTCTTAAGCCCATTCATTTGTTATTGGCTGGAATAGAAGCAGTGTTGAGGTTTCTGTGGATGTCAGAGAGGTGGGCTAAGACCCTGTGTCACTAATGCTATCTGGCACACCCTTTATGATCTGAGTAACCCATGTAGTTAGGAATGCATGTGATTTTACTCACCACCGTACATGAACAGAACAAGTATTGTTCCCCAAAATGTAGTAAAAGGTCTGCTGCGATTTGCATGGCTTTTAGACTGCTCAGTAAGCAGTAAGAGTTGTTTGGGTCTTGAGAAGTATTAGGAGTTTTTGTTTGCTTATCCAGGAATTTTGTAGTCTGAGCATTATAGACTATTAAAGTAACCGATGGAATATGAAATTTCTTTTTCAGCTATTGTTTTGTGTAGTAGTCACTATGAATGGTGAAGGTCACCAGATATCTCTGCAACCTCACTTAAAAGAAATTCCATTCTTTACCTTTGGCTTTTAGGGGATTCAGTAATTGCTATGTTTGTGTTGATGAATTCTTGCTTTAAGTACAAAAATGCTTAACTTCCTTTTGTGAGATAGAAATAACAAATGACAAATCCACATGTAATGGACTGAAAATTGCAGGAATGCATTAGTTTTTATGTTATTACTGGTAATTATGATAGTACATGGAATGCTTTTAGCAATCCTAATTTCATGAAAAAATCAGGGAAATAATTACAATTTCCTCATTTATATAATGCTTGGCCTTTTGGGGCAGCGACTTCTTTTTTTCTTTACTTTGTTGTGCAGGGAAGCCATATAAAAATGATGTATACTGTTTAGCAATAACTAATAAACCAGAAGAAGTAAAATATACTTAATGTTAGAACAAGCCAAAATATTATCAGTCCTGTTGGGAAAAATGTAGTATTTTTTTCTTGTTTTCTCTCAACAGTTGAGCTTTGTCTTAATACTTATAAAGAGCTTTTATCTATAATGGAGGCTAGGTTCCTAATTCCTTGAAGTATGCTTGAAATTTGTACCCTATTATTAAAATATGAGTTAAAAACTGGAAGTATTTGATTCTGAGCATCTTTGATAATTTGCTCTTAACCCTTTACTTTTTCCCACTTTTTAGCCATTATAACAATCCTCATCTATATCACAAAATAATTATGGAACTGCATTCACACCTGTAAATGTGAGATAGATTATTTTTTACAGTGCTTTTTATCCAGCAACTGCATAGGAGGTCAGAAATACAGATTTATGTGGGAGTTTCTCGCACAAATTTAAATGGAGTTTAGAGTGACAGGTTGAGCTGCCTTGATAGTAGTTTGGAAGGGAGGCAGTTCACAGATGTGCGAGGTACCAAGAGAAGCTGTCTGCTGTTCTGCAGCTCTTAGTCCTGCTGGTTGGGGAGGGTCTGTCTGCTTTGCCTTAAGAGTGTTGGGCAGTTCAAGTGCAACAGAGGTAATTCAGGTCCAGTGAGTGCAATGTTTAGCAGGACTAAAATAGGCCTTTTCTTCAAGGATTTCAGAGCAGGGAGTTGGCAGAACAGAAATGTTTAGTCTTCCAGGGAGAACATATTCCCTGTACTCGTGCTATTCCCAAGTCCTCAGTTGGTCTAATTTCACAGTGATATGGAAGATCGGTAGAGTATCTTTAAAGAAAATTGGCAAATTCGCAGGAAAACCAGTTGGCAGTTTGAGGTGAAGTGGTCAGCCCATCTGTTTCTGATTTCTACACACATCAGGACACTTCTATTAACAAATTCCCAGCTGCTCTAGGGAACAAGGACATTGGCAATATCCTTGATACTACTCCGATACTTGTGCCAGGAGTATATTTATGTGGATTTAGACTTTCTTGCTATGCACTTCATACTTTTTAAATGATACTGGAATATTTTATGTGAATTGTAGATGTGTGGAGTTCAGGTGAACCCAGAGTTAATGTTCTGGCAGAAATTTCTGGATTTAATAACTATGTCTTAATTGCCTGAGACTGTGGAGGATCAGTTCATTGTCCAGGTGATGCCTTCCAGGCATACATATCTGAAGAAAAAGAAAGTAGTGGACACTCCACAGAGCCTTGTAAGCTGCAGGAGCAAGAATAACTGATTAAACTATGTAGCTATTTCTCTCCAAAACATTTGCACTTCATCAGTTTTAAGTTCCCTAAGCTCTGATAGCATCCAGCTCTTCCACCTTATCTTTTCACCCTGTCTCCTACCCTTCTCCTGTAGGAAGGGAGGAAGGAGTTTAGAAGATCATGTTCTGACTCTATGTAGAAATCACTGCAGTCACCCTCTCTTCCAAAGGCAGTCATTACAGGAATGATGTCATACAGCAAATTGGTGGCAGAGACCCATGAATTAACTAAGTTTGCATCCCTGTCTAATTAATTTTTTTTCTTAAAGACAAAGTAACCAGGCTTTTGAGTCTTGACCATTTCAAAGTTGTTGCATGATTTTTGGATTCGGGGACAATCTCCCTGTTGTCTGGTTTCAAATAATTAGTGGAACACATTGTTTGGATGTTTGTCTATACAGCTGAATCCCACAAGTAGGTCCAGTTCAACTAATCCTTTAAGGATTGACTGAAGGTAATCTTACAGCCATGATGAAATAGGAGGTAAATTGGATGATAAGTTATTGCACAATATTGCTTCTTTTTATACATAACTGTAGTTTTTTATTTTAATTTATGATAGTTGACCAGACGGTGGCTGAGGAATCAGAATGTGTTGAGCAACAGAGCCATTTTAAATAGCTTTTACACATTAGCTGCATAGTCCTATAGAGATATGCATATCACTAGGAGATATTTGCTTTTAATGTTGTATTTTCTCTTCTCTGGAATATCAAATACGTTTGCCATCAGGAAAAATAAAATTACAGTTAGCTTTCTGTTGAATAATTTCTGATATCAAATATCAGAAGAGCTAAAGGAATGAAGAGGAAGTTAACAATGCTGTTTAGTCTTGGGATATAAGAACCAGTTTAGTAAAATGAAGTGCCATTTGGTCTTAATGTTTTAAATTTGTATATATGTGCAAACGTTTTGTTTAGGTGTTCAATTAATATTTTCCTTCTCTCTTTTACCAATAATTATGGGCTTAAAATGCTTTCTAAACTGCTTTTATAAAGGTAAGGCTTAAAGCTTCTCTTCATCCTCAAACCAGAAAGTAGTTTAGCAGAAATGAGGTTTAGTCCAAACTTGGACTTTTCTCCAACAGATGGCAGTCAGTTTTGTCCATCTTCAAAAATGTTTGTCTAAAGAGAAAAAAGTGAACAAACCCAAAGTCTGTTGAGACTACCACGCTGCAATTCCCCGATTGCTGCTCCTCCCTGCACTGGTGAAAGGGGGATGTTTCTGTACTTCCTGTTCTGGCATTGGCACTTGTGTTGCCATGCAGGAAACCACATGTACCTTGATACTGAAAACTATGTCTTGCCTTGTTTTTTGGGGCTCTGTATGTGCCAGATCGATTTTCTGATTTGGCTTGCCTGTGTGAGGTTTTAATGCCAGCATGGGGGAGGGGGCAGGAATGTACTTCGGGAGGCAGTGGGGAAATAGTTCCACCTCTCTCTTGAGTTACTGGCACTCTGTGTTGGCTTCAACAGCGTAAAACCTCAAAGTGTACGGTACTGATCTGTGAGCTACAGTCCAAGCCTGCAACATAGTGCTGTCATCCTCAATATTTGTTTTTACTGTTTCTTGCACATGAATCATTCTGTTTTGAAGTTCTGTAAACATTTGAGCATTCAGAAAACAAATTATCTCAAAAAAACAAAAACAAAAACAAACAAAAAAAACCCCAAACAAACAAAAAAAAACAAAAAACAAAACAAAAAAACCACCCAAAAACATAAGCCCAGTTTTCTGGCTCAATTACACCTAAGTGGTAAGGAACAGTTGAAGTGACAGCCCTAAAGAGATGCAACTAAAACCATGAACATGACTGTTGAATCAATTAAAAGAATTTTAATTTCTTTAATTTCTTTCTTTAAAAAAAGAAAAAGGAGTGAGGTGTTCTGTTATAATAAAGTCCACTGCCAACTTTTAGACAGGTATGTTAGTTGTAATACTCATAATTTTTTTATTTCTTTTTTTCGTTACCTTCTTAGGCTTGAATTTTAACATTTTAGTGATTCCCCTAAGTTCTTTAGCTTTAAAATTTTCTGGTAATGAACTAACTAGATATCTATAGGATGAAAAAAGTGTAATTTATCTTTCTGATATTCTTTTAAATTATTATTTACTTTTAAATTATTTTACATGATTATTTCGTATTTCGTTTTTAAGTCTTTTTAAAGCAAAACTATTGGACTTGAAGTCAGCTTATAATGAAAGCATTTGAAAAACTCAAAAACAAGAAAAGAAATTGCATATAAATATACCAGTAAGGATTTTTAGCAAACATACCTAGGAAACAATTATTGGTTATCATGAAAGAAAACAGAATGGTAGTAAATATTTTTACATTACAGGAAACATTTTTAAGAACTGCCTGTTTTACATACTATTGGCAAATTTACTTTAGACTATGTAGCTTTCCACCTGGATTTCCATTTGTGGGAAAGAGAGAATACATGCACTCTAGTAAGTAACAGATGTTACCCACGGCTCCCTTCATGTCTCAAAATAAAGTTTTCCCCATTCATATCACTCAGACAAAAGTCTAAGGAAAATCAAATGGTATTTTTCCTCAGTTGAGAGTCAAGAGTGCATGTCTATGCCAGCCATAATTCCAGAAGAGGCTGCTGCATTAAGCTTCTAAGTGTTCTTAGAAGTGTTCTTGTCTAACAAACAAATGTTAGTAAAGATGCTCAAGCTGATTTTCCCACAACATTAAAAAAAAGAAAGTTTTTCATGAGTGGTTCAATAGTATATGGAGGGAGTAGTCTCCAATGCATGCTGAAATGAGAAAAAGTCATTATTGTACTCAAAGATGAGTTGTAATACCCACCATATGAAGTGCTGTAAGCTAGGTCGAGGGTTGTATTAAAAATAAATATCCACAGGATTATTTTTGCCCAAATTTTTTATGCTCCCCACTAAATCAGACCATAAATTTACTGCTTTGTGGTTAGTCAGAAAGATTTCTAAGTGAGCAAATCCTTTCAGCTTCAGTTCATAATACACACTAACAATGATTTTGAACAGTGTTGAGAATTTATACATTTTCTTTCTGAGGTTAGTTGCCTTATATTTTCCCTGGATGACTGCAATGCATATACATACCTCTTTTCTAATTTTGACTTTAAGCAAGAGAGCTATTCACCTTTGAATCCAGTGGCGCATATGTTCTGACATGAATATGAGGTTGTCTTCTGATTTTGTACTGTTAGTTCTGGTTCTAAAGAAAATTGTGGAGCCTGGGAGAATTGTGATGTGACAAGAAAGGGATTCTCAGTCTTGAGCAGATTTTGTTATTGATATTGAAGAAAGATGTTGTCTTAAAGAGTTTATGATGAATAAGATTACTTGAAAAAATAAGTTTTGCAGCTGATGATGATTGTGAAATAGTGCTTCTGTTGTGATAGGCACATTAAAATGTACTGACTTGGTGTGAATATGTGAGAGCTGGTGAGAGGACAGTGCCTGGAAACACTGCTGAAGGAAATAAGAATGCTTTGCTCTGAGTACTCTAAATGCTACTGGACCCAGGTTGAGCATCAGTTCTTGGATCAAGAAAACCAAAAAAAAAAAAAAAAGGTTTTTTTTGGTTGTGTGTTTTAAGCACCAAAATAGAGGAATGACCATTTCTGTCCTCCCCTCTTGTCTAGGTTTTAAGAAGATGGATTTGAATATTGGAATTTTCATCAATTTTCCTTTTCTCAAAATAGTCTTTCTCCATGGAAAGAAGTGATTAGCTCTAGGAAATAAAGAAAAATTGCCTTCTGCTATTATTTGAAAGTACTGTGAAAAGAGATTATTAACTTCAGTCCTCAATTCTGGTGTACACCAGGCCAATGATGAGCAGCAAAAATAGTCAATAGAAAGCAGCTATTATTTTTGAGGCCTTCACAAACAGCTGAACAGTTGGTAATGGAGAAAACCAACAGAGAAAATTACAAAGAACAAAGTTGACATTGACAGAAACTTTACAGGTTCTGACTCCTTCCATTTGGCTTAATGTGTCTCAGATATTCAACAGCTGGACAACTTGAGTACTTTACAGTTTGACATGGTATAAAGTGCACTCTTTTAATGGACTTGGCTTTTTTTGCCTTTTTTTTTTTTATGACATCTTGTACTTATAACATGAGAAAAAAGTTGAGAAGTATTAGTATAATGTATTTTTTGTCATTTTTTAAGAAAGTGTTCTTAAAAGAACATGCACCTCTCCAGCAGTTACATACAGGGAAGGGAGAAAGCTGAGCGTATTCTAAGTTCAGGTATTTTTGTAGTTTTTTAAAATGCTTGTTCTGCATTAACTGAATGGGACTGAGCATTGAACATAAGTGTATTTTTGCCTATTTAGAAAAGATGGATTTCTAACTGAAATGGCTTGGTTTGGAGACACCCACCTTAGAGCTTTTCAAGGTTTGCTATGATAAATTCTTTCTCACTTTTTCCCATGAAGCACTGTGGACATCTTAATTTGCATGACATTTGTAGCTGCAACTTTTTGTAGTTACAATTTTTCTGGACAGATGATGCCCTCCTAGAATTGCTTGCAACACTGGGAAAAAAAAAAAATCTGTATTGGAATCAAGCGTGTGTTTCTTTCAGCCCAAATTCCCCATCTGGTAGCAGCATTTCAATTGGAAGCAGCTCAGATGAACAGGAGCAACATTGTCGTTAAAGGCAAACTGCAGCACGGTGGGGAGATGTTCAGCTCTCTAAGCTGATATTAGTGGAATCCTGCTAAGCACATTTTTTTTTTCTGCCCATGCCAACATTTTCAATTACAGAATTTCTGACTGTGAGCAGAACATTTGAAACTGTGGACACCGTCTCTCAGGACAGTGATAGAAAAAGTACATGCTAGATGGTCATTTGAGGAATCTGGAAAGCCATGCCATTTTTAAACAAGACTTTTTCTCTGTCTGAGTTGGATGTGAGACTAAAATGAGAAGATTAGTTGTTCTTAAATAGCCAGTTGTATAAAAATTCTTGCATCAAAACTGTCTACTCTCTTTCATACATAATAGGCCCAAACAACAATCCGTTACAGTATCTGTGAATTGAAATATTACTGACCTCATAAATTGGCCTCTGAGAACACAAGGAGCTGTTTCTCAAAACTCACACAATCTCTGCTTCAATTCATGAGTAGTTGGATTTGGTCTGTTTCATGTCTTAAACCTTTAGGAGAGGCTAATCCAAAATAAAAAACAGTGCAAATGTATTTAAGATGCATGATGTCCTGCATATATAACAATAGTTTTCATATGTGAGTATCAAGATAGAAGTTAATGATTGAGGAACACTTTTGCATTGAGAATCCATTTTTGTCTGTGATTTCTGATTGTTGGTCACCTGTGGTATTAGAAGTTCAGTCTGCCTTCACATTCAGACTGGTATTTAGATCTCTTCTACTTGCTGAGCTTGAAGTTAACTCTTATTCACACATACCCACTAAAAAGAGAGAGCACACCTAAAGAAGATATTTAGAAACAGGATTTAGTGAGAAAATAGGATAGACTTCAGCGATTGAGGTCAGGACTAACATGCTGATCAGCCAGCTAGTTGTAGCCAACTGGTCCCTTTCATCTCCTTTTCCCTCTGTCTTACTTGTTCCTTCCTGACCCACCTTGATCTCTTCCTTTCTCTACCTCTATTCCTTCCCCTAAATGTTTCATTTTAAGTCTCATCCATTTATACAATCCCCTTAACACATCCCATGATGAATTCCGCACAGACTTTCCCCTGCTTCTCTTGAAGAGGGGGACTCCCCTGTAACCGATAATCCCCTTTAGCCTCAGGGTGTTCTGAGATAGCCTTGACTCACCTGGGTCACATCGGGACAAGGGTTGTCTGCAGTGCTTTTTCTACCCCTAACAGCAGTTTTAAATAACTGCTTAAATAAATCTGTGTCATGGTAAAGGTCATATGGTGTGACAGTATTTATGCCAGCCTGTAAGGAAACAGGTCCTTGCCTAAGTTCTGCACTCTTCTCGATGAACCAATACTATGTTTACTTGGCCACTGAACTGCAATAATAATCAGCAACATAATATAAATATGGTAAATAAGTAGGTACAGAGTTTACACCAGATTGTTGATGGAAGCCTCCATTAGAGCTAATAAATTTTTCTGTTGAGAAAATGAAATGGAAATACTTCTGCAGAATTGTGTGGTACCATTTTTTTTCTCTGCTGATACTCTGATTTACATGAGCGCTTTCTAACCGAAGGATTTATTTTTTAAATAGAAGCGCAAGTGGGAGTCGGACACAATGAGATTTCCTGCTTCAGTAGCTAACCCTACGTAGATTAATGATTCACTTCAGCTCTATCTGAATAATATTAGTGTAGCAAATTATCCTGTATAGTAGGATGCACTTTCCTATGTCTTATGAGGCATTCACAAGAAGGTACAGTGCTATAACTTATGGAAGTGTTCCTACAATATGTGCTTCATAGTTCTCACTGCTGAGACAATTACCAGTGAAAATGAGACCCAAGACTCATTTAGTTTCTCATCTTGAGGATTTTGTTGCCTATAATTTGGGCAAGGTTTAAAGGACTATTTAGACTATTTCCCTCCCACTCCCATAATTATACTGCTATGGTCACATGAGCAGAACAAGTAGAAAAAAGCACCAGCTGTGCTTTGGCAGCTGTGTTAATGGTCTTCTGCATGTTACCAGGCAGCTTGATATTGCTCCATTTTCACACTTGTATAAGCAAACTTGGGTCTCTAGGTTACATTCTATTGAACTTGTACAAATCCAGATGTGCTCTAAGATCATGCAGTTACTCTATCAATGGACATGTGTCAGTTTATTGATGCTATCTGAAATGTGAACCAGGCATGCTCCATCCCTGTGGGAGTAGAAGCTCTGTATTATGATGTACTGGGAAGGTTGGCTTCAGAATACTGAGCCATGTCACTTTTTTTGGTTGTGGAAACAAATGCAGCAAAACTCAGTGATACATTAGACTTTATTAGTTTTCTCATGCCACTAAATGCTTGCTGGTTTTGTGTTTGCTAATCAACTCCACAATAAAAGAAGAGTTACTCTTTTACCTGGAGAAGGACAGTTTTCCAGCTGACTGGAAAGTCAGTGTTGCTTCCATTACATCAATTTGCTTTGATAATAACCATAAAGCTGCCATTAATTTTAGACTGTTTGTTGTCACTGCCAGCTTGCTGAGAAAGCACAGTAAAATGTGGCGTGCACCATGTTTGCTGTCTGCCTCATAGCACTGTGGTGGTCTGGTAGTGCCTGGTGTAGCTGACTGAGCTGGGGCAACTGTTTTCTCAATCCATGCTAAAGCTCTCCATGTCTAACTGTCCCCCAAAGGAAAGGTATTTTTGAGAAGCATGGATTAGCGTCCTGTACTGTCTTCAGCCTAGCCTTAGAAAGATCAGGAATAATATCAACCAGGCCATGTTTTTGATGCATGATGCTTTTGATGCATCTTCCTTTGTCTGCAGTTAGCATTAACAGTCTATCAATATTTAAAAGTACTGGTCCTTAGTTCCAGCTCTCTCTCTCTATCCAGGAAATAATTTTGTTAGTGGGTTGCAGATAACTTAGTGCTGTTGCAGAAGGAACTCTTATAGGCTGGAACAGTAGTAGTCTGGATCAGGTTGAAAACTGTAGCTGAATAGTACAGTTAATAGTTAAAACCAGCTCTTGATGTGTATTCTTTTATTTACATTAAGAAGCTTTTTTTTCTTGTCAGATTTAGATTAAGAGAAATTATATCCACTCCACTGTGATGTGCAATATGCTGTTTACTCTCCACTGCTTTTTGGGTTTGTTTCTTTTTGTTTGTGTTGGGTGGTTTTTTTTGTTTGTTTGTTTGTTTGTTTGTTTTTTGTTTGGTTTGGTTTGGTTGGTTTGGTTTTGTTCTGTTTTGTTTTTTTTGTTGCCGTTTCATTTACAGAGCATGCTAAAAATAATGAAAGTCAAAGGTATATAATAAATTGCAGTCAAGCAGTGCACTATCTGAAGGCAAGAAACAAGACTTCAAACAAATCCTCAGCAAAATGTGCAGGAAATGTTGTTGGAATAGGGCTTCAGTTTGAAAAATCACTTTAGAAAGTTTCACTCTCCCACGCAGCCTAGTGTTTCAAAGCAAGCAAACAGAAAAAGACTTCCTGTTGATTACACCTCTTGGCCCCACAGAGCCAATGCATCCAAGATGTTTGCAGAACTAAATGTTTTTTTGGCAGTATTTAACAATGAATCTTTCATGAAGTTTTGCAAATTGTAAGACTTCCAGAAAGAAAACTATATATACACACACCTGTGATTATGAATTTATTGTTAGATATGTCCTAAACCACAGATCTTCCATTGTAGAAGCCCTAGCAATGTGTTTAACCTCAGCTGTTATCCATTCAACATATAAGGAACAGTCTTATTATGAGAACTTGAGGTAAATGGTTTATGTAAAATTAAAAAAAGAAGTGTTTATAAGTACTCTGGAATGAAATCTCTAATCTGTATTTCTTACATTTCAGTGAGCTTAACTGGGGTGGGGGAGGGGGGATAGTTTGGAGAGGTTTGTTAATGTTTTTTTGGTCTCTGTTTATTGTAAAGAGTATTAGTGATGTGGCATATGACACTGATCCAGGATAGTTAAAACTATAACTGTTTGTGGCCACAGTGGAATATAGCTGTAAATGAGTTTGAGAGAGGAAAGGGGATTTGTGAAAGGGGACAAATGATTGTATGATTCCTGTTGAAACAATGGAATGAAACACAGGTTTTTTCATTCTCTGGAGTGTTTATTTTATGCTGTTGAAGAAAAATACTGAGATAATCCTCCATGAATGTACAGTTACAGATATGTTCTTCAGGTTGAAATAAATACAGCCTCACCCACTTCTTATTCCACTGAAAAACTTCAGTTGCTAGTGATTTATTTTCCTGACTGAAGCGATTGTGAATCTTACCACATTCCCAGCATCTGCACAGAAGGCAGGAATGATAATTGGAGATAAACATTTTCTTTATCTCCATCATCAAGGGTCTGAGAATACTTGTGGTACTCTGCCACTTAACACATTTTCTATTTTACAGTAATACTGGTGGGCAGTAAAAACCAATTCAAATCTTCTCACTGTTTCTTTCATTATTTAGTGTTGGATATTCTTTCAGTAGCTTTACTGATTGTCTAAGCATTCACAAGAAATTTTGTGTGGACTAAGTCTGAATCTTGCAGCTTCTTTACAGTGACTATCCAGTACAGAAAGCATTAAGTATTAAATGAACATTGCCATGATATCCTCTGGCATCCTCATGTGCAGACTCACAGCACTGCATCTTAAAAATATTAACTTGATATATGTTCTGCTTTTATAATGGAAATAGCTCCTTCTTTTCCTTGGCTTCAGTTTTACCTCTGTAGCATATAGCTGTTGGTAGGTTAAAAACCAAGCCAAATCAGACCTGCATCACTAATGTGTGTCATTTTGCAATGGCAAATGTATTTGTGGTTTGCATTCTAGCAAGTGTGTACACAGAAATAAATCTTGATAAATCAATTGAATAGGCAGGTAAAATGGACTATAATGAGCATTGATTATATGCTTGCATTCTGTTTGTAGTGATATTTGATGTGTCTCTGTCCTATAAAGCTTATTCATGGTCACAGTGCTGAGTTGTGTGATTGAAACAAGAATGTTTTAGAGAATGATTTCAGCATGATGTGATTACCTTTCAATAGCTTAAAACTGTGTTTTTCTTTAACAGAGATAGAGTTGTAAGAGTTGGCAGCTCTTAAACATTGTGGAAAGCGTATGTCTATAAATACACATAAAGAAACAATCCCCCTCCTACCATTTGAAAATACTTGAAAACAAACTTTGCAAACATTTGGCTGAAATGGCAGCTTAACAATTACCTACTAAACTATGTGAATCTTAGAGTGCTTTGTAATTCTGTTTTCAAAGTCTCTGTTGGCCTAATGCAACTAATTTTTTTTTCAGAAATGTTAATGGAGAATTTGTTTCTGTAGTTTTAGAGTTTCAATGTAATCCGAGGCCATATTACATTTCTAGGGAAAAAAAACCAGTCAAGCATTATCACATTTACTGTTCTTGTTTTGGTAGCTATGAAGAAATTGGAATGAATTTGTAATTGTGCATTTACATGTATTTTAACAGTTCTTCTGTTTTCAGATTTTCCAGATTGCGTATGTTATTGTGAAAGCAGCTAACTCCCCTCGTCCTGGAAACTGGATATTAGAGCGTTCACTGGATGGTGTAGACTATCAGCCATGGCAGTACTATGCTATCACAGACAGTGAGTGCCTGACACGCTACAACATTCATCCCCGGCCTGGAACCCCATCCTACATAAAAGATGATGAAGTCATATGCACTTCTTATTATTCCAAAATCCATCCCCTGGAAAACGGAGAGGTAAGATCGGACGAAAACATCCCCTTTGGTTAATTTACAAATCTGCCTCCAGTAGACAGAGTGTTTTAGTACAATTGAAAAATGGGGAGAGAATCTATTTGCAAATTTTAAAAGCTCATCTTACATGGTCCTATATAAATACATACAAGGTTCACGCTAATAAGAATATTCTACCGAGTAAACCAAGAGGTAAAAGAGTTTATTGGGTTGACACTAGTACTTTCAGACAACTTTACGTGCTTGAAATATGTTCCCATGTCACTTGTGAACAAAGGTGAGAACACTTGGAAAATCATGGACCCAGTGAAGTCACTAAAACACTTTTCATTTAGATGCATTTTCAGTCCCTGTGTATTAGCCGTGATGTCAAACAGTAATGATTTTAGTCAGAATTTAATTTAATGTCTTGAGAGCTGACTCTCTGCCCTTGTTTATGCCTATTCCTTCTTCTTTCAGAAGGCCTCTACTATTTTAGCCCAAGTCCAGGCACATGAATCATGGACCAGTCATTTTTTCTAACTGAGGGTGTGGAAAAGATGTCATGGGCTTGAGAATGAGAATCTGTGGTTGAAAGAGCAAGGT
This sequence comes from Aleadryas rufinucha, assembly GCA_013397815.1. NCBI lineage: Eukaryota > Metazoa > Chordata > Aves > Passeriformes > Aleadryas > Aleadryas rufinucha. The sequence goes on along the minus strand of VZTH01014961.1, from coordinate 372,711 downwards.
CAATGTAACGCCTGTAGCTGAAAATGCAGCATTTTCAGTCACTTAAAATGATGAGAGGGAAAGCCATGTGTACCACATTGCAACTGCATTTTTTTTTTCACAAATTTTTTCCAACACTTGCTCTGCAAATGAAATTTTAGCTTCAATATTTATCCTTCTGTTATTTTTTTCTGTTCCACTTTTTAATGGTTAATTTCCATATAAAGAGGTACAAAATTACTTTATTCTGTTCCCCTAAATGCAAAGCAATGTTCACATGCAAAATTGGTAATACAGTTAGTTTTGAGTCCTGTATATAGATATGTACAGTTTGTTTATGTTCACAGAAAATTTCCAATGCCAGTTGCAAAAATTGAACAATTCAGCTTTGAGTGAAAATATCCTGTTGATACACTTTAAAAAGATATAAACTTGAATCTAAGAGAGTCTCAGATTATCAGGAATTATCAGATGGGAAATAATTTTCAGTTCTAGGAAAAATAATTGCAAATATTTTGTGTTTGTAGTTGTATCATTAGTGCTTGTATCATTTGCATGGGTATTTGTTCTTGTAAAATCTGGCAGGAGCAGATAAAGTGATATTAAAAGAAATAGTGCATATACATGTGCTATATTTTTAACTGATTTCAGCTGGGTGCTTTTTGAGGGGTGAACAGAACATGAGTTAGCAATTTATCTCTTGAAAAAAAATTTTATACAGTTTCTTTGGGAGAACATGTCTGCACTGAAAATATAATGCAAAAGTAATTATTCCAATCATTAATTTAATTTACATTGTTCCATTTATTTAATTATCCAGTTCTCTCACAGACAGGTATTGATTCCAGTAGTCTGCTGTCCTCTGGGTTAAACCAGTGAGTCTCTGTGTTCTTCGCTGACTGAGCTAAACAGCAAAGAACTTTATTCCGCATGCTGCTATATATCCATGACTGAAACAATGGCTTAAAGCCTACTGAATTAAGTGGAACTTACTTCTGATCTTAAGTGTGCAATTAATATTTTTTAACTGGGCCTGATGTGCTGTAATTGATGCTCTATCCTTAACCTAATAAATGACCAGCAACTATGTGGTTTCTTTGAACACAAAGATGACTTTGAAGGGAGGAATGCCTCTGTTCCATTCCACTTGGCAAAGGGGAGTTGTTAGGTACAGGCATAGTCTGTGAAAGGCATGTAATAAACCCTGAGTTAATCTTACCTCCCACAGGTAGTTATTAATCTGAGATGTGGCTCTAATAGAGAGAGAACAGCTTGAAATTAAAAGCCTAAAGATTAGCCTTTATAGTGATTGGAAGGGTATCATTCCATGTGAACTATCTTACGTTTTTAACAATAATCTTTTCATAAGTAAACCACTATCTTCAGCTGTCTGAGTAGCTAAAGGCTGCATTATGAAGTATGTAGCATTTACAGAGAATTAACCCAGGTTAATTCATTTTCATATTTCATCAAACACGTAACATGAAAAATAACATTTCTACTAATACCATATTTACTTGTAGTTGTGTTCCTGGTGGTATTTGGCTCTTGGTCTTCCAATGGAACTACATCTGCATATAATTTATCTTTGTTCCAGGATAGCAATTTTGCTCTGTGAATCAGATATTGCAGTCATCTTGTAAGACTGAAGGAGTTATGAAATGTAAATAAAGTGCCTTTGCTTCACACTTCATGAGTTGCTTAGGCACACCATTCTGGTGTACACCCAGGAAGCCTGATGAAGTGCACAAGGAACATGGTTGGCAATCCAGTGCCAATGTCAAATGTACATCTACAGTACTCTGAAGTTAAAACCTTTCATCTTAAAGAAATCAGAATATGTTCTCTTCATGTATACTTTCAATGAACATTTTAGTCAATGACTTGATTCATTAACATATTTCCAGAAATGTTCATTCTGAGCCAAATGTTTTTCTCATTTAATACTATTCCTATTTGCACCAGTAATATTACCTTGGCCAGTCACAGAAGTAGAACTGACAGCAGCTAGAACAGCAAAACCATCAAAACCAACAACAAATAAACAAACCCCCTTTGTGATTTATCTTCAGATCTATGTAAGTAGCACAAGTTTAAGTTTGAGCAGTCAAATGGGAGCAAGCAATCTGTAGACCAGGAATTATTTGCAAAAAGTAATTTTATTGAATATCGTCATGAATTAAAGGACAATAATGACAGCTTCCAAATGAACAAAAGTGAGAAACTCTCAATGAAATTTCTCTAAAAGTGAAGACTTGAATGCAGAAAGATTCCTAGCATTCTGGTTTCCATACTAAGATCAGTGATAGCTAGAAAAACAGTGTTTCTCTGTATTGTACTGGCTAAGGAAGACTTCTAGCATAGCTGTTTCACAGAATCATGGAATGGGTAAGAATGGAAGGGGCCACAGTGGGTCATCTGGTCCGAACTTCTTGCTTAAGGAGGGTCATCCCAGAGCACATGGCACAGGATTGTGACCAGAGAGTTTTTGAATATGTCGAGTGGGGGAGACTCCACAACCTCTCTGGGCGATTTGTTCCGGTGCACAGCCACCTGCACAGTAAAGAAATTCTTCCTCATGTTTAGGTAGAACCTCCTGTGCATCAGTTTCTGCCCATTGCCTCTGAGAAGAGCCTGATTCATCCTCTTGGCACCTCCCCTTCAGATATTTACATACATCAATGAGGACCCCTCTCAGTCATCTCTTCTTGAGGCTAAACAGGCCCAGCTCCTTCAGCTTATCCTTGTAAGAGAAATGCTTCTGTCCTCAAATATAAATGCTAAAGCTTCCCAAAACAGTGTTTCAAAACAAAACCAAATGTTCCTCTGTCTCAGTATCCCCATGCCAGAAAAATAAGGGAAAGAGATTAGTTCACTTAATGAGTTACTTATTACCTTTTACTGAACTGATGCTTCTTGTTTTAATAGTAATTTTTAACTTTTTTTTACACTGACTAAGGAAGACCCATTTGTGTAGGGATTAATAGCTGGTGGGATGAGTTGGGTATTTTCAGGTAAATAAGAATGCTCATTTCATTTTCTTCTTTACTTAAACACCATATACAAATGGCATTTCTTTGTTTCTTTGTTTCCTAAGATGCATTAATTTGAGAACTAAAAGTTAGTGGGTTACCATAGTGATTTTTGCTTCACTTCCCTGACACAGGAGCCTCTGATGTTTACATCCAGTTTGTACCTTTTTTATTGAAATATTTCTTCTTCTGCTAGACTGCAATTTGTTTCACAGCCTCTTTACCATGATGACTAGGTGAATGTAAGGCTCTGAACATTTCAATGTAGTAATTTTATTTTCTGTGAGATGCTGAAAGATTTCTCTTAGCAAATGCTTGTTTGAATTAGCACATATAGTATTTGTATTTTGATACATGGGAATCTTCCTTCTTGCTTGCAGCTGTTTCAAAGCTGGACCCTCTGAAAACTTCAGGTGCAACAGATGATCACTATAACGTGTTAGGAAAATGTATATCTTTTCATAGAAAAAGAACATATAGTTTTGTAGGAAGTAAAATTGGAGGTTACACTTGGAAAAAGCTTTCTTCAAACATACATGGATTTAGAGTGTTTTCTATAGGCTAGGAAAAAATAAATATTTAGGTTAAAAAGAAATTGTTTTGTTTTTTCTTCAGTATCAAGTAATTCTTTGTGCAAGCAGATGTTGAAAGTTGCATGCAATGAAGGCAGTGGAAGAAAAGCTTAATTAATCTGATAGGAAAGCAATTCCTTTTACTAAGAAGGCAGAAAGAACCTCCCACCCCATATTCTGGGAAACATTAAGTTTCTCTAAAATGAGGCTTCCTGAAAGTTTAAAAATGGGGAGCAAGGTGGTGAATTTAATTCCCACCTTTTAAAAACATAATTGGAATATCCAGTTGACTCCCTGGTCTGTCATCATATAGAGGTGTTCTGTCAAAATTGGTTTCAAAAAATTATAATTATTGCTGGTGATGCGGAAGGTATGTAAACTTTCAAGAAAAAGAAATCCTCTCTTTGTGGGCAGAATCTGTTGTCAGAAGATGCTGTCTCAAAGGATATTTCTGCAGTTGGTTAGAGTTCGGGTTATACCGTGACAGTAGAAAGGTGAAATCTCAGGATTCCTTGTATTCCTCATATTTTCTTGTACTGAGTAAGAGAAAAAATCTCTGATCATTCTGTGTGAGATGCCTTTCATACGTTATTTTCAATTGCTGAGAATGCTCTACCTTGACATTTAAATATAAAAAAATTGAAGGGTATTAGCCCTATATTTGAAGGAAAGTGATCTGATTGTAGAAATGAGAATGACACCTAATTGTAGTATACCAAGCAGACTAAATTTCCAAAATGTTTATCTAGATGCCTCATGTCAAACTCAGCCCTTGGTGTTGCTTGATTCTTTTCAGCAAGGAGCATTTGTGAAGCAATCAGTGTGACCAGATGGTTGATATAACGATATTGGTAATGACTATTGGTTTATTATTAAAGAGGTAATGTAGTTGCACATCTGCTATGTTCCATTGCAAACTGCGTGGTATTTCTGTGTTCAAAAGTGAAAATTGGAGACTGAAAGACTTTGGCAAGAGCTGTCTGTGTGAACAATAGAGTTGAGGTTCTCTCAGTCCTGCTGTCCTTTAACAAGGAAATTCTTCCCATCTCCTCTATGACTAGGGCTGAAGCAGAGGACTGACAGGGAGGGGAGTTACGGTGGAATTCAGTAACCTGTCTCCTTCCTATTCTACAATGAGTCTTTCTATCACTGCTATTATAGTGGTGAGAATTATATTGCAATGAAGGTGATGCTTCAGTTCTGCTCCTTTAAATGCTTAATCTCGTTCCTTTCTTGTCATGGTAACAATGTTAAGTGTGAGGTCAGAAAAAATGAAATACTCTTTCTGTGGTAGTGAAGACTAGCCTTGTATGATCATGTTCATTAGTCTTTATTTTCTTCAGTCAAGTGGAAGTTCAAAGTGTGTACTAACCATGTAAAGAAGAAAAATAAACAGAAACAAGTGCCTTGACAGTAATTTTGTTTTATCTTGTTCACTTGTTGCCATAGCACTTGAATGCTTGTACTATGTCACTTTTAAAATGTATGTCTCAGGTGCCTTGGAACATCCCCTAATGTCCCAGTACTTTTCTGAGCTTGCCTCAGGCCAGTGATGCCATGAGCACTGAACCGTATTATTTCCCAGTGTTTGCATGCTAGTTTTCTCCTCTTCGTACCATAGTGCTTGTCCTGTTTGGTGCAGTCTCAGTGGTTCATAGAGAAGGTAGGGAAGAAGAAGAGACTTAGAAATGGACTCTAAAGTCTGTTCTTCTCATAGCTAGATTTAGAAGCTGAGAATGTCATTGCTAAGAGGACAGAGTCCGAATTTTGTAAGCACTCAAAATTGAAATGTATTAAGTTGCAGACTGAAAATTTTGTGTTGACTTTTTTTTTCATATCTATTAATGATACAGATGCTACACCGTTTCTAGAAAAAATTGCATGAGAGTTTGTGGATTACAGTATTGATGCTGCCTTTATGATTCCTATTTTTCAATTGATCCTCTCAGCTCCTAGCATGTATTCAGTATCTTGTCTTTATTGTAAAATAGTTTCCTAAAGTCTGAACTCTTATTTCCCCCTGAGTAACAGTGATAGGTTTCTTTTCAAATGCATAAGACATAGAACAGGCATCAACAGTAAAAAGTAATGCCAATAATATCTTTGTCCATGTCCTCAGCTGCAACTACCCTAGGCATTTCTCATGAGTATGCTAAATTTCCATATGTTTTACTTGCACTGCTGTACTCTTCAGTACAGTACTTGTGGTTATGGCATATGTTGTCTTGTATCAGTATTTTGTTGCTATGTTTTCATTGCAAAAAAAATGCACAATACAAAAAAAATAGAAAACAATCTATGATTAATGGATGAAATTGTTCAAAAATTTAAGCGGATTCTACTTCCAGCATCACAGTTTAGACAAAGACATTAGGCAGAGCCTAATGAATGCAGTCTGACTCAGAAATTCCAGAATAGGGATTTCTGAAGAGCTTTTTTCAGCTTGACATCTGAAGAGGGAGAATATCAATAATTTTAAGTAATTCACATTTTTTTTTCCAAACAGTGAAAGGGAAATTTTTATTTTGATTGACATGAATTGTTCCATGTGATGCAAAATGAAAACATTTTATTTGGTCATTTAATTTTTTTTTTCAATGCAAAGACAATGAGAACAAATTTCACGAAACTGTGAATGGAAGATGTGTTACAGTCTTTTGCCTAGGATGCAAAAGAAAACTTCAGCAAGTAGAGATCTTATCAGATGCTATCCTTGCTTCCAAGATGTTCTGCTTCCCAGGTTTTTAGCGTACTTGGAGTCAAGCTGTCTAGCCAAGTGGCACATCTTCATTTTCTAAGAAATAATGAATTAGGTTTTCTCTGGACTGAAATGCAAGTGTCCCATCACTGCACTGTCTCATCCTGCTTTTCCATCTTACAATGCACAGTTAATTTTCTGTAGTGATTAGTAGTAGAGGCAGCCAACAGGATCCGCAGATAAATGGTGCTTATTATTAAAGATCTTTCCACTGAAGTAAACAGTAACCTTCGGATCAGGTCTTCGTGAAAACTGTTAGTCTCATTTTATTCAGTGTTGCACCACTTCAGAGGTTGAACAGTCCCTGATTAACACTCTCAGATTACTCATACTTTGTTCCCCCTATTGGTTTTGATTTATATTTTCTTTGCTTTTCCTCCCACCCCCACCTTCTGGCTACAGCAGCTTCAGGAAGACTCATGCTTAAGCTATAATTTGCATACCATTTTTTTGTATATGATTGGTCTCAGTGAAATTATTGTGGTAACTTCTACTTGTGAGTCTTCTTTTTCAACTGCTTTGAAAGGATGTAGCAACCTAGAAGGTTACTTGTGTCTACCAAGAAGGGATGGAGTATTGATTTTCTTCAAGAGTTTTGGCACATAAGCTTTCAACTGCTCCAAAATTTCCACTTAGAATAACTTTGAAAGAAATGGTTTACAAAAAGAAATAAAACAGATTAGAGGTTTGGACAAAGATTCAAGTCTAGTTAATTTTGTTGCTTTTGGGGTTTTGTCTTTCCTTTTTCTTTTCTTTTTTTTTTTTTTTTTTTTAATTTGGTTATTTGGCTTAGTACAACTAAACTTGAATATCTAATCTGTGAAAAAAAAAAGACCTGTAACAAATGACTGCCAAATAAATGGATACATTTTACATATTCTGTTTATACAATGGTATATTGCCTCACTAATATAAAGTTAACATTTCCTGTTTTTCTAATAGACATTAAAAGATATGTGAAAGGAAAAGACAAAGTAAACATTTGACATATGTGCTTAGTATCATAGGAAAGTATTGAAAACATAGAATTTAATTTAAGACAGTTTTAAATGATTTTATTATGCATGATGAGAATTATCTTTGCAATAATTTATTCAAAACTTCTACAAATAATTTTGCAAGTTGATAATATCATAATTACATTATAGCAATATTCACTGCTAATTTTTGCCTACAAAAGGGAAACTTAAGTAATATTTTCAAGTTGATAGTTCATACTGAACTCGAGTTTCTGATATTTAATACTACAGAAAAAAAGAATGGATATAAAATATGTAATGCACTTCTAAATTAAGCTGCAAAGATGAAACAACTGTGGAAAACTGTGTATAAGTAGTATGACAGTTTCCCATTATTGTGAAACAAAGGGGCAGGATATTTACTGGTACATCTGTGTGGGCCAAGTTGGAATGAAAGTTTCTTTTGTGCAGTTAGACAGCCGACTTTTCTATCTTGGCACGTCTTCTCTCTCAGAGCAGAAACTCATGTTGTAATTTCTACCATTTCTTGAAAAAAAAAAGAAAAACTGATTAATCATGTGAATCATAATACTTAAAAAGTAATGAAGATGCAATATGCAAAAAACATACTATACAGAGCAGTCTTGAAGTTTGAAGTCAAACTGATTATTTACATTTTTCATTAGCGTCCATCATTTATTGAGCACAATGCTTACTGAAAAGAGATGTGTTACACGTCTTTATATAGATCTATGACAGATTTTCCAAATTGTAGAAGGAGGATTCATGCCTGTAAATGTAGTTCATAACTCACCATACTCTGTAAGTACTCCAAATGGAAATGGTACACTTAAGTGTTGGTATTTACTGGAATTGACCCAAATTTCTCTTGTTGGGTTTGGCAGTAGATTTCTGGACAGTAATAGATTTCATTCTGACAGCAAAACATGAGTAGTGGGTATTTTGTGCAGTTTTTTTGTCTTCTGTTTGATTAGAGGAACTGAAGATCTATTGTGGGTGGGTTTTGTTTTGGGGGTGGGAAACTGATACCTGAAGACCTTTTTTTCTTTCTTTCTTTCTTTCTTTCTTTCTTTCTTTCTTTCTTTCTTTCTTTCTTTCTTTCTTTCTTTCTTTCTTTTTTCTTTTTTTTTTTTCTATTTTTTTGATTGATTGTTACCATGGAAAATTACTGGGAGAAAGAATATCTTAATTGTCAAAAAATGATTTTTTGTTTTAAAGGAAGAATTTGTTAAAATCCAGGTGGACTATGTGAAGGAGTAACTTTAATCACTAAAATCTCATTGAAGCAGGGAGAATGCTCCTATGAATATGTCAGCCTGAGGCCAAATGTAGGGATGCTTTCATGTCAGTGCAAAGGAATTGTATATAAAAGAAAATAAAAACCAAAGAGCATAGTTTACCTGGAATTTTCAGTTTAAATGGTAAGTGTCACAGAAATTTGATAGAAGGAAAGTTAGTCAATTAAACATTGTGGACCAATGGACAAATTACTCAAAATTCAGCTTATTCAAAAATCAAATTATTTGATTGAAGTCCTGAGTCAAGAACATTTGAATGAAGAAAGCACAGAGACAAGTTGGGTAAGAATACAGATTGTCTCAGCAAACAACTCTCTGTCAGAGAAAATTGGTATATCATGCCTGAGGAAGAGTAGGAAAAGTTAGGGCTGCGGTACTGCTTAATCAAGGTGGGGAGACTAAGTAAGGATGCTGTGAAGCAAAAAAAACCACTATAGCAAGAAAGTAAACTATTGTTAGCTTCCCATAGGCTGGATAACTGTCACAAAGGCTGATTTTTAAATCCCCTTAAATGTTCTTTCAAGAAGCAGTCTAATGGTACAACTAAGAATATGGGATGCAACTCAAAATGGTATGAGAAGAGTGCAAGGCAGAATGGCTCAAAATACTGTTATTTAAAGACTGTTCTATAAAATGGCAATAATATTCTCATGATTTAATGTTAAGAAAATTTTGAAAGTTAGTAAAAAAGATGGAGCAATCTCTGAGGGTGGAAATATATTTTTATATGTTTTCTTTTTAAATATGTAGGAGTTCATGCATGCCATTTACAGAAAAAGAATAGATCTTAGAGTATCCAAAAAGGTAGCAGCATATAATGCCTGCATATTAAAGTGCATTAAAAAGTGAAAGACATCATATAAAAGCAAGGAAAATAGGACTTTTGCAAATTAATGTAAAATTGAGGTAAGGCAAGAGAAGAGACAAGAACCAAACTGCTGTCCTCTCCTTCCAAAAAAATGACTGTGCTGGAGGCCTAAAAAGTCCAGCAGTTTTCAAGCAGATCAGAATAATAAAGCTGATAGACAAGTGAGATACAATAGGAGTGCCAAGGACAGCAAATCCATAGCAGGTGAATTCTGTGGCTTGAGCTTCCTACAGAGGAACGTAAAGAAGTAGCTATGGTAGAGCTTTTCTTTGTTTTGGAAGTTGGAGGATCTTCTGAAGGAAGAACAGATCTAAAGAGTTTAAAGGCCTTGGCAGATTTGTTCCCCAGCTTTTATGGCTGATCACGTTGTCATATGGTGGGGAATATCCCTGTGGTCGGTTGGGGTCAGCTGTCCCAGCTGTGTCCCCTCCTGACCCCTCAGGCACCCCCATGCTCCTCACTGAGGGAGGCAGGATGAGAAGCTAAAAAGGCCTTGATACTGTGCAAGTGCTGCTCAGCAGTAGCTGGAATATCTTGGTGTTATCAACACTCTTTTCATCACAGATCCAAAGCACAGCCCCACACAAGATACTGTGAAGAAAATTAACTCTGTCCAGCCAACTTCAGCACACTAGTTGACTATATAAGTCATATTATTTTATATCATGTACCATAAATGAAATCTGAAAAATTCGAACAATTGAGAGTTTGACAAAACCTGCCAAGTGTAGTTTTTGTAATTAAAGTAAGCACTACTATTTTCGTGACTTTGCAACAATTAATCACGATGGGAGCAAAGAACAAAAAGCACATTTCATGCACATAATTCTTTAATCTCCTGTGTTTTACAGATTTCTCTTGACATTCCTGGCCTGGACTGTTCATTCTGTGCTTCTTAGAAATGGATTTTTTTCCCCTCTCCTGACTTTTCCTCTAGTAGCTGCTGTAAAATATCTCCAAAGTCTGAACAGGTCAGGTTCACAGTTGGAGAGGTATCAAAGTTTGTTGTATTCTACAACTGAATGTCCTATTTAGTCTTTCTTTTTAAATCATTATAAATGGTTTTAAAGAAAATGAATGCTTCTCATTCACAGGGATCCCGTCTGGTTTTCCAAAGCATTCATCAGTTTATGTTCCAAATGACAGGACACAGGTTTTCCTAGAACTTAGACTCCAACACTATACAGTAATTGTAATGGACTTTTCCACACATGGATTTCCATCACAAAAAAACCCAAAAAAAGTTTTGTTAAAATTGCTCCAGTCCAAAATTCTTCAGCTTTGTGGTTCAAAACAAGAACGTTGCCTCAATGTAAAGCATATTACCACAGTTTATTTAATGATAACATTCAGGAGCAGATGTACTTGTTTACTGTTTGAACAGCTTAAGTCCTCACATTCTCCTTCTTTTACATCAGCAGTTGTTTTTGGCAGCTGTTTGCAACTGCTTACAGCTGTTAAACGTTCCTGTGGATTTTCTTTCTACTGGTCACAATTCTGTACTGGCAGTAATTTGTCTGTAATTCCACAGTGGGCTCCACACTGCATCTCATTCAGGAAGAAAAATATGGTGGGAAGTGCCATTAGTTTTTAGGATAATCGTACAGTGAATAAGGGAAATCATAAAATCTTGGTAGGAAAATGGAGATGGGTGTTGTTAGTGTGAGGGTTTTTTTAATATTGTTTGGTTTGGCATACTTAGAAGCCTTTTAGTTAAATCTGAGGATCAGAATGCTTTTTATTATAATGTTCAAGAAAATATAACTTTCCTTTTTTGTTATTTATTTGAAATTACTTGTCTCATTTATGATCATTGTCCAAAAAGAGGGGTACTACTTTGAAAAGTAGTAAAGAAAAAATATACTTTTCAGGTAATGTCACCTCACTTCAGTGCTTTCTTAAAAAATAGCATAATTTGGATTTTAATGTTGTGCTTTTTGAGTAATTTTGAAGAATGTGTTTAACAGACCACTACATTTCATTCTGTAAGCAGTGAGGTGATCATGTTTAACTCAGTAATACCTAGGTATTTCACCTCTGCTTGATCAGAACTCAGACTAACATAATTTTCATAACTGCTTTGCAGCTAGAGTTGCCATTGGCATCAGCACAAAATACCTTTTTGCTGTTTTAAGAGATGGAGTCTCACTTCTAAATACACGTAGAAGAGCCAGTAGATCACAAAGCATCATGGTTGTAAAGTACAGTATTCCAGGCCTTGCATCTTGTCTGAGTCCCTCATAGACTGTGGTGTGCATAACTGTTGCTGAAACTACAGCCCGGTGCAATGTTTCCACTTATGTAAGACAGTTACAAAAAGAAAATAAAAACTTGAAATTACACAAATACATTTCAAGGTAATCAAATTTCTTATTATTCTCTGATTTACTAATAGCTATTGCTCTGACCATGAGCAGTCTGTTTACAAGTATGCAAGATGATGTCTTTGACAAATTGTTTCTTGTCCAAAAATGACAAGCATGAGAATTACAGGAGCCATAAAAAAGCAGTGGCTTGAATAGGCAAGTGAAATTGGAAAGAGAAAAATGACAAAAGCAAGTTAATCAAAACTGAAGAGACGAAGCCCTATTTAGCTTAAGCTGTAGGGTATAGTTGTCAATGACACAATAGTATTTGCTAAACAGTTTGTTAAACTGACATTTGCCTGTATTCTTAGGGGGAATGAATTAGTTGAGATACAATTTGACATGCATAGCCCTTGACATTTTAATGCAAGTTTAAGCACTGCATTTCAAGCAGCTCTTGTATTCATTAGTGAGGCACAGAAGGGAATTGTGCTTTCACTTACTAAACCACTAATTTATTACGATAGTGAGGTGTTTATTAGAAATATAGCAAAATTTGCCAAATATACCATTTCTTATATACAATTATTATAAATATGTATTTATGAAGAAAAATTGGATGCTGAGTTCTGGCATATGCTTCCATCTACTATTCTAGTTGTGAAATCAACTCTAATGATAGAGTAGGTCTTGCACTAAGTAAACTCACAGAAATTTTGTCTTTAGGGATTAAATCTAAGATACCAAGAGATTAATTAATCAGCAGTAATTTTCTGTCTATTGCAAATGAGCTATTTGCAACAGATAATTAAAGCCGCTATTGGATAGGAGAATTACGAGAGCTACTGAATCACCTGTTGAAAAATTTATTTTCAGCATTGTTCATCTTCATATTGATGTGCTTGCATAACTTGAGAATGTAAATCATGGAGTACTTTTCCCATTAGATCATTTTAAGGCTGGCATTTTTGTCTTCTCCACTCCCGATTATCAAGTTCCAAGACCTTCTGTGCAGGACAGAAACTTTTCTTTCCTATATGCTGATGTCTGAGATTAGATTTTAGTGAGAAACTGACCTTCCTTGACAATAGTTTAGGGTCAGAGCACCACCTTACACAGAGCACCAAGGTTGAAGCCCACAGTCTTGATATGATATACAAATTAAACTACTGAGTACTTGAACAAAGTGAGTTCTTTACCACTACTAGCCAAAAATTATTGTAGGATGAGAATAGGAGTAATTCCCACTCCATCCTTGTAACAAATTACACTAAGTAGCTTTCTCTTTTTATGAAAGAATTAAGTCTTCCAGTTTATCATGAGTGAAAAGCGTACTGGTTAGTGTGATGCTGTTTTCTTGAAGAGAAGGTGAGCATAAAAACTCTGTGCCACATAGCCACACAGCTGGGGTTTTTTATATCCTACAAATAGCTTGAGATTGATTGCACTCAAATTGCTTGGCAAAGTAATGGGCTTCAAATACCAAAGCTCTAAGTAGAAAAATACACCACTTGGATTCATGCATGGGTATTTTAAATTTGTAGGAGAGCATGGTACATACTTAAAATTCTTTAAAACTTAGTTAAAGCCTGTTAATTTTAAGTAACTCAGCAGCTGATAATATACATTAATGCCACGTGGCAGCATTTTTACTGTTGCATTAACAACAGAGGCAGCTAACATGATGGATGTTTGCATATCAGTTCATGCTGGAAACATGCACAGAAGGAAGGCACACTGCAAGCCCTTTCAGATGTTTTTGTTACAGAAGCTAGGATTGGATGGATCCAAGTGTTGCCCCATATCCACACCCAGCAGCTGAGAAAGGTTACCTTGATAATTAATACCAGCCTTTAAAGGGTGTTGGAAAAAGGTAACACTGTAGGCATGACAGAAACAAGAAGCTGTTTAGGAATGACTGAGTGGCTTATAGAGGAGAGGCACTATAGATTTAATAATATAAGAAAATCAGCAGAAGTAAAATGGTGTATGAGATCTCTGTGAACTAAAATTCAGCACCTAAACTGGGACAGCATCACTTTAATGTTGTATCAGCAACTGCCCAGAGGTGTGGAACTGAGCTGTTCTTGCTGAAGGAAGGCTAAGAATACAATATCGACCTTCTACAACCCTTTGGCGGACTCTGTAGGTGTCACAATAAAGTGTAGTGCGAGAGAGTATTTCTTAAAAGCCTGAGTGTTCTAGGTGCAACTAGTAGTAGAACCCATGGTTTAGTCAAAAACAGAGCACAGATCCTGGTCTGAATAATTACCTGTTGAATAATCTTATAATTACAAACTCGTGAATGCTATATTTTAGAATGGTTCCAGAAATTATACACCATGTTTAAAACATAAACCAAGGAAAGATAATAGCTATCAAAATTAACTGGTGTTATTTGTGAATGGGCATTATATCTTTTCCTGCAAGTGAGGCAAAAAGGTAAGAAAATAAGCTCCAGCAAATTAAATGTTAAACTGCAATAAAGATGTGAAAAAAATTCTGAGTGACTGAGTTGAAATAAACCTTTTTTCAGACACATCAGATTCAGGAAGTCTGCCAGAGAATTGGTGGGCTGAGAGATGATCAAAGAGTGTTCAAGAAAGATAAGGTCATCGCTGAAAAACTAAATTAATGATTTGAATCATTTTTTTCTATAGAGACTGTCAGGAAGGTTTCTGCACTAAAAACATTATTTACAGGAGAGGAGTTGGAGAAAGAGTTGCAAACTAGGTTGTTAACTGAAGAGGTGCAGAAAAAATTGATAAGTTGAATAGTGAAAAGGAACCAAGGCTAAAACAGGTGAATTATAACAGTTATTATTTAACTCCTCGCTGTCACATATTCTCAGTAACTGAGGAATGTGGAGTGTCAAATGAAACACTATTTTATTAGTAACATTCCTTAGGCGTCCAAGGAAACTACAGATCTGGAAGCCTGATATCTGTGCAAAGCTAATTAGTAGTAAAGAAATGGAATGAAGAACAGAGCTGGTAGAAAGATACGTTTCTTTGTTCCAGTTTCAGAACTGGAAGTATTAAGTGAGTTTAGTATGAGGCAGGTCTAAAACAAGCAAAGGAAGGATCTCTTTCCCTACAACATGTAAATGAGATGAGAAAATCCTAATTAAGTGACACTGTAGATATTGAAAGGTGACTTGGATTTAAGGTGAGACTGAGTTCATGAAAATCCTTTGAGGCTTACCAGATGTATAGAAACTACCTATAGCTGAGGAAATCCCTGAGGAAGTATTATGTATGCTTGCCTTCATCTTACTGTTAGCATGCTGGTTTGGATGCTGTATGAGGCAGACTGCCAAGCTAGATAGGTCTTTTGGTTCTGACATGGTCCAGAGATTCTAATGTACTTGAGATGTCCTTTGAATATATTCGGTAGTGCCCCTGTTGTTCAGCATTCTTGCAGGCAATCTAAAAAATCAGAAAGCTCTGTAATAGCGGCAGCATTTGTTGGTAATGCGAAATTTAAGATAATTTGTTCTATTAGCAGCTTATGATACTACATGAAAAATACTGTATGAAAATGACTGTTGCTAAAAGCAAAGTAATACATGTAAGAAGAAAAAAGAATTAGGCATGAATGCTGATGGGCTAGTCTTAGACTAAATTTTCTTCAGAGTAGAGAGCTTGTAACATTCTCCACAGTTCTCAGATAAAAAAAGTTGATTTATCTTCATACTGAATTTTAAAAATTAAAAGATGCTGACTGCTCACAATTTTCTCAAATGAAAAATTAGAACAGTCAATTAAATAATTATGAATTGTAGGTTTAAAAAGAACAACAAACAAACAAACAACAGACCCACCAGAGCCAGTTATTTTTGTTATTTTTTCTTTTTTTAAGAAGCAAATTTCCTCACATTGGGACAAGTAAGTATATGTAGTGATGAAAAATATAACATTTGGTAAAAGGGAGTAGAGCTATAATACAGAAAAGGGCAATTGGTAGACATTAAACGCTATGACTCAGATTCACGCTGTAACTCAGCGTTTAGACTGATTAGTCAGAGGAAGTGATCATATTGTATTAGAGGGATCAGTCTCTAAATGCTCTGTTTCTTATAGTCCCTCATAACCATTTTCATTTGCTGGAATATAATCCTGGTCAAATGCCTTGTTAAGGAAAAGTTTTCTGTAGTTGAAATCTGAATATCTCTCATTTAGAATCCAAAATTATGATTATTACTTCAGTCTTGGAAATGGTAAATAATAGTTGTCCGTAAAACCTGAACAAAATTTGACATTGTTCTCTCATGGGAACTTGGATTATCCAAATTGTAGCAGCCCAGTGGGTGGATTAAAGTGTTAATGTTTTCCTGGAAGACTCAGTTTTAGATCTTTGCTCTGCTGTAGAACTGTGGTGTGACTCATAATGCAGCATGTGCACAGCTATTGCAGGCCATCAGCACCGTAGCTGCCTGTTTGCAAGTGGGGCTAATCTTCACAGGAGCTATACATGAAGTACTGTGATGATTGTATATGGCATGGGGGTAGATGCCTAGTGAGGACTGTGTTCACTGGGACAGTTTTCAAATCCGATTCAAAAATATTTGGAGGGTAGGGGCCACGCTTGTGTGTTGACTGAAAATTCTCTGTCCTGGGAACAGTGTCCTACAAACAGGGGCAAGATAGTGGAGGGAGATTAAAAGAGTAAGTGTGCTCTGGAAAAACTCAGTGATATCTTGTTGAGAGAGTCATACTGAAATTTTTTTAAGTCCAATCCTATTTAAACTTCTTTAAATTAAGATTCTTACTGTTTTTTTCCTAATTAATGACAGATGTTCCTAAAGTATTCTTAATTTCTTCCTTATTCTCTTTTCAAGGAGTAGGAACAACTTGGACAGTTTTCAAGTTGATTCTTAACGTTTCTAGGAAGAAATGAATGATTTCATCACAGATGTTTATAGGAGGAGAAATAATTTAGAGTAATTAATTTTGCCAGTGTAAAATTTTCACTTCAGATTAATTTTGAAAAAGCTGTCTAGTTTTGAATTTTCTAGTCTCAGTGTCATATTGGTGTACATACTTGAGCAGGTGCAATGTTTCGCGCAGGACATAGCTGCATTTCAGTAACTATGTGACCATAATTGTTTGTTGTTTTAAAATGAAATTGTGAAACATTTAAAGACAAAGCTTAAAAATAATATAAATTGAAGTTATCATCCCTACTAGATTAGCCTTGCCAAACAGATGGCAGATAGATCCTTCCAAAAATAGGATCCTTTCTAAAATGAATGCCTCTTGTTTTATTTTGTTAATTTACATTTTAGCAGTAAAACTACCATTCCAAGGAGGTGGTTTTTTTTCCTCCATCAGTGTCTGAAGACTAAATGTGTTGTTTTTACAAGAATCAAAAGGTATGACTGCTATTTGTCAGCTGTGTCATTTGCAGTCAAATTGTGTCTGTGATTAATATTTTTAACTCTCTGTGGGCACTTGCTTCTTTTGATACATGGGATTTCACCTGCATCTTTCTCCCTCCACCCCCAAAATCTTTATTTTTTTCTTTTTGAAGAGATAGATTGCCATGCTGCTTATCGCCACGGTGCTCTTGTTCTATCAGATTGAGCAAGGCACTAATTTAGATTTATTTCTTCTTTACCTCTGGAATATCAAAGTTCAGTGTTTAGTATTCTATTGCTTTAAACTATAACCCATCTATGTTTGTTGGCTGTATGAAAGAAATCTCTTGGATCCCGTTTTAAAGGAAGGCAGTGATGGTGTGAAAAAATAGTCAGAAGAAATATGTTTCCTTGCTCACAAGTAAATACTATGCAAAAAAGTCTTTAGGCATGTGTTTTTACTAAAATTCTCCTTCTTTTGGATGGATCTGTCAATTTCCACTTGACTTATTGCCACCATCTTCAGGTTTCTTTTGAAGTTTACTTTCCACACGTGTTCTCTCTCTTTTCACCAGGGACTTGAGCAGTTCTGTGGTCATGTCCTTTTGTCGTGTTTGTAGCCAGACATTTCTCATTCAGGACCTCCTCCTTGCTTCCTCTGGGGTTTTTATTATAATCTTTTGTTTGCAGCATGTCTTTTTCATAGCATTTTATTCTGTTTGTTTCCAGTCAACCATGTCCTTTAGTTACTTGTAGTCAGGAGCAGAAGTGAGTCAGAGCTCAGTGACTATTGTTATGATCTGAGGAGGAGGTAGCGATATCCCCTGTTCCTGGAGATAACATGGCAGAAATCTAGTGGTGCTGATTCATACATAGGCAAGATATAATTGATGGCTGCTCCCGGCAGAGTAGTTCCCAGTGATTTGGTGTACCTGTAGATACAGTGGAGCAGAATGCTGGACATAATGAGGTTTAGGGTTTCTCTCTTGGTAGTAAAAATGACAGTATCACAGAACAGTTGGGATTGAAAGGAACCACTGAAGATCATCCAGTCCAACCCCCCTGCCAAAGCACAGTCACCTAGAGCAGGTTACACAGGAATGCATCCAGGTGCGTTTTAAATGTCTCCAGAGAGGGAGATTCCATGACCTCCCTGAGCAGCCTGTTCCAGTGCTCAGCCACTGTCAGTGTAAAGCTCTTCCTCAATATTGAGGTGAAACTTCTTGTGTTTCTATGGGCATTGCTCCTCATCCTGTCACTGGGCACCACTGAAAAGAGTCTGGCACCATCCTCTTGACACCCGCCTTTGAGATAAGTAAGTGAGTCGATAGTATCACATAGCCAATGCAAGACAGCAGTTGTTCAGTAAGGATGCCCAGCACCTCCAGAAACTCCAGGAAACAAGAGCTACTGCTTTCCTGGGAGCAGTAGATTTACAGTCTCTTTCCTCAGTGTGAGGCAGCCACTGCTGAGTGAGTGCCAGCTGGTGTTTGGAGTGCAGCTGTTTGCCTAAAACAGCAGTGATATGACCATGTTCAATGACAGAAAATGGCTGTGTGGCCTGATCTCTGACTCAGAGCACTGAGGTATGAGGCAACACATGTTCATTGCAAAGAATAAATAATTCTCTTATTTGTTCCAATGTTCTGCACATTTGGCTTAGCATCTGAACATTCTTCCAGTGTACCAGCCTGTAATAAAAATGCCCCAATTAAAATTTAACACTTGAAAATACAGAAAAATTAATGGTTTCTTTCCTCTCTCCCTCTAGGTGCTCATTAACAGTATTTTGCTATACTTGACATGGTTCTTCTTGTAGGCATTTTCCAAGAACGGTTCTGTAGCAGCCCATCTGCTTTATTTAGTTGATTCGGAGCTAATGTGTGCCGTGATCAGCTACAAAGACAGGAGGAGAAGAAGATCTCTTATTTTTGTTGCCTTGCCCTTGATGCTGCAGTTGGGGTCAGAGAGTCTCTTTATGAAGGAGCCACAGAGCTTACCTAGAAGATTTCTAGACTTTAGGATAGGGCAGGCAGAGAAAGGGGGAGGTAATCTTTACAGAAACCACAGTGTAGGCAGAGAGTGGTAGTGTCTTTGGAAAAACAGATGCTAAACAAAGTTCTCAGAAGTGATAAAGACTTCCCTTAGGGACCAGGTGAAAAACAATTGCAACCCAGGAAATTGTTTCACCTTGCTGAGAACAAGAATCAAAGGAGAAGATGTGTTGGGTAAAGAGAAAGTGGGAAAGGAGAGGTGCTTATGAATGCTGATTTTTTGTCTCATGTAGCTGTTGTAGTTTTCAGTATTTCAAAAGTTACCTTATTCTGGCTTTCAAATACACCTAGTTCAAAAGCCTTTTGATGTTGATTGCTCTAAGAGGTGCAAACTGACCCCTTTTGAATTCTGAATCCCACTCCAAGTATACATTTCCTTAACTCAAAATTTCTGAGCCCATTTGGCTTTATGATTACTTTACCTATTTTTAGACTAGGAGAGGAGAAATGAATTGTCTGCAGCATGGACACTGTTTTAGGGCCTGGGTACACATATGCAATTTGTGCTGCAGTCTTTTTCCAGTTGATGACCGTCCTTTGCTTAAATTTTTTTTATTATGAAGACTCTTCATAGGTGAGGTCTGTGGATACACAGAATGTTTGGGGGGCAATCTACTTTCTAAGGAAAGAAGGTATTCTGCATGTACAAATGCATTCACACCAGGCCTGTAATGATATTTGTTGGCCTAATCATGACAACATTGATGTAATGTAATTCCTTACTGCTTTAATAACTCTTCAGATTCACACTTCTCTAATTAATGGACGACCTAGTGCTGATGATCCGTCACGTGAATTACTGGAATTCACCTCTGCTCGCTTTATTCGCCTGAGATTCCAGAGGATACGGACGCTAAATGCTGATTTAATGATGTTTGCACATAAAGATCCAGCTGAAATTGATCCCATTGTTACAAGGAGGGTAAGTTCTGTCAAGACAGTAGAAAGGCATGTGTAGAAGTTCTCTTACACCTGTAAATGCTGTACCTGCCTTTGTTTGCCATAGGAAATTTTGGGAGATGATGATTACCCGTTGTTATCTTTCAAAATCCTGATGTTGGAGAATTCCCTGTTCACTCTATTTTGTTACCTTCTCTAGAGCAGAATTAACAATTTTACCTTTTCTGCTTAATGGTGTTACTGACATAAACACACATCTCCTTTAGCTGCAAGCATATGGATGTAGGTATTTGGCAAGTGTTTGCTTTTAGTGTCTCTTGCCTCTTCTACTCAGTCCTTTGATACCTTTAACATTCCTTGAACACTTCCTTTGAGTAGAATCTCTAATTGTACTCTGAGTAGTGGTAGGTCCTGAATGCAACACTTTTAGCATTTTCAGATGATTGAGGGTAGCAGTAAACATTTTGCATTTTGCTTTAGCTTAAAAGAATAGATACAGCATTTAAACTCGCACCATACTCAGGCCTTCTCCACTGTGCCTTGTGTGTGCACACCCCTGTCTGTTCTTCTTGCAATCTTTGCTTCCTTTCTAAGCCGTATCTCCCTGTTGTCCTGCTGATCAAATGTTGTATGTTATTCTTGTTTTCCTCTGATTTTTCTACTAAGCATTCTCAAAAACTGGTTTGGGGGATATATAATTTTCTAGATTTTTTTTTAATTTCTGCTTACTTCCTCTTCCTGTTGGTCATCATATTTTGGTATTGGAAACTTTAGGTTACCACTATAATAAGTCCTGTTATGAAGGGGGGCGTATCGTTTTTCTTGACTTTAGTTAATATCATTTGTCAGTGGTGGATAAATGCTAAGAAAATTTGCTGCTTCTGTTCCCCATTTCTGGTTTCCATTTCCTTGTCTAAATAGAGAGTGCTGGCTATTTCTGAAAGTTTGGAACAGGCCAATTTGTTTCGAATTACAAACCCAGAAACCCTTCCAGTTATGTGCAGTTATTGCAACCTCACTAATCATGAATACTGTGTGTTTATGTAAAAGTGGACATTTAATAATCTGATTCTAAGCAAATAGAAATAAAGTTGAATTCACACTTGAAAAATCACTGTATACTCATGAAAACTGAGTGCAGGATGATACACTGATTTCTCAAACTAACAAAGAACAGTAACTTGTGTGTGGCATCTCTCCATGAGGCTGTCCTCAGAAGATCAAGGAGCCACTGAAAGTTGCCACCCTTGTCAGGAAACAAAGGATAGCCACAAATTATACATTTTCTTTGTGTTAGAAGGTTAACTAGGAGTGATAAGAGTTCTCATTTTGTTTGGTGTATTTATTCATGATCTGATAAAGATGCTGAACATTGTAAAAGCAAAATTTGCAAATAGCATATATTTTGTTTGATCAGCCAGATGTGAGCATGTTGCAGGACCCTTGCCGAAACAGAAGACAGTGGATGAGATTCACTTTTCACAGATGTTGTAATATAAGATTATGAATGTCTTTCTATCCTTCTTTCTGCATAGGGCTCTTAATCCTTACCAGAGAAAAAAGAGAAATGGTCAAATGGCAGAAAAACAGGTCAAAAGTACTTAATCTCAGTAATAAAGACTATTCCATGATCATTCAAAAGGCCAACAGTGAAAAACAGTACTTCTTTCCACAGTTCAGTGAATGCCCGAGTTAGACCCAGCTAAGGTGAACAAAGGTGTTTCATAGATTTTTTTTCTGGCTTTTCTCCTCTTCCCATCATCATGCCTTTTCCTTTTCATATTTTCTGAAGAGAATAAATTTTATAGCATTTGACTTTTCATTATCGAGTGTGCATATAGCCTTTTCCTATTCTCATGTTTTTGTAATCTGTGTATAAATTGACATGGCTTTTGTGACTTCAAACAAATGGAACTGTGCCAATTTACACCCTTTCTTTCACTCAGCCTGAATCTGTTGATCAAGACACGGCTTGGATTACACTGTCTGCTATGTTTGTAATAGATGAAAAAAGAAATAAAACAGGACCTGACAGTTTTGTCACAAGAAATGAATTCTGTAGTTTGGCACCTGCATTTTAGAATCCACTTAGCAATTCAATTTCTGTTTTGTCTTACAGTATTACTATTCTATAAAAGACATCTCTGTTGGAGGCATGTGTATATGTTCAGGCCATGCGAAGGCTTGTCCAGTGGATCCAGCAACCAATGTATGTATTTTGCTTTTTTAATGTTCCTAATTTATAGGGTGGAACATGAGAAAAAAACCCCCTGACTCTGATATTCTTCAGAGTTCTGTGAATTTATGTCTGTTCTTCACCTACAAGAACAGTCAGAAGCAGTGCCAGGATGAAACAGTGCTAGCAACCAGAATAATAAACATTCATACAGTGTCAGCAGAGGCTTTCCTGAAATGAAAGAATAAGTTTCACGTAATTCATACTGGAAGTTTTCTAGGGAAAACAGAAATCGGGGTTACACTATGTAGCTGTAGAAATGAGCACAAACAGTCAGTCTTTCTTTTCCTTCTTGATATTAATCAAGATGTTTCCTAAATGATTGTCAAATATTTAATTGATACTTGCAAACAAATTATGGCTCTAGAATGGTGAATTGACTGTGCAGGGAGTACTAATTGAATGATCAGTTAAGATAATCTAGAAAATTATGAGCTGTTTATAATATCTTCCAACTTGTAACTCTCTTTTTTTGCACATAACCAATACAATAAAAACATAACCAATATAATTGATATAGAAATATAATTTGTTACTGATTGTCCAACTCTATGCATACATTATCACTAACACCGAATTTCCTATCTACTAATATTACATGCCACAGTGTGGGATCTCTTCATGTACTATTCACTTAAGTAGGAGCTTTAAAGGATTTAACTGAAAATCTTGTTTGTATGTGACATTAAGCCATTATATAGGAAATCATTTAAAGAAATGATGAAATCTTATAGGGAATGCATTTAGAGTTCTAAGCAGTTTCTATGGATCCTTGTAAAAATTGAGCAAACTCCTTGGTTTAACCCTTCTGAGAATTTTCTGTCATGATATGTACAGCAGCTGTTGAACTATTGTTTCAGAGGCCCTTAGTGATCAAACTGCAGCATTGTCTCAGTGCAATCTGTTAGAATCGGGCTTGCCTCAGAAAATAAGTGCTGCTACTGCGATTAATACATACTTTGGATAATTCGGCTACTAGATAAAATAAAGCCATTTTGACAAGTGTGATGTTCTGTTTTGCAGGTTGTCAAATATGTATTTGTTGTCTAACCAGTATAAAAAGTAGCATAAGTGAAACAGCTCAAGCCAGAAGAGATTTGGAGGTCCAGCTCTCCAGAGATATTCTTTAGACTGAGGCATGCCAAAATAGGCTTATAAACATTATGACTATACTTGTTAGCACAAAGAATCTTTCCCTTAGCATTACAAGGAATAAACTTGCTAGAATTTACTGCCATGCTTTTCTGAAGCAGTCCTTAACTTAGCCTTGTTTTGCAAGATTTATGAGTTGTCCTGTGAGCCATGGAGTTTCTCTGGCTTGCTGGTTTGACCTTGTATGGCCTCTCAAGGACCACAGAGAATCCCCTTTACTAAATAACTATTGGGAAGGCAATTTTTACTTCTCATTTCTCCAAACCACAGGGGTTTTTACCTTTTTCAAGCTGCTTCTGTGGCTCAGGGAGTTTGGGTGTTCCTTACAGCAATATTTTCATGCTGGGACTCAGGTGGTCTTCTGGGGGACTGTAAAGTCACTGAAAGGCTGGACTTGTGCTCATCTATTGTTACTTTAAACGCTCTTGCTATCCCTCCCATAGAATTAGTTACACAGTTAGAAGGTTACATGATAAGTTGACTTATCCAATCAAAAAATAATGCCAAAGTATAAAAAAAGGCCATTTGTATTGTATCAGCCAATAGAATTGATTTCATTCTGTAGCAGCAGAATTGCTGCATCTAAGGGAAGGGTGGAGAATGGCTCGCTCCTTCTGAGGTCAGATCAGTTTTCCTGTGTCTGAGGGCTACCAGTGCTTTGGCTTATTTGTTTTATTGAGGAACTTTCCCATCCTCCTTTCTTTATCCAGCTGGAATTAAATTCTCCCGTGTTCTTAGATTCTCCTTAGATTATCTGGCCAACTATTTTCCTTTGCTTTGTGGCTGTTTTCTTTAAATAGAGCTATGGAAGTTAAACACACTTGGTGAATGCAGGATACATAAATGAATAAACAAAGGAATTACAGGGTAGAGCCATTCTTAATGTTTTCATAATTTGAACTGGAATGCATATTGTGTACATGGACAGATTCTTCATATCATCACATTGTGTAAATATTTGTTTTTTCTTTTAAATTAGAGATCCGTCTGTCAGTGTGAACACAACACATGCGGAGAGACATGTGATCAGTGTTGTCCTGGTTTCCATCAAAAGCCTTGGCATGCTGGCACTCTCCTGCATAAGCATGAATGTGAACGTAAGTTGATAGCAGTACAGAAGAGAAAAATTACTGCAACTGCTACTGAAAAGTGAAATTGGGTCCTGCATGATTTTGCAGTTAATTTGGTTTCTAACCACACTTATTTATGAATAACATTTGATGTGATGCTATTCACTTAATAGACTCAAAATTACTCAAAAAAGACTTAGCAGAAAAATCACATATAGAATTGTGGTTTTATTGAACCATATTTATTCCATTTTACTATAACGTGTTGATATTTGGGGAATACTATATTAAAAAAAATTGTGCAGTTTTTATAATCATTATGGTTTGGTTTTGTTAAAATAACAGGGCTATATCCCGGTAAGTAAAAAAATCTTTTTACAGATTTTTCAGTATATTAAACTTTAATAGCATGATTTTTGTATAAATGGTACTTTTATATGTTATAATGTTCATCCTTGCTGAAACAAAATATTTTTGTATGATCAAAATGTAAGTTGAGTGTCTGAATTTTTTAAACAGAAAATACAATGTATCTAGTTTTCCAACATGTAATGAAAACATACCTTGAAATATCAACTTTCCACAGGGTGGGAATTTAATTTTCAGATTTATGGTAGTGAGGGTAGTTATAACTGAACTTTAACATCTTACTTCCAAAGGTCACATACCACTTATATTTCTGAACATAATAAAATCTAGTCTTCCATTACACTAAGTGTTTATTCATTTGTAGGATTTCAGCTATAATTTTACCATGAGTGATTAAAAATAAATAAAAAGGAACAGGTGTGCCCATATTAAAAGTAGCCATTGCTTACTTGTGTCCTGTAAACTTTGGTCAGAGAGGTCTTTGTTTAAGTTGGGGCTGTGTCTGCACTGGGAATGCATTCTGGAGTAAAATCAGGGTACATTTAATTTCATGCTTAATTTTTAAGAGGCACTTACACCCTGTTCAACTGTCAGTGAATTGTTGTACTGTCATGGTGTAAACAGTTCCCTGGGATCTGGTTCAGATGTAAGGAGAATGCCTCCCCACAATGTTGACAAGCTTTGAATTTCTTTTTATGATGAAATTAATGTTTTAATAGCGCAGGGAAAGGGACAGTGAGCTACCTTGTTCTCACTGCAACAGATTATTAGATTATCTTTCCTGTATTTGGACCTGAAGTCTAGAGTTCAGATACAAATGTCAAAAGAAGATTTAAGATTGGGAATCCCTTTGTTCTGTCCCAGTTCTTACATGCATATGTGCAAGATCATATATGCGTATGTGCAATGGTTTTAGGATGTCTTTCAGCTTCTATTTGAATTATTTTAATTTATTCATACCATTCTGCTGCTTTCCTTACAACTCCTCTTGTATTTTAGTTTAGATGGCCCTTTCAGGAACCATATGTGTATGCAACCACCGAAAGGTTTCTCAGCTATCAATTAAAACAGAAAAAAAAAATCAAACAAACTAAAACAAACCAGGAACATCATAATTAGACTGTGTCTGTCAACTTCTGTATTTCTCAATGTAAAATATTGAGGAAAAAATACAACATACAGAATTTCAGGCTGTGTTTGTAATGGGACCACATTGCCTTTCACAAATGAAGCAGTAAATGAATGTTTGGACGTGCTTTTGTTTACAATATACATAGGGCCAAAGATAAAATGTTGAATGACTCTTTTTAATGCCTCAGTAACAGTGGGGCATCTCCAGTGGGAAAGTATTTGCTAACACTTCCCTTTTCTTTCAGCATGCAACTGTCATGGGAAGACTGAGGAGTGTTACTACGATCAGGATGTGGCGGACAGAAATCAGAGTTTGAATATCCATGGAGAGTACCTTGGGGGCGGAGTGTGTGTGAACTGCTCGGGCCACACCAGTGGCATAAACTGCGAGACCTGCCTCGATGGCTACTTCAGGCCAAAAGGGGTAAAGGCCTGCTCTCTCGTCCCTTCGCCGCAAAGCTCGGTGTTCAAACCATCACTGCAGCAGGGCAACGACTTACGTTATTAGAAAGGGTTTGGACTGCCATTTTGTGAAGGTTAACTTCCAAATCTGACAGTGCCGCAGTTGCTTTTCACAGCTGGAAATGTATAAAGTTAACGCTCAGAGAAATAGGAAAGTGAATTGTGTTGATATGAAGGAATGCACTTGAGGTCAGGGCCCCCAGCTAGTATTTCAATCTAATTTAAAGGAGGATGTGGTCCTGCAAACAGAACTTTTTTTTTTTGCCTCAGTAATGAATTTCAAGTTTTGTTACCAAAGTTCAGAGAAATACTACTATATTTGATATTGATGAAGGAGAGACTGCAATTTCTCTTTTTTAAATGCAATGTAGAATTAATAACCACTGAAATTCTATAGTGTTTTGTGAATGTCTTTAAATTTCAGTGCAGTGGAAATTGCTTTTTGTATTTCATCATATAAGACTGTATTTTCATCTAAGTAGAAGCTGTCAAAAGATGAATCTTATATTAGGTTGTATTGTCAATATGGGTCGTTCCTGTGCTTTAGACAGCTACACTACTAGTGTGTGCTTGAATTGCTTATATTTCATCTGTATATTTCCAGTTGGGTAAATAATGGCCTTTAGTCTGATTGGTGTTCAATCCTCAAACATAGAAAACATCAGCAAATAGCAGTAATTGTGTTTTTCCTGATAGACTGGATTTAGCCTTAGAACTTGAGAAAAGGAGTACTGAGAAACCGATTTCTTCAGCAGCAGGGCACTTGATTTTTTCCTCTGAATCAAGTTATCATCCAGCTGAAAGGGATTTGATATATACATGTGTGTTTGTATAGTGTGTCTATAGTATGTGTTATGTATGTAGTTCATGCACAACTTCTAGTTTATATTCCTAGTTTGATATTAGACCAAGGTTTGAGTTTGGTTGAGGTAACCTTTCAAGAACAAAAAGAAATTGTTCCATAGTTTAATGTTCACTTTCCTTCACTTACCTTTTTGCTCTCTTACTGACTAACTAACTTTAGTTAATTTTTTGAATCATGTTGACCAGAACAACTGATCTACTTGTCAATATCACTTTAGGTAGTAAATGCTTAAAATCTATTTCATTGCATTTATTGATTTTAATTATGTAAGGTTCTGTTACAATTTCTACACTTGGTATTTTTTTAGTTGAAACATATTTGTATCTAAGTCACTACATATTTCTAAATAGAAATTCAAAGTGTAACTTTAATAGAATCGCAGAACCTAGAATCATTTATGTTGGAAAGGACCTCCTGGTCGAGTCCAACCCTTAACCTAACACTGCGAAGTCCACCACTAAACAATGTCCTTAAGTGCCACATCTACAGATATTTTAGATGCCTCCAGGAATGGTGACTCCACCACTTTTTGGGGCAGTCCATTCCAATGTTTGACAACCTTTTCTGTGAGGAAATTTTTTGTACTATCCAATCTCTGGTGCAGTTTGAGGCCTTTTCTTCTTGTTGCATTCTGCATGCACTAAGTTTATAATTTTTGTTAAACTGTAGGCCACCTACACAGAATTTGTTCTCTCCTACTTTTTATTTAAGACGTAAATAAAAGTTTCCAATTATTGAAGGTAAGGTTTTTTCTTCTAATATCTTTATTTTTGTAGGTATTGCCAGATAACCCAGATCCATGCCAGCCGTGTTCCTGTGATCCAAATGGGTCTTTAAATGATACTTGTGTCAAGGATGAGAAACATATGGAAGGAGGTAAGATCCCTTAGTTACAGTGATGTTGAAGGTGAATGGTCAAAGAAAAGCTGAATCATATTTTTGGTATCATTAACAAGAAAAAAACCAAAAGGTTTGATTTTGGTTTGTTGTGGGTTTTTAAAATTTTACTCATGCAAACAGTAATCCAGCTGCATTGTTTTGATAATTTTTTTTTTTTTTTTGAAACTCATATTCCCAATTTGCTGAGACTTCTTTCAGATTCATGACTGGGAAACTTGTGGATGTTTGGAAGAATATTCCCAGTGGAAAATATTGAAGAATTTTGATGTTAAAGAGCTTTCTTCTTTTACCACAGAGATTAAAACTCATGCAACAATAATGTTTGAATATATTTTCCTATCTAAGCATATTTCCATTTGAAATCTAAAAATTACTCTTGAAAGGTATTTATTTGCTTTCGATATTATTCATGTAGGATTGCAAGATGCTTACCACAGCCCTGTAAAAGCTGTCTTCACATAGACAGTAAACTGTTCATTGGGCTTTGGAAGCAATGAATTGCCATATTTTTTGGTTCATTGTAAAATATCTGAAAATACTGTAGGAAGATAACAAACTCAAGGTCGGCTCTTAAGAGATGTATAAATTGGGCTAATTACAATCTATTGATGAGATGTCGCAGTCCTTTACAGTAGAGATCAATAGAACATAAAAGCACCATGGCAGATATGCAAAGACAGGGCCCAAAGGTGTAAAATCTGCTGTAATAACCATGTACTGATTGCATCAGTTCAATAAAATGATACTGATTTACTATCCCAGTGGTATCTCTGGTCGGTTGATCTTGGCTGGCTGCAGCTGCCCACCCAGCCACTCTCTCACTGCCCTTCTCGGCAGGACAGGGGCAGAACATAACATGAAGCAGCTCATGGGCCAAAGTAAAGACCAGGAAATCGTTTGCCAATTATCATCCTGGGCAAAACAGACTTTACTTGGGGAAAATTAATTTGCCTTATTGTGAATTGAAATAGATTCAGATAATGATAAGCAAAGAGAAGAATTAAAAATACACCTCTTCCCCCACCTTCTTTTTTTTTCCCCCAGACTCAACCTCACTTCTTCATTCCAGACTCCGCCTCTACCTCCTCCCCACTACCACAAGTGATGGCGAGCAGGGGTCATAACGGTGGTCATAACAGTTCCTTTCTGACACTTCTTCCTCCTCACACTTTTCCCCAGCTCCAGTGTGGGTGTTTCCCATGGACCTACATACTTCACAAAAAAAATTTCTCTACCAGTGGTTCTCCATGGGATGTAGTTCCTGCAAGAAAAATCCAACTTTTCCTTCATGGGCTGGAGTGTGGATATCTGCTCCAGCCTGGTTTCCTCCAGGAGCTGCAGAAGTATATCTGCTCTGGAGCTTCTCCCACATCTTCCCCTTCTCCATTCTCTGACCTGGCTGGCTGAGGTGCTTAGCTGTGCATCCTGTTGGGAGCTGGCTGTGTCTGGCAGAGAGCAGCCCTATCCTTTTCCTCACAGAGGCTGCCCTGCAGCTCCCTCCTCACTGCCAGCATCTGGGCATGGATACCCAGTGCAGTGAGAGACCGTATGAGCAGAAGAGAGGGTGAATCCCAAAGCTGGCAAAAACACAGCAAGACTCTGCAATGCCTGTACCAAGCCTGTGGGGGAGATTAAACAGGTTACAGATGACTGACAGTGCAACAAAGGAACCTCTCAAATTGTGATTTTGAGATGGGGAATGATTAATTAAAAAAAATGTGATGTTCCACTTGCATGTTACGCAGCTGCTTGCTCTCTCACTCCTGTCGCTGCTGCAGTCTCTCTTTTCACGCCTTCTTTGCTGGGCCCTGGTGTGGGTCATCCCCCTGGCCTGGCAGCTGATCAGCTCTTAACAGGCTGACAGCTCCTCTCTCACAAGAAGAGGGAAGCAAAAAGATAGAGACACTTTTCCATTTTCTTTGATTGTCAGTAATGGTGTCCCTAGGAGCTCTCAAAATGTCTTATGCATCTGAGCATTCAACAGATCTAAGCCATCTCATAGTTGCTTTCTAAATCTGCTTACACTTTCTGAATCTGACAAGGTGGTACTGTGCTTTGACACCTTGCTATGTCTCCTTCTGCCTTTTTAGTGCTCTGATCTTCTTTCTGGCAAATTCTTCTCTTGCCTCATTTCTGAATCTCTCTACGAAGAGAATTAAACTCCTGTTTGGATCATTAACTGTGTCTTTCTAGAAAATCAAGAAACATGTCATGCTAACATGTTGAAGATAACATCTCCAAAATTGGATTATCTTTGTCTGGTTTGCCACCTTTTACTTTTATTGCAAGTAGGCAGTCCTGCTCATCTGGCCCCAGGCATTCCAAGAACACATTGAATGCTTTAGTTTCTCCAGTCCTGAGAACCAGAGTTCTTTTGTTCTCTTCACAAAATGAAAACTCTCATCTTTTTCTGTCTTGACTGTAACCAGCTTCTCCTCATCTTCCTGAGACTTAAGTCATGCTGCTGCAATTGGTTGGAGGTTTGTTGCTTTTGAGCATGTTAGAGTATTACTTTCTGTTGAATCAGCTGTTTGTAACACATGAATTAATTTTTTTCGTTTATTCCTTTTCAAACCCATTGATGTCTTCTGTTTCCAAGTTATTTACTGTATTGGTTATTCTGTGTGTTTAAACTATTTATTCTCATATCTGACAAGCACAAATGTTTAGGTAAGTGCCATCATATGTGGAATTCCCTCCCCAAAGTAGTCCATGCATTTGTTCTCAGTTGTCTGTGTCGTGCCCAGTTTTGGAAGTCTAGTGAGAAGTGAACACTGCACTGTCTAGACAGTGGCCAGAGGATAATTTTGATATATATCTTATTATTTGACTATTTTAAGACCACAACAACAAAAATAAGCTAGCTCTACAAATATCTGGGCATCACAGATATTCTGCCTACAATAGCTTGTACAATGTAACTTTTAGCATAAAACTATCCTGAAAGCAGATCACTTCTTTTTTCCCTCTCACATTTGTATTCAGTACACTGATAAAATTCTTTTTGCTGCATACTGCTCACCCTGGGCAGCAATTGGGTTTGAAGCACTGGTGAGTGTTCATAAAGGAAAGGCTGGAAAGCATGATCTGTCTGAAGGAATCTATGTATTCACCAGTGAACCAGAATGAACACTCTGGGTGGGTTGAAATACATCTTAATGCTGGTTGGTTGTTTGAGGATAAATTGTTTGCTTGATGTAGGATGGGAATATGCTTTTTAAATGTGTGCTAAGTAAATGCTTTGAGAAAGTAAAAGACATTAAACTAAAATGGAAATATGATAGTAAGGAATATCACTGGGGATGTAGAGTCACTGTGAACAGTTCTCAAGTAACATAAAGCTGGAGGCTGTACATTCTGTGTTCTTGAGTACAGTAGGTAAGCAGCAATTAAAATGGAAAATTGTAGCAAATACTATAATAACTGGTGCATTGATGAAATGCATCAGGAGGATTTAAATGACAGCCTCCTGTAGTCATAATCAGGTTTTGCTAGATAAGAGAAGGGCATGGAGAAGCTGCTTTTTAATGTAGCATTCATTGTTTCAGGAAAGAAAGAAGTCTTGTTGTATATTAAGTATGTATAATTTCCATTTTGATCAGCATAGTATAACTTTGTCCTCATGTGTCTCAGTTGGTAATCTAAAATCAAATATTATTATTCTAGCTTCTAAAGTGTAGTTTTGGTTTTGAATCTTCAAGAATGCTTTTAAAATATTCTTTCACAGCAATCCTATATCATATGTTAGTGAGCACTATAAAAAAGAGAACTTAGGATCAATCATAAACTCATGAAAATGCATCTAGGTTTGGTAACTGCAAGGCAATAATTTTAAAACTGAATTTGTCCACCTGTGTTCCATTCATCCTAATAGTAGCTAAACTTGACCATTGCTGGTATTGCAGTTTTCCATACAGAAGTGAAGGTCCAACCATTTAGAACTACTCTGTACTCTAGTAATTAAGGTTTTTTCCATGAATCAGTACTCTTATTTCAAGCTCTAATGGCTAGATTTTAACAAATAGCCATTTTACTTGGCTTTTAAGCACCTGCAAGAACGGGGAGGTTTGGGACCTGGCAGAGTTTTGTGACTCAGTCTTCAGGGCATGCTATCATTTTTTCCCCTACTGCCTCTTTATGTACAACATAATCCCAATGACAGATGTTTCTCTTTGCTGAAAAACATCCTGAGACATTTCAGGATAAGTAACATCCAGACATCTCAATCTTTATTCAGGCTTTGTAGTACTTTGCTCAGCAAGCAGTCCCACTGACTTCCACGAAATTATTTTTGAAATCTATACGCTGTTGAACAGGAGTGAAAATGATAGGAGGCCAGTCCTAGGATCACAGGGGTTTTTTAGGGTCTGGTGCATGCTTTTGCATGCATTTGTTTTTGTGCAGTTTTGAAAGACCGCTAGGCTAGGAAAAAACTGACTGGTAAAACTCATATTTCAAGATGACTTATCCTCTAGGTTGCATTTTCAAAGCCCCTGTATGCTGAAAGACGGAACAGAAACTGATAATATGCACGGAGAAAACAGGGAATAATAGCTTCATCAAATAAAGCCCTATTCAAACAAGACCTATGAAGTCATAGACCAAAAGCAAAAGATGTCCTTCTTCTGAAATATCAGTTAATTACAACAAAAACAAGAGACAGACCTGGAACATCTGCCCTAAACTGGAATTTAGTTAGACTGTTGACATAATGTGCATTAAATACGCACTACAGCAGCCTCATCAAAAATAGCCAGTGGGACACTGAGAGGAATTTACATGCTGTGTAACACAGGGAGAGCTGAGATCTCGCAAGAGCTGTAAATGAAAGAAGGCATGGAGCCAAATCAAGTACACAGACTAACTGTATCAACAAGCCTGAGAGCTGGAAGAATGTATAACAGGTAGCAGTCTCCTGCCTTCCTCTGTCTCATGTGGAGTGTGAGGTCTCTGGATAAGTGGTGTGCTGAGGTTATCCACACCTCTGTGTGCTGTGTAAGAATTGGGTGGGCTGGGCTGGTGACAGTAGAGTTTTCAATAACTGCATAGAACGGGAGCGCAGGAGAAGGGATGGTTCTTGTTGGGGAGCTAAAAAAATGGACAAAGTGGGCGATGGAGAAGAGACTATAGATGTAAATGAGCATTTGGGAGTTCCATACTGAGACATGTAATTGAATTTGAGCTTGCTGAGACTTGATTTGTGAGACAGGAGTTCCTGAAGCTTTCAAATGAGATGGGCTCACTTCTAAAGAGTAGACTTGCCTATTTCTTTTACTGCTGAACCCTGGAGTATAGCTGGGGTGTTTTCATCTGGAAGGAACAAAAGTTTCTCTGTTCCAGATTGTCCAGTTAGGATGTATTGACCCAGAATACAAGAGCTTGTGGCCTGCTGTGCTGTGGGGCCTTGATGGTAGCTGTTTGAGAGGAGAATAACTCAGAAATTTGAGAATCAGCTGAGCCAAAGGCATCAAAACCCATGGAGCACATCATTTTGAGATAGTAAGTAACAGAAATTTCATGCACTGAAATTCTGTATATAATTAGGACAGATCAAGAAGGTGACAGTCATTGTGATGTGCTACAGGAGATCAAAGAGGCTGCAAGGTTAGAGTAGACAGATTGAATTTCACCTCTGTGTAGATTAACAGATAATATAATTTAAAACTCCTGTAGGTGGCTGCTTCTTCAAATAACTAGTTAGAGAAGCCATAAAAAGGAGAAGCACCTCTGGATTTATGCATGAGGGACTGTTTTAAAACTCTCCTCCTGAAGGGCAGTCAAATTCAACATTCTTGTAGGAATGAGAAAGCCTCCCTGAAAAACAACTTAATCAAAACAAGGAAACCTATAAAAGGAAAATAAAAATGAACAATCCAAGACTGCTAATGGCAAGCTTAGGGTTTATAGAATGCATATTAGACATTCAGAGAAGATGCATTACTCTGGTTCAGAATTATTCAAGCAATGCAATTAAGCTAAAAAAAAAAGCTATTTAAACAATAAAAAGAAACTCACTGAAAATCAGAAGTTATTTCCAACTGAGGATAATAGAAAAGAATATAAATTGTGACAGATTCTAGAAAGTCATACTCTTAATAATAGGTACACATATTTTAAGGAATAATTCGCTAAATACTTAGATATTGCTAAGAAGTACTTATTCAGATAAATCAGAATCAGACTGCTAGAGATGCAAATGCAGTAGAAGTTAAATATGGTTTAGGTGTAATCAAGTTATAAATGGACACCTCAAGAAAGAAAGGGACACAGCAGAAAAGCTATAATAATTCTTTTAACAATGAATAGAGTAGCTCAAGGAATTTCCCACTTGAGAGTCTTTGTTCGTGGGGACATGTCAGAAGAACTGCCTCAAACAGAAGTGTCAGGTTTAAAGCAAGCTGATAAATGCAGAATCAAAATTTGTCAGGCATATAGCATATTTATCCATGGCTTCAGGATGAGTTGAGTAGTTGAAAATTTAGTTGCTTGAGGCATTAAATATTGTTTATAATATTTTTAAAAACAGAAATAATGTTAAATAGACACTGTTTGTGATAAAAAAGAAAGACAGGGTGTTCCAGGAAACTAGAATCAGAAGGTCTTGTATCTGTTCCAAGCAAATCACTAGAACTCCAATAGATGATTTATACAAATTCTGAAATGTGGCAAAAATGGGCAAAACTCAAGACCACAGGTTTTATGTAGAGGGCAGTCTGCCTTATAAATCTCTTTGAAGGATTAAATGAATATGTGAACAAAGGCTCATTTGATTAATATTGTATTTTGATTTTCAAAAAGGTTTTGACAAGATCTTTTACCAAAATCCACAAAAGAAAGTGTAATAGAATAAGGAGAAAAGGTTCTTTCATGGCTTAGTACTTGGCTAAAAGAATAAATGGACCATTTTTACAGTGATGATCAATATGAACTGTTGAAAATATTCATATTTAACCTGGAGAAGGGATGAGTAGGAAGGTGACAAAATTAGCAAGTACAAAATCTTTCAGCATAGAAAAATGAAAGAACTGCAAAATGTTCAGAAGGATCTCAAGATAGTCAGTGGCTGGGTAGTAAAATAAATGATGAATTTTTATAGCAATTACAGGAAAAGTAGAATACTGAGAAAAATAGTTCTACTTGTACAGTGATTACAGTGATTTTTGAATTAGGCACTACGAGTTGTGAAACAGCTCTTGGAATTACCTCGGACTGTGCCTCAGGTCTGTCAACTCAGTTGTGTCTCAGCTGTAGTCAAAAAACATCAACAGCGCCTAAGGAAACGCGACTGTTTTTTTAAAAAACAACTGAAAGAAAATCATCAGAAAAACCAACCAAACCAGTCTACACTATGCACTCCCTTCTTAAAAAATTTATTAGAACTGGAAACAGTGCAGAGAAGGACAGCAGAGGCTTTTGGCCACACCAAGCAGTTTCTGTGTAGCGATATTGAGTAGGTTTGTGAGTTTGTGGCATATGAAACAAAAACGTTGTGTAGGGTACGACAGAGGTATATTGAAATCACAGATGACATGGATTAAGTGAATGGTTACTTGCTCTTTTCTATGATATGACAATTAGATGGCAGTAAACAGAGATTTAACACAGTATTTTCTTTCATGCTATACAAGGCTAACTATGGAACTCCATGCTAAGGAGCTTTATGGATTCTGAAAGTAAAAGCATGTTGAAAGGCCTTTAGATGAATTACAGGAAGAGAAGGTTTTTGGGGACTGTTAGATGCAAGGAAGTAGGGATAAGTTACAATTTTCAAGATTTCTAATACACAGCTTTCTGTAAACGCAGAATTCAAATCAGTATATACTTGCCCTATTCTTACCTTGCTCATTCTAGCCTCTCTCAGATGACTCTGAGTTAAATAGATGGTGGTGTGAGCAACAGTAAACACCCTTATGTTAAATCTACCAAAGGTGTTGCTTTGAGCACTCTACCACATATATCTGACAATAATAATGACAAATGAAATATATTTCATGTTTTCTCCCTCTTCTCGTAGATTTGTTGCCTGGTTTCTGCCACTGCAAGACTGGCTATGCAGGAGAAAGCTGCAACCGATGTGCCTTGGGTTATACAGGATATCCTGAGTGCCTGCCTTGCAACTGCTCCCTCGAGGGCAGTGAAAATGATGACCCCTGCATAGGTCCCTGCATCTGCAAGGTATGGATGTCAAATTCTTCTGAGCCGTAGAAAGATACTAATGATACTGAAAGATTGCAGTTAATGTTCTTTTATTATGCCAGAGTATTCCACTTTTCTACCTAGCTGTGTTAGTATCTATGTTAACCACTTCTCACAGAACACTTGTTCTTGGTCTTGTAAAATCCTAGATGGTCTTGTGTCATCTCAGAACTCACTGCAATCAACGTATTTACCTAGGAGCCTGCTGCCAGTCATACAAGTCCTTAGAAATCTGTAATGAAGGGATACTTAAGAAGCCTGTGAATCATGTGTTTCCAATTCCATCCTCATCTACTCAGAAACTATGTTTACAGTATTGTGGATTCTAAAACTAGCCTGTAAATGTGACTTCAGAAAGAGAAAATGAAGTGAACTGATGATCTATTAAAACAAAAAAGTTGCCTTTTAGGAGTGCTCATTAGTGATATGTGACATTCTTTGCTGCCTTTGGATGGTTGTTTAGAAATCTCTAACATGTTTAAAAAACCAAAATCTGTCCTTTCTGTAGGATGAATTTCTTAATTTCTGGGAAGAAAATTTAAGAGGGTTTTTCTCTATGTGCCGTTGTGTACCTCCATCAAACTATGTCTTGATATTTTATTGAAAGGAAACCATTTTAAAGCACATGCATCCACTTATAAAATACCTAGCTATCAGAAAGGCTTTAGAAATGGTTGTGCTTTCTAAGTCATGGTCTAGTAAGTGACCATGAATATGCCCAAAGTATAGCTTACTGTACTGTGGATCAATTTTTCTGTACTGTACTTGTGGGAATTCTCTTCCAAAATTTAATTAACAGAATTAGTCACAAATGAGAATTTAAAAATACTTACATGACATCCTTAAATTCAGGAATGTACAAAAAATGCTTTGATCTCATGCTGCGGACACACACAAAGCTCTGGTTTGACAGCTGAATAGCACTGAAATCTATTCAGAGAATTAACCTTATCCTCACTTTATGTAACAGCCACGTGCTCTCTGTCAGAAATAAAATCATCCATATCACATTTCTAATTACTTAGCCATCAAGTCTAGGAGATCATAAAAGGGTGATTTTTCTGTGTTCTGGCTTGGAATGGAGCTTTGATGAAGGTGTATTATGCTAAATACCAGATAACTACTGCTTAATGACTCTTATAATGTTATTCATGTAAAGCCGTGACCTGTTAGTACACGCAGACCAAAATGAATAAATAAGGAATAGAAATAATTGTTCCTATCCCAGAGAGTTCTCATTACATGCATTTTTCCCTCATTGTTCATCTTTTGTCTTCTTTGTGCTCCTCCAATCCCTTTTTAAGTGCTTGTGGGAGAAAAATGATACTTTTTGTTGACAGCTGAGATACAGATGCATACGCATTTATTTTCACTAGCAATCTTCAAATTCAAATCAAAGCAGAATATGGTCAAAGGGACACGGAAATCATCAGATTAGTTATGCTCCATATGAAGAATAAAGTGGGATGTCTGGTTAATAGCAGGTCTTAGGAAAAATGCTCTCCTTCTTTTAATCACATCTTTCAATTACCTATGATGAGCAATAAATTTGGTAAAGATAGTTTTCTTGTAAAGGAAATTGCTGAAAAGCAGTTCTAACTGTAAGCAGCAAAATGCAATCAAGTGGGTGTTAGATTGTTATCTTTACCACATTAACTAGAGTAAAATAAAATACAGAAAGGGGTGGGGGGGGACAACTCTAAATGCCTTTTTCATTAATTATTGCAATGTTTTGAAGGTATGTGGTCAAAGTCTCATCTGTGGACAGCTTAATACTGCACTGAAAAGTATTGAGAAACACCTGGGGTTGCAGAAACATTGTTTTATTTGCTGAAGGATAGGTTAGATCTTCTTTCCAACTCTGAGTTTTATTTATCTATTATTCACTCAATTTGCTGCCTACTAAATAGAGTTCTACAGGTTTTACTCACAGATGACGTTTGTGACTGCAAAGTGGGCAACTTTGCATTTAAACACATTTGCTTTGCAGCTCTCTTTTTATTTTCCTTTTCACACTCTGCACACACTAAGCACATCAACATGGTATGAAACTTTTGGGACCGGTGTTCATAATTCTAGTTTCTTAAATAATGGGTGGGAGTATCTCAGTGCCCAGATGTTGCCCACATTATTTTGCACAAGAAGCATGAGTAACCAGTTGATTTTGACATACCCATGGCAGTAATACACATTGATCAATCCCAAGATTTCTGGTGAAAGTGTAAAAATGCCAGTCTTGAGATTAATGAGATGTTGAAGTTAAATGTAATTGACTGATAACCTTGAGTTTTATTAAAGATATTTGTGGTTTGTTTAATAGTCTGTATATTACTGAAGAGGAGTATAGAGCATAGCAGTAGAGGCAGAGCAAAGATACTTTGCTACACATATTGTTACTGGATAATTAGTGGTGAAAACCTTACTTCGTTTTCACTGTATCCTCCTTTTTGCTGTTTTTTGCCCCTTCCCACGCGCTGTCTCTATTTTCTCTTAATTCATGTGTTCTCTATCCTTTCTCCCCATGCCTCTACCTGCTTTGCCCTGCTTTTTCCATCTTGGCCACATCCTAACCACGAGGCTATCAACTGACTTTCAGTGAATTTACTTCAGAGCTGTGTATTTTGAGCTATCCTAGACTACACAGCATAGGCAGGGTTTTTATGATGTGTTCATTCTCTGCTGATGTAGAGCCAGCAGTTCCGTCCCATGTGCATACCACAGAGCACGGTCTCCAGGGTTAAAGAGATTGTGCATAATACTTCTGAAAGGGGAAGAATTTTCTGAGCTGTGTTGGGGAAAATACTGAATTACTAAGCCAGCACCATATCATGAGCCTCTTGCAACATATTCTTTGTAGAAAACCTAGCTTTAATTTTGCCTATGGGACAAATTGATTTATAGTGTAAGATAGTGGGATTTAATGCACATTAGCTTTCTGTGAAAAATATAATTACCAAATGGTAAGTTTAGAAGAGCTCATGTATATAGTACCTGTCTTTCTGCAGGGGAAGAGTTTGCAAACCTGGCTGTATGGCTTGAAAACATTTATAGTTATGGAAAGAAGTGCAGTCCGTTTAGAACTTGTATTTATCCTGAATTCAGCTGTTGATGATAGACCTCTGAAAAACTGATACTCTGAGTGATTAGTACGACCACTGCTACGTACCTGTAGTTTGCATCGGTTCGATGTGCATGGATTTTATCAGCCCTGCCTACACACTACAGTTGTTGAGGTCGTAGCATTGTGCCTCTGAGACTCTCAAGTGTAAAGGATATAAATTAGACTATTCCCTGAAATAAAGTATGTCATTTCATAGAGACAAGAAATGACAACTCTTCTAATGTCCAAATTCCATGACCTGTTACTTACATGCAGTGACATAGTACCTTTTATTGTGTAAAGGATTTGCTACTAACATTCACAGATAAGAAAATCTTTCCTATAAATGTCTCTAGAGTCCTCCTGAAGAGTAAAAAGCCAGTGATCTCTAATTCTCATCTATGACAACTGAAGTAATACTCTAATGTGTCTTTCCAGGAACACGTTGAAGGAGAAAACTGTGATCGTTGCAAAGCAGGTTTCTTCAATCTTCAGCAAAATAATCCCGAAGGCTGTGAGGAATGTTTCTGCTCTGGGAAAACAAACATCTGCACACACTCTCACTTTACCTACAGAAGTGTAAGAAAAATCATACCATACCAGTGCATGTCATTGCTTTTGTGTTTTTGTGTGTTGTCATTGACCACTGTCACTAGGTTTCTTCTTATTAGAAAATCATGGAAGTTCCTTATGCCCCGTATGAGTTCATGTTCCTTATGGGTCCCTTCCGACTGGAGCTGTTCTACAATTCTGTGATATTTTTCATTAATCCAAAAGAAAATGTTTCTAAGCTTTGTCTCCCTTCTTTGTGAAAAAGTTCTGAAATAGAGCAGTTAGAACAGTGAAAAGCACAAAAGAAGCTATAACAATACAAAGTCAAGCCATATGCATAAACACAGTCCTGGAATGTGCACACATAACCACCCCGGAGTTAAATGCACCATATCCATAGGGCAACCTCTTTTCCAGGTAATTATTACATTTCTAGACCTGAAATAATTAAGAATTTTGAAATACTAAATGTACAACACACAGCTTAAGTAAGAAAAAGGAATGCCTTGCAGGGGGCATTTTGAATGTATTTATTTGTATGCTGCATTCCTAGGAAAGGATGTGAGAGGGAGATGAACCTGTTCTTATTTGTACTGTAGAAAAATGTCTTTAGCCTGCAAATATACTCTAAACTGTAAATTAGTTCTCAAAGCTCAGACACTGATTCCACTGAAATGGATGTATGCTACATATTCATGCCTGTAGATTGAGTTTGGGAAATGTATTCTAGGTCTACTAACTCCTGGTTTTAGCCATAGTGATATGCTGGAAGTCTGCAAATAACATCATATATGTCTAGTGTTCTCATTTACATGCCAGCAACTCTGGAAATTTTCCATTCCATCGCTGAGCTCATTTATTGTTCTGCTTGTATCCAGGCTCCAGAACCCATCCTTATATGAGCAGTGTTCTTTTCTCTGATGATTCATTTCTAGTTATGGGATTTCAGAAATTCAAGTTCTGGTGCTTTCCAGCACCAAAAAAGTATAAAAGTATAAAAAGTATATCTGAACTTGTAAGTTGTAAGGATTTAGAATTGAAAATTATTATAAATTATGCTGCCTACAGCAATCAGAAAATGTATATCCATTTGTCAGCTCATCTTCTGTACAATCTGTGACTGATACTATTTATTGAAAACTTGCATAATATTTGTATATATTCTTGCATATATGTTTGTATGATAGAATTTCCTTCTTGCTCTGGACCATGAAGCACAGAATGCAAATACTTACAGTTATTTCAAACTCAGAAGTTATAACTCCCAGTCACATACAATAAGAAATATTTGCTGTTATTACTTTGTGTTTTCCTTGGTTCCTGCACTGCTATTAAACCCAACCAGGTCTTTTTTTAATGGAAGAATGAGAGGCTATGACTATTGAAATGATTGGTATGCTGATTCTTACTGTAATGTGGGTTTTATTTATTTCTTTATTTTCCTATCATTATAGATAGAAGACATGAATGGTTGGTATCTGACTGACTTACCAGGTCTCATCAGAGTTACCCCCACGCAAAAGAGATTTGATGGGCATCAGCAGCTTAGCATCAGCAACGTGGCTGCGCAAAAAGTACTGCCACAGATTTACTATTGGAGTGCACCCAGTTCTTATTTGGGCAACAAAGTAAGTGCAGATGATACTTGCCTAAACACTAATTTGATTTATTGAGAAAAAAGGTAAGGCTTTGAAAGGGGGTGGAACTGAGGTAAATAACCGATTAAATTGGTTAGCTATTTGACCAGCAAAATAGCAAGCAGAAAGGAATTACCTGTGCGGAGTATCCTTGTGAGGCAAAAAGTTACGTAGAGAAAGTTAACTAAGTGTATTTAACCTTGAGCCCTCTTTGGTCACCTGCTGTCAGGTGTTAGAGAAGTCCAGATAGTTCACAGCATTGGTTTTTGAATGATCTAGCTGGTGTGTATTTCAGCTTGGCTTGTTCTCTTCCCACCTTGTCCTCTGTGTTGAAAATCAGTTCCCTCATCTGCTTTTCAGAGATGCAGGTTGTGTATCAGATGTTGTGGGGGTGTGTTGCAAAACTTTAGGGTTTGTCAGGAAACTTGTGTGTGGGGAACTCTCTGCCCTGGAACTCAGAAAATGCTGTTGTGAGCTTTGTGACAGTTCTAATGCATGTATTTAAGTCTGCATGTATCTAAGTGTGCATGTACACACATATTCACGCCCCACAGGTTAATACCAAATCCACAGTACTTTCATACTTTTTAACAATATTAATATTTTTTTCATTAAAATCTCTTTTCTTTCTTCCAGAGAGTAGAACTGAAGATTGAATGAGTCTTAAATGTGAAGAAAGCTTAACAGCTTTCCATTTACTGTAACCCTGATTATGCTAAAACTTATCAGAAACACTAACACTGATGTATTTGAGCACATTTTCCTCTGTAGTCTCTTCAGGCTAGTCAACCTCTTATTTATTTATTTCTTCCTGTTGGCTGAAAATCAGCATGATAGAAGGTAAGTGAGCACATTGAAACTAAATAGCATCATTCTGAAGAATTGGGCATCCTATTCGTGGCCTATAAATTGTTGAAGAGAGTCAGGCTTACTTAGCTGGGCCAAGGGAGGTTTCTTCTATAATATTCCATGTCTGGTGAACTTACCCTGAAATAATAACCGATACTTTTCCTGACAGAATTGCGTCTTGCTTCTAGTCAGTGAGTGAAATAATGGTAGGAATATGCACAAATTATTTGAATGTGGAAGATATTTTTTCAGTGTAATTTGGAGGTCCTTTGTGGTTACTGTCAGATATCACTGTATGAATGAAGCAATTTGCCTTAATAACTGAACCATATAAATTTTTGATACTACAATAACACTGAAAGCACTCGAATTACCACAGTACATCTTAACTGTCATGTTGCATCACGTAAACTATGGTCATAATGACATGCCTAGGCCAGATGATTTATGCTATGGAAAGGGAAATGGAAATAGAATATTGAGAGTCCTTATTTGTAAACTTAATAAAACAGTTCTCTAAACAGCAGAAACAAAATAAAACCAAATAGCTGAATCTAGATAAAAACATCCTTTCTTGGGAATAACTGCTAGCTATAGAATAATTGGTATCTCAAAGCATGCAAACTCTTAAGAATTTTTGTCTTAAGAAACATAGAAAAAAATTAGGAAATCTTTTATTAAGATGTATACTTCTGTTGTAATTTATAAACCTGGTGTCACAGAAAGCTGCCTCTCCTTCATATTGTTAAAATTATTGCCCTTAAAAAATATTCTCCAAAATATAATTGAATAACAAGAGGTAGTAACCATTCTGCATTTCCTAGTTTTCGAACATAGCTCCAAAACCTTGTATCAAATAATTATTTTAATATGAAGTTGGCATGTCCTGTGTGTGCCTCCACGATGTTGATTGACATTAAGTGTGCTATCTGCTTGTTTTACATCCATCTGCAACTGCCTCTTTTGGGGAAAAGGAGCATTGTAAGTAGGATGCCCCTATGCAGC
This sequence comes from Aleadryas rufinucha, assembly GCA_013397815.1. Classification (NCBI taxonomy): domain Eukaryota; kingdom Metazoa; phylum Chordata; class Aves; order Passeriformes; genus Aleadryas; species Aleadryas rufinucha. The sequence goes on along the minus strand of VZTH01014961.1, from coordinate 329,081 downwards.
CTTCAGCTTTTTCTTTTTCATCTAAATCTGGGTGAGACTAGGCTATGTGATACTGGTCTTTGACTGTGTCTCGAAGGTGACATTATAAATAATAGGAGGCTGGAGATGGTACAGGATTCTTGTTTATGTCAGAGTGGGACAAAAACATGAGCAAATTAGTCTAACATCACCATGCCCTTTCAGTCTTCTAAATATATGTGCTGTTACCAGAACTTAAACTTTGTTGTATAAAATCAGGTAATTTTTCAAAAAAGCCATGTAATTTGTGTTTGAACTGCAAAATTGAACACTGTTTTTGATTCAGAATACGTTTGGGAGTAATCTGGAGGAATTTAATTTCTAGAAATAAAATATCTAGTGGATAATTTGAGAGAACGGATTTAAAGTGGCTAGTATTAAGGTTTTAGTAGGTATCATAAAACAGTTTATATTCTTGCCTGCCTACCTTATCATAGCCTACTGAACTACGGATTCAGCAGCAATCGTGAGGACTTGTTAGCTCTGTTAGACCTTCAAGTATCTGAAAAATTGCATTATTCTATAAACTCTAATTATATTTAAGGTATTTGAAAACCTCATTTGGATTTTGTTAGCAGTTTCTTAAACTGTTTTGACAATGGATCTGTAAGTTCGTTTTAAACATGTGTCCACGCTAAAATATTGTATGAATTTGTCTGAAAGTGTTTTGAGTTACAGTATGATAACGTTTGATCAGAGCACTGAAAAGAAAGCATAAAATTAATTAAAAATTAGGTACCCAACTCAGCAGGAAAATGTGAAACACTTGTTTCTTTAAAGTCAGTGCAGAAGGGTTAGGTGCGTGTGGTATTTCAGAAGTCTAACATTACGTATGTACTCTGCCTCTTTGATGCCTCTTCAAAAAGCAATTTAATAATTTGTATGATGAGTAGAAGCTCCTTATAATTAGACAAAAGTAAACATGATATTCAACATATCTAAACATATGACACCCCTCCCCACCCCTCCATGACACAAGCATGAGGGGTAGCTGAGGCTACTTGAAATTCCATGAGGAAACATCCATTTTTGGTTACATGCTTTATTCTTTTCTCTGCAGCTGCAAGTTTTATCTTCCTTTCTCTGCCAAGGGCCAGCTTGAACTTGAAGGTGGAGATTTAGCCTGCCTTTTTCAGATGGTTCGGGCACTGCCTTTGGTCAGCAGTTGCAGGTTAATTCAGTCCTTAGGTGGAGTTCATCTTAGAAGTCAAATCTCTGGACGTTGTTAGTTCTCAACGCGCAGCACACAATACATCCCCTCTTAACTCTTCCATCTGGGTTTTGAGCAGACACTAATGCTGCCATTACTCAAACTGCAAACATGATGGAAACCCTAAACCACTTTTTCTTCAAACCACTATATGCATACTGACAGACTTGTATTGAGACATTTCTTGAATCCAACCCTGTTTTACAGGAATCATTTAAATTAGTTGTACAGCATGATCCCATTCACCATAAGTAAGGTTAATGTAATCTGGTCCTTCGTGAAGTCAGAGCATGTTGAAAATTAAAGCAAAAGATGTTTGAATGTTAAGCTTTGTTATCTCTTGGAAAAGTTCTTGGACATCATGTTTGTCAACTTCACAGACCTAAGGCAGCTGTGTGTTAGGTACTGTTATTTCTCTGACTTTTAGTTAAAACCAAGACAACAGCTGAAAGATTTATGTAGAGTCTGTGCATACAGAACAGAAAGGGGACTTTTTGACACTGTCACTTCATTTATTTTGCCTGTTATTTTAAAATTAGCTATTTTCTAATAACCTATTTGCTAAGTCGTTGTTTCTTTGAGTCTAGAAATGAAGATACTGTAATAAGCCTGTAGTCAATACATACAAATTTTAAAAATCTGTCAGCCTTTTAAAAGTACTTCACTTGTGGAAAACTAGATTGGGATAGAATGAGCAGGTTATTTTGTGACATATTATCTATTGCAGACTGCCTAGAATACCTCATAGGAATAAATATTGAATTATAAAATAATCATAAACTAGGTCCTCATGGCTTTTATGTTTATTTCCTTCCATTTGTTTTCATTTCTTATGCAATTCTGATACAAAAGGCAGAATAATGCAAGCAAATTGCAGTCTATGGCTCCCAGCGGGGAAAGGATGGAGTTGAGACCCAAAACATAAAGAAGTGTAAATAATACAATAATCAGCTGGAACTGAAATGCTGGGATCAATTGTCCTAAATTATGAATGCATCTACGCCCAGAAAGTTCATCTAGTATTGTCATGGTTTCAGATCTCACGATTTTCTTGTTTATAGGACATGGTGGAATTAAATAGACCCACAACTCCTTTACTTTTAGTGCCTGCCTCAAAGAGGGAAGCAATCTAACATAATACCTTTTGGTATAAATGGATGAAGTACAAGTTAAATTGTAGTTGGAAGCTACTTTTTTTACCATCAGTTGGTTTTAAAATTGTTTTGCCTAATGAAATTAATCTAGCCTACAGAATTCCAACACTCAGCTGTGTCTTAAATTCAGCCAACAGACTGATTCTTTTTTTAAGCGTGTGTCTGTATCGTTTTTACTGTCAGGGAAGCAAAGCAGTGAAACTTAGGTGGGCTGGCGTGATATCCCTTTGTGCACCTTTGTAAGAAAACTCTTTCTTTCAGCTGGTTATAAGGACAGTTTAGGCCATCAGTAGAAGATTTTGTTCCCTAATGCATATGGGTTGTCCAAATTTAAGCAGGTGACCCTTTAGTAACCTAACGGTAGTGCTTGAAGTATGTACTCACTGTGTGAGCGAGTTTTCATCAGTGATGGTAAGGCCAGTACTTCATGATGAATTTGCCTTTTTTATACCCGCTGCACATGAAAGCGTCAGCCCCAGATCTGAATGTGTAATGAAGCCCATCCCCAAGCTTGCAAAAGTAAATTGGGAACAGAATAGGGAATGTGATCCTCAAGTGTAAAGCATGACATAACAAAAACAATTTTGTAGGGTTATATGCATGTTATCCAAATCTGTAGAAGAAACAGTAATAGGCATCAGCAGCACATAGTATGCAAGAAATGTCCATTCAGTGTAACATCCCTGAAGTTATTTACAGTTGCTGCAAATTTCGGATTTTTTTTTAATAATCAACAGCCAACACATGGCAGGAAATTAAAATGATTCATTTAAACCTAAAGAAAATATAAATTTTGTTAAGACAGCCACTTCAGTATCTTTTGTCTTTCATATTGGAATGCATTCTTCTAAGAAAAAGATGGTTTAGTTTATTAGTATGTTTTTCATTTTATAACAAGTAACATTAAACTAATCTAAATAATGCTGTTTGATTTTAAATCACTATCTAAACTAGCGTGACTGAAACTAAGTCACCATGGTAATCAGACTCAGTCAACAGTATGAAGTTGTCTTCAATTTATACCAAACGTGCCATTTATTTTATTAGCACTTATTTCTGTATAGCTTCTAAAAATTGAGATAATAGGCAGAGTCAGATACGGAAAAGATGAGACAAACAGAGCAGACATCCAAGGGAAGAGCAAAACATTTTAAGGATTTGAACCACATCTGACTGATGCTTCCTTTATATTTACTTAATTTGTATTTCATGATTTGGTTTAGATTCTTTATTTTTCTTGAAATATTCTTTCAGCTTGGCCCCATGAAATGGACAGGGGTCTCTGCATTCTTTCACAGCTGTGGCTTGCCAAATTTTGCTTGATCCCCAGTACAAAGTGAGACAATATTAGTACTTGTCCTACTTGAGGCTCAGCTACCCATGACTGTAAAGAACCACCAAGACATAAGTAAATTTTGCACACTTTGTTCCTTGTTGATGCTTTTAATGATGTTTGGGTAGCCTGTTGGGACAGTTCAAGTACAGCCATTATTGTGATTACAAGGAAACTAAGGATGCCCAGTAGACTGTTACGGCCTCTTTGCGCCTCGGAAATAGGTTGAAACAGGGCTCAGACTCTAGCTGAGTCCCCTGACTGCAGTATTTCATATATCCCATGTTACATTTAATTTCTTAGTGCTAAAATCATCTTACACTACCCTAGATAAAAGAGGAAATTTACTGTTGGTGAAATTATTTCATAAATCTCAAGTGTCCTTTGTGTTACCTGCTTACCCAAGTCTGCCTTGAAGGCAAGGGTTTCAATCAATAGAGGCAGTTGAAAAATGGAGAAACAAGCAGGAAATAAAGCAGTTTCACAAAAGAAGGGAAGTGAATGCTAGAGAGAGAACACTGAGGGGTGATAGGAAATAATGGAGAAGGAAGTAAATTGGGGGAATATGCTTTCCAGCTTGCAAAGTCTTACTCTTTGATTTCTTTGATCCCAAATACTAAAATACTGAAGGATCTGAAAAAGCAGAAGAAAAAGAAAAAAAGGCTTTGACTTGGGAAGAATTTAGAGACAGCTAAATCGAAGAGAGGTTACTTAACAACTGCAAAGGAAAATTGAGATTTATGAAAGGGAGGATGCATAGGGGTTTTGTTCTTCTTATATTTCATTCCTCTTATATACATTCCTCTGCATGCTAAATACTCCGTCAGCAAATACATGTTTGCTTTGAAAACTATATTTAGAGTTCCTTGCTGATCACAGGGTACTTGTAAAATGTTTAATCAAGTTTTACTCACTTAGATTAATCAGAGAGAATTTATAGTCCAAACATCTGGTTCATATTGGGTTACACAGGAGTGTGTTGAAGGAATTTATGCCCATCACCGAAAGGGTATACTTGAGAACAACTGAAAGGTCACTCTCAAAATATTGAGAGCCATGAAGAGATAGTGTTAGGTTTAGTTTCCATATTTCCCTTTATGAATAAATAAATGGCTATTTCTGTTTGATTTACCTGCCCCCCCTAATTTACTTCAACTTTAAATGATGTACAAACCTTGAAATAGAGTGTAATTGAAATTGTTGAGTTTATATAACTCATTAGTAACACTGCATGATGCCACTGAGCTTTAGTTTTGTAATTTTGTGGTGTTCAATTTCGCTTTCCATATCAAAAAGGCAGTATGCGGCAGGGCCGAAATACTGAGAATTTCTGATGGTGCACAAGGGAAACAGCCTTTAGCACAAACCATTTGTTGTATTTTCAATCTGTGCTATATTGTTTTTGAAGTTTGATGTGCTCAGTAGCATCTGACAATCTCAAAATTGTCTTTACCTGCAGCTTCTCTACAAGATGGATAAATTTTGTTGTTTCCATTTTACATATAGGAATTAGCCTTGCTTTTCTGTGTGTCTGTCCTTAGAAACAAAGTTTTGGTGCCTAAACTTGATTGACTAAATACCTTGTGTCATTTAGAAATTTTAAAACCAAACAGGTGTAGCACAGGTAACCAAATCCAATCCAATTGCTAATCACCGATGTATACATACAATTAAGAAGTCTATGTGTGTGAATTTATGGGACTCATATTTTATTATATGGGTGTTATGGGAATTTTTGATCAATTCACAGATCTGGGAGACCTAATCCAACTAACTTGGTTAACAACATTTTACATCTATTGTCATTAACAAAAAGGTTGTGTGTTTGTAAAACAAAATATTGGCAGGAGCCACCGATTTTTGATACCCAAAACAGAGTTACTAACAAGAGTACAGAAGATGTAAAAGTGATATAAATGGTTGAAAATTGTACAAATTCAAGTAAGACATCATTAGTGAAAGAAAACCCAAACTGATATTCAAAGTGTACACAAAGAAATGCTTTTTAAATTTATTTTGTGTTAGTTTATGGGAAGCAGCAACCATTATGGCTGTACTATACATCCAAGGAACTAAATAGTGAAATGGTGACCAGAACTGATAAAAAAATAGCACGATAGTGATCAGAAGCTTGAATTATTTGTTTCATTTTAACTTGTGTTTTCATAGAGTCGTCATTCTAAGCATATTAATACTGAGTATCATGCTTTGATCTAATACCTGAACAGGGTATGGAGCATCCTTTATTTAAATCCTGTAGGTCCTGTGTCTCATGTACACTATTCCATGTCTCATCTACCCTGGCTGCTCTGAAAGGACTCCTACTGCTTTCTTAAATCTCTAGAAGGCAAAATGAGATCCATTACTTTACATTCCTAATAAGTTTGCATACTGTAAGATGATCTTTAATAGAAGAGAATGATGGCGGAAGAGATTTTATTTTCCAGAGAGAGACCCTAGCTTAATACAATAGATTTCTTTAGAAAGTGGGAATTTTAAATATTCAGTAAGTTTTTAGAAGTAAGGATTACCATAACTATAGAATGAATTTGCATTTTTCTTCTTGGACCCAAGATACAAAAGGGTTAAGACCTCAGTATTTGGCATATTGAAGGGATAATCATGTGCTAGAACCCTAATCTGAACTGCAATGAATTATTAAACAAGTGGTTTGTTGGATGATGGAATACTACCTGCAGAGCAGGACTCATCTCCTAGAGGCACATCCAGAGCTAACTGAATTGAGCCAATTAGACTGACTGTCTCTTCAATGTGTTGTGACCTATCAATGGTAATAGCTTATTGTGGTGATAAATGAGCCATCTCTCAAACTGAAGCCTGAGTACACACTTCAGTAGTTTCCCTGAATCATAGGGCCATTACCTATCAACTTCAGATTGACAGGAGTGGCAGCAGTGAGAGCAGATGGCATGCATGAGTAGAGACGGATGATTGTTTTACCCAAATGAATATATTTGGACTTATTTTTGGTGAGGTTGTTGTGTGGTTTTCTTGAGTTTTTTAATGGGCCTGCCTTAACATTCCATATTTTGCTGGAATGTTTCTGACAATATGTGCAGTACCACCCCTGTCTCCTGAGATGGCTGGATGAATTTCTGATTGGTATCTACATACCTTTTTAGTTTCACAGGCACTCTTTTTTGTGATACAGATTAATCCCTTTTTTTTCTAATTGCAGAGTGTGATGTATGTTTGGCACTCTTAGCTCTATCACTTTATTTTCCAGAGCTAACTTCCTCAGAAAAATGAGCAAAGTAGAAGAACTGTAGCATTATAAATATTTTTCATTATTTTCTTACAAGCTTTTGAAATGGTAAGTATCAAATATCATTAAATACTTGACACTTCTGAATCAATTCCTTGGCTAGTTTAACTCTTTTTAGAGACAGGAAAATTTTTCACTGTGAAGGCAGTCATTTTAACAACTTTGTGTCAGTTTTCTTCTAGGCTTTTTTTTGTTATTTTGAGGATTTCAGGTGTGTTTTATTAATTAAAAATAACAGTGCCAGAGATACATCCCTTCAGTCTAACGTCCTAAAAGATGATTTTGGTTATGAGTCAATTTTTTAAATGAAATTGCAGAAGAGAAATGGCTTTATATATTCCTAAACCGTGTCTCAGTTACCCATAAGAGAGCTCCAGTCTGCTCTGAAGGTGTGACCTGGAGTGAATAGTCCTTTAAATGAAAGACTTTAAGTTATGCAATTAGCCAGTCAGTACAGCAATCCTCCCCATATCCCTGCATCTGTTACGCAGTATGTCTCGTACCAGAAGGTTTCCTGACGTGTGTCCTGGCGAGCTCTGCCTCCCTGCAGCCCATACTTGACCATGCAGTTACTAATGGAAAACTTACACAACTCGAAGTTTGCTTTGCCATGAGCTCTGTAGCTTGTTTGCAGAAATATTAATGGATATAAATACAGTGAATAGTAATCCGTAGTTTTCTATCAATATTGTATCTTCCGTGCTCCAGAAAAACCATAACACAGTATTTCATTTACTTTGAAGTTATTTGAAGCTCAGATGATCAAAGTCTGTCATAATAGGGAAGAACTTTTTCATCTTACGTATTTTAAATTAAATGCAACAATACAGAGCTGTACATATATCTAGTAATTTTAAATGTTTGCCAAGTTTAAAAAAAGATGGAAAAGTTTAAAAAGTGAAATGAAAACTAACGGATCAGTATTCTGTTGTGATTTGGTATGGAAAGAAGATTTCCAAACTTAATAAACCTAAGCAGTCTATTGTAATAAAACTGGTGGGCTGAAACCGCATTTTTTAAGTTAGTAAGTAGATTTGTAACAACAGATGCCCTTGAAGCTAATCAAATAAATAGATACATTGTTTGGTCAGCTGTGTCTGATTACTTAAATGTGTGAACTAGTTCTGTTTAGTCTGCTGTGATGAAAAGTAGTTCTGAGAAAGAACTTCCTGCAGTTTTGTTGCTGAGATTCATCTTCTGTGCCATGCAGCCCAGTTAATTTTTCCTCTCTTTCATAGATGATGTATTAGCTCAGTTTAGGTAGAAGCGCAAAAATCCAGTTTTGTCATTGTTCTGTGTCTTTTGTTTTATATCAGATACGTGATAAATATACCTATACATTGGAATAAAAATCACTTTATACATGTCTCATCTGTTGAACAAAAATATGCATGTATAACACAAAGGAGGAAAGAGAATAAAAATAGCCACATGAGATAAAAAAACCACAGAAAATTAAATATAACAGTGATCAAGGCAATTTTTCTCAAAAAACTCTCAAGCTTTTATGTTAAAGCTAGCTGACAAGGCTTCATTAAAATACTGGTTTGGCTTTTTTCACTAAACATTCTCAAATTTTCTATTAGTAACATCACAGAGAGATACTTTGCTTCAGAATTTGGAAAGCATGAGCCTCTTTGGCGTTAATGGAGTTGGCTGAGGAACTGCAGTTCACCTTTGAGGATATGTCACTGCAATTTTCTTCTTTGTTTATGAAAAGACACAGTAGTGGAAAAGTTCTAACATTTGGTAAGAAATTGGAGTTGTTTATCCTCCTGGAAAAAGCTCAGGGGGACCTTACTACTCTCTATAACTACCTGAAAGGAGGATGTAAGCAGGTGGCCATCCGTCTTTTCTCCCAGGTAACAAGCGACAGGACAAGAGGAAAGAGAATCGAGTTGTGCCAAAGGAGGTTTAGATTAGATATTAGGAAATATTTCTTCACTAAAAGAGTGGTCTAGCATTGGAACAAACTGCCAGTGGAACCACCATTTCTTGGAAGTGTTCAAAAACATGTAGATGTGGCGATTAGTGACATGGCTTAGTGGTGGACCTGGCAGCATTACATTGATGAATGTTCTTCATCACAGAGGTCTTCTCAAACCTAAATGATTCCAGGATAACTCAAAATCTCTTATTCCCACCATAGGTATGACCAAGTAGATGATTTTATCAGTAAATCGCCAGACTCATGACCCGACCTTCCCAGAGCTCCATGAAACAAAACATCCATCTGCCTGCAATACTCAAGGAAAATAAGTGATAGCTGAAAGATTTGGGATAGACAAAAGAACTCTCCAAATCTCAGAGTCTCTCTTGACTGTCCCTGCACTGTCTCAATTTTGAATCAAATAGAAGTGCATTCACCATTCAGGGGTAACCTCATCAAACTGTGAAACCTGTTTGAAAATGTATGACACAACACAGTTCTTAATTCAATTTACTGAGTTACAAATCTGATGTTTCTCTGAAAGTTACAAACAAAATTGAAATAGCATAAGACGAAAGCTTCCAAACTTGCAATGCAAGTATTTGTGGGGAAAAAAAGGTTACAAGGTTCACATTCTTTAGTTCAAATCATGAAAGCAGCAGCTTTTTACCTATGTTATATGTGTTTATAAATATTATTTCTGACTACAGTGTGCTTTCAGTCTGCCATTTGTGTACTTGGCTGTCTATGAGAGTATTATTCCAGGCAAATATGAATAACTTAGCTTGAAGTACTTTTCCTGTAAATCATTATTTAGCTTCTTTGTCTACTTTGTTTCCCAGTACTGTGAAGGTTTGTTTTTTTTTTTTATACTTGTATTTGAGAAGTAAGATAATTCTGGGCGATTATCTGTGGATGTATTGTACAGAGAAGCAACTTTATTCTGATCACATATAATATGTTCTAAAATGTAGTGCACCTTTAACTTCCTCTCACAATTTTTACATGATAATTCTTTCAGACTGTCTTCTGGTGTTTTGTTTGGCTAAATGCTGCATTTAGAAAATGGTTATTCTATAGATCCATGAAATATTTTATGACAAGCAGCTAAAGTAAAAACTTACAGTAGATCCATTAAAAAGTTTTTAAAATCTTTGTTTTCTTCCAAAGATTCATGGTGTTTTTAACACAGAAAATCTAATTTAAATTCTTATGTAGGTTTCCTGTATGTATTTTGCATGTTTTATTTTTGATTTCCATTTAAAATTTGCTAAGTTACATCCATTTATGCATACAAGACATCTAGAACTTGTAGTGATATTCTGCGCTGTGACAAAGCAGAAGACTGTATTTTTCAAATACAAAAATTAGGGCCAGTTTGAAAGCCAGGGCTTTTTGAGTTGAAGATGACAGATTATTTTCTTGGTAACATTATGAAATTTTTCTTGTGTTTGGAGAGAAAGCCTTAGTCTAAAGAGATTTTGATCTGACCTATTGAAGTCCTTCTCTTATTTCTACAATGTAAGTTTAGTTTCATATTCAAATATGAAAATCTTCAGAGAGCTGAAAAGCCACTCTCTCACTCTGTGTTTAGGTACCTGAGATTGTTCTGCAATGCTCAGAGCAGCAGCAGAAATAACTGCAAAGTGGCTACAGTCAACCGTGTCTTTGAAAATGATGTCCCAGAGTTTCTTGCCTGTTAACAGCATGCTGCTTTCTAACGTGGGAAAGCCCAGTTTTCATAAATACTACAGCATGTATGGTATTGCTGCAGTATTTCATAAAGCACTGAAAACACTGGGTATTTACTGAAATGCCTTCACTTTGCTTGAAGAATGTGGTGAATTTAATCTTGCAATTCAGGATTTATTCTGCTCTAGGCAAGCAGTGACTACCACTTTAAAATAAGTGGATGTTAATTAGTGCTTGAATACAGCAGATATTATATTGGATAATGTGGATACAAATTCACCTTATTAATGAACAGATCCATCACAATGAGTATATTGCTGTCTTGCTGAATTATGATGGAATTCTTATTGAAGGATAAATGACATCCATTTTAAAACCTAATGGGTATCATTATGGTCAGTGTTAAAACAATGAATACCAAATGAATGAGTAATAGGAGGGACACTAAAACGAAATTTTATTCATTAACTCAGTCAGTAAAAATGTGCAATCAGTATCACAGATTTATGTACACATCCTAGTTAACCATGCATTTGCTTTGTGCAGTCTGGGACCTTCAGGAAAATTCAACCAGAGTAGCAAAAGCATTCTTAACCACTTCACTATAAACACATATATATGGTTTATATAGAATACTGAAAGTGGAAAAAAAATCACCTGAATACTGCTCAAAATGCCATAAATGGTTTCTTTTCTTCTGTGTACCAAGACTCTTAAATAGAAATCCCAGCAGTATGGCAATAGGAATTAAGCAAACATTTTGTAATCAGTGTGCTTTATTATCCTGACTATGTGAACAGAAATGTGAATACTCAGTGACCTGAGCTACCCTGATGAGTACATGTGCTTGGGACAGCATTCAGCATCCCACTGGAAGCCAGCATAAAACCACCCCATAAGGCAGGTAGCTCCAACTACGGGTATATGGCATGTTCACTGATCTCAAACTTCCCAAGGTTCTTACAGTTGTCTGTAGGGCTACTTTGTCATTTTAAGCTCTATGAGGGCTTTTAATAATTTCTCTTTAATAATTAATTAGTTAACTTATTTATTTATTCCTTGTTAGTTTTTGTGTCAACTCGCCACAGGGAAATTCAAATTGCTGCAAGCTTTAGAGACAATTACGTTGTTAAAAGCCGGTCTAAAAATATCACGAGCCCACTGAGTTCTTTGTTTTTAGGGAGGGAAAAAAGGAAAAGGTGGAATTCAGAAGGGGATTGTAACTAGGAAGAATGTAGATCCATGCTTGCATGTGATCTAATTCTCATCTGGCTGACTACCAAGAAAATGAAGAGTAGTTTTAAGTATGTGTCATTTTTGTGGGTGATTTTTTGTATCTCAAAATTACTAAGGCAAAAATTCTCCCATTTGATCTCAATCAGTATGGGGTATACTTACATATATTTGCTATCTTATCCAGATCTTTGATCTGGATATATATTAGGTGTTCTGTGAATCAGTATAAAGTATTCTGCTGTGGCTCTGAAGAACTTTCACCTGCAATACTGAAAGAAATGGAAGCACAGTCTGTAATAAACCAGTAAACTGCAAGCAGGATTCACCCTACAGATTTGAGAAGAAGAGTTTGTCCTGAGAGAGGGAGATCATAGATTCAGGTTTAGAACAAGTCTTGCCAAGTAGTTTTATTTTTTTCCTCAGAGAAAACAGAGATATATGTTAATATATTACCTTTTGAGTTCGTAGCTATTATTACATTCATAAGACACCAAAACAAAGGTTTATACTTCTCAGTTCTTTACATAGAATCATAAACTATTACTAGGAAAAGACAAAGTTTGAGAACATAAGAATATCTAAACTGCATCAGAGGAAAGGCCATCCGGCCCAACAGCCTGCTTAATCACAATTGCCAGCAAGTGCCAAAGGAAGAGTGTAAGAAGCTGGTAAGGATGTAGTGATACTTCATTACATACTGTCCTAACCTCACACAACCTGTAGTCTTGGTACCTCAACTCATGGAGGTGTCTTAGGATTTAATGATCTTTATTCTTCCTGACTGCTCATTAAAATCTTTATCACATGAAGATCTAACAATAAATGAAGGTCTTGTTTGAAAGAGCAAGTCTGGTTCTCCGGCAGCCCACTCTGTGTCCTGCCCTCTACCATTGTTATTTGATTTTGAATTGTCCATGAAAAAGGGTTTGTATAGGGAAATCTAAGAGATCGAAATTTATACTGGCAATTCAGATAAGTGGCCTGGAGGGAAAATTGCCTGTTCTTCATAAAAGAACTTCAGGTGTTTGTCATGACGTCAAAGCACAAACTGTTGTTTGCTTCTCATCAATCAGGTTATGCTGTAAATTCCTGTCTATTGCATTTGACACTCATCAGAAAGAAGGAAGATATTTTGTGATTATATGGTAGGAAAATCCTTTTAAATGTCTGGTTTTCAGGGATGAGTTATTTCTGTCTTCACATTATAATCTGCTAATTGTTTAAAACAATTATGTTAGCATTGATTAGAATCCGTATCTCCTTGGTATTAACACATTAAGAATTTTTAAACATATCTTTGATTCAGGTTAGTGTGAAAATAAATGAAGGAACAACATATTGTTACTGCTCTTCTAATTTATGTGATTGTCACACACTCCATTTTTGTACTGGAGTATATCAAAAGCAGTGGGCCCTTGAAAGTGATCTGAGCCAGTACTAAAGTAGCTAAATAAGGTTGAAGAAAGGGAAGCAATAAATCAGATTGAGTAGAATCATAGGAGGATACAGAAAAAAGAATTAGTGTAACTACTTTTCAGGGCATATTCTGTTTTCTTGAGTGGGCCCGTGCAAGAAAAATAGTGATACAAAAAATTATTTTCCCAGCTCATGTTGTCTCAGTTCTATTGCAGAAATGAGGTCAGTACTTCATTCTACAAAACCTGTTTTTTACTAACCAAGAAAGTGAATTTTGTGGGACAGCTAATGGCAGTTAAAATTATATGTGATCATGCCCTCATCCTTTTTAGTCACCAGTTCCTCAGCTGTGGTAGAGTTCACCATACTCCTTTAAAGATGCACAAATTCATGATATTTTGCATACTATCAACATCAGTTACAAGATGGAGAAGATGTACTTCATTTCCTAATGTCTTGTCTTAAACTTTAAGCATCTTTCTCTGGGCCATAAGAATGACAGTGTATGTCCTCAAAGTGGAATTGTGATTTTTGTTCTAAGCTGTATACTTACAGCAACAGTAGCAACTCTGCATTGGTGCTGTCTTCTGTATTCTTGTAGACACCCCAAGTTGCAGATGGCCAATTTTTGGTTGATGAACATAGTTCCACTGAGTGACTGTTGCTGTTTCTTGTATAGCCACATCCAGTATATAAATGTCTAACAATTAATGTAATTTTTAAATGTTGTTAGTCGTATCTTGTGTCACGTCTGTTAAGTCACTGATTAAGCCTTTTAGGTATTAGAACACCATGAACTTGAAAACAAACCCCTTCGTAGCAGAAATTACTGCTAGAGCACTTTGACTAGAAGTCAAGTCTTTAGAAAAATGTTCAAAGGGAATTGTGGAGTTCCAGCAAAATAAAAGTTACAACTTTGTGAGTCAAATAAGCAAATAATGATGACACAGGCACCACAGCAAGTTACTCACTTCAGAGTTCCTCCTCCTTCCCAAAAGTGCTCTGCATTAGATTAGAGATATAAAAACAATCTGACCTGAGAAATTCTCATGCTGTAGGGACTCAGGATTAGGTTCTGTTCCAACAGTCAATTCACTTAATAACTTCTCATGTCTGAAGTTACATTATCCACTTTTCTGTCTTTTGTAGGATCCAGCTAAGCTAGATCAATATCCTGAGGAAATGCGGCTTTCTATTTTAGGATGACATTTTCCTGCTTGGCAGGATATTATCTTCATCAACATGTGTACAATATGGTACTAATTTATGTCTGTTTCTTAGTCTGGTGAAAGTCTTGCACAGTGTATTAGGACTTACAACTATTACTTTAGACAATTTTAAATGCTCTTAAAATATAATATACTTCCTCGTTTTACTGTAAAATGATACTCTATTGAGTCAAGAGCTATAACTATACTAAAATCATTTAATAAAAATTTTCATCATTAATTTCTTATTCCAGTAGGCTGAAACTGAGGTAATAAAACGGTTCTTGGGCCAAAACGCAACACGCAAAATTCTTTATTCAGCCATGTGATGGCACTTGGATTGAATGAGTTTTAAATACACAGATTACCGAAAATGAAAATAAAAGTTTGTAAAGTAGTTTTTGAGCTGCACTGTCAGAGTTGTTGTTCACATGGGTACTTTAAGGACATGTCTGTTTTAATAATTTAGGAATCGTTCTGTTCTCTGGTTTTGAAGGCATTGGTATGGCCACATTATTGAAACACTATGCTGTTGAATTAAGGGCAGCTATTAAAGAGTACTCGAGTAGTGTGCAGTTTTGGGTGCCACAATTTAAGGAGGATATAAAGCTACTAGAAAGTGTCCAAAGGAGGGCAGTGAAGATGGTGAAGGGCTCTCAGGGGAAGCCTTGTGTGGAGCTGCTGAGGTCGCTCAGTTTGGTCAGCCTGGAGAAGAGACTGAGGAAAGACCTCATTGCAGTGTACATACATCTAGTTGAGTGTGCAAAAACCTTGAACCATGTTAATTGTTTGGCAGGATGAAAGTCACCAGAGAAAACTGTTGTAAACAATTTAAACAGTTGTGATTTTCTGGCTCACCACACACTTTACCAAATGAACTTCCTGAGTGGGAGATGCAGAAATCTTGCCAAACAGTTAGGTCTATTCTGGTGTGTTAAGTTCACTGGCCAATTTTGATGACTCCCTGTGTAACCGGAGGAGAGATGCAAGTTCCCGCAGAGGACAATTCATAGCATTAACTTATGCTCTGCATGAACTTAGGGATATCCTCTGCTGCTCCACTGACAGTGGAGGAACATTGGGATTATCATCTCTAAAACTAAATGAGGTATATAACATTAGATGAGGCTAGGTCCCCTGCAGTTCCCACTTTAACTTGAAAATATTCAGTTTGGAAAAATGCTAAAAAATGCTGACAAAAGCTTGATAAAAGTGACCAAATCCTGCCCCATTCATGAGAAGTACTTTAGGTTGTAATTTATGTTGAAAATCTCTTTGAGAGTCTGCGCTGGGCTGTTTACTATGCAGTTACACTTTTTTTACTTTACACTACAAAGGAAGCTTAAACACAGGAAGTCTCATTCCCAGGAAGGCTCTGGTATTAGATTTATGATAGAAGTCTGTACAGACAAGTTAGATATCCTGTGCAATAACTCCCAGATCTCCAATCAGGGAGACAGCTCACAAAAATAATAGCTTGTCATTTTTCTCAATTACAAATGAAACTAAGATACAGCGTCCCATGTGTAACATAGCTATAAGGAAACGACAGTCAGTATAATTTGTAAATAATGGTTTACACATGACAGAAATATTTATATGTAAGTAATTAAAATGCTTGCATGTGGCAGGTTATAAAGCATCAGCTTTCCAAACTATAATCTTTAAGTCAAAACACGTAATTTGTAAACATTGTTAGTATCAGCTCATGATTGCAAAGGTCACTGTTCCATCTAGTCATGGCTGTATATTGTTCCAGTGGAAAATATAATTGCTATTAATAAATATTTATGTATTTTAGCTTTCTGCATAAGATGAAGCAACTGGAAACCTCTCAGCAGCACGTGACCAGTCAGTTATTTATAGATCCTCAGCAGACCAAAGGGGTATTTATTAAATAAATGCCCTAGCTCTACTGCTATCAGCAGGGTGTTGTAAATGTTCTGAGATAACTTTTAATAATCTAGGTCACGTATTAATTACTGAATTCCCAGCCTCTCTCATTTAGACTGCTTCCAGTCCTCGTGCCTCTGAATATAATAAAAATTCAGTGCAATAATTTACTAATTTTGTTCAATTTTGCACCAACTTGATGTTGGTACATCGATTAAAAAAATCTGATGAAAACATTTTTTGTAATAGACAAAAGCAATATAGAGAGTCAGCATATCCAAATAAGTGAGTTGAGAAGTAGTTTTAATTGAATGGAAACACATGAGAAGAACCCTGAGTAAAAACAAGGTCATCCTGTGCCTAGATAGATTTCCAGGAAAACTTACTTGACTTCTGTGGGATTTAATTTAAATTAAATGTGCTGAAAGCTGCATATATATTTGTGCCACCCAGGAGAGTGTGATTGTGATAGCAGTTCACGTCCTGATGCATAGTCAATGCTTTCATACCCTCCTCTGAACTTCAGCATAAACTCTATAGTGTCCTGAGGGCCTGCCCTTACCAAGCAGAAACTCCTGTTTTCTTAGAAAACAGCTAGTGATAAGGCACTGTGGAGACACCTGTGATTTACGGTAAGTAGCCAAACTAACAATCAGTTGTAGACCCACTTAAATTATCTAGCTCGAATATTTATTCTGCACCTTGATCTTCTAACAGTTGCATCTTCCCTAGTGCAGCTAGATTTTTAATCTGGAAAAAGGTAGTCATAATTAGCTCTGCAAATAATTCATGTGCATTCCTTTCAAGGGTGAGAAGATATAACCATGAATGAAGAGCAGGGGTTCTGGCAATATGGAAATCATTCTCAAGTGTGTCTGGGTGAATAATCCGTCTTTCATAAGGCCATTAAAAAGTCTGGGAGAAAGCCTGTGGGAATATATTGGGATCAACTCATAATAAAAATTTTTTTTTGGTCCAACTAAAATGAAAAACCAAAGGGTTTCATTGCAGATCAAAGGTTTCATTTGACCTGGAGTGGGTATTTTTGGTTGGCAGGTATTTTTTAAAATAAAGATAATTAACAGCACAACTGTGGAAGACTAGCAAATTCTGTTTTGTCAGTTTAGCCTCTGAAATACTTTTTGGATTAAACTGTCAGGCAAACTTCTTCAGATTTTCTGAATAGTTCCAGAATAAACAAAACAGCATTTTAGAAGTGAAATTGCTTCATTATTAAAATGTAATAAGACTCCTCAGGTCAACTTAACTCCTATTCCAGGTAGTTTCGTTGTATCAGTGTAACATTCTTTATGTGTTCCTTTTTTGTCCTTTTGAGGAATAATAGAGACCATAGAGAATTTGTTTTTTAAAAGTCTCTTCTACTCATCTAGTTATGTTGCCATCTTTTTCCTCTTTTCCTTTGCATTCTCACAAATTGAAGTTAGATGCTCTTTGCTATTGCAGAGGATGCTAAACTGTTCAAGGTCAGAATGGTATAATTGTTTCTAGGTCTTACATACTCACAGTTGGACTCCTTTTCATATAAGGCTAAGCCAAATTAAATATATATATCAATTAAATTTAAAAAAATTTCATCGAAAGTTTTGGTTGGATTTAGGGATCAGACAAGGTTATCTCCAGAAGTCCCTCCCAAGCTCAACCATTTTATGATTCTGTATTAGTTACAAACCCACAAGCAGTTAAGTACTAGTAATTACTTTAAATTTAAAATTATAGAAATAAATTTTTTTTGCAATTTACTTTATATCATTGAGATACAGTTGGCTGTTTGGAAATCGCTGTATTGTAAACTATTGTGTTATGCTTTTGTTTTTTTCATCTCAAACATTCCTATTACTCTCTGATGAAATACAGTGCTGTGACCTTTCCCAGAGATTAAGGATCATACTAGAAGTCTTAAATGCCACTAACGAGTGATTGTGTTCACAGTAGTTAAACGGGAGTAGATGGATCCACAGAGTCTAAAATACAGTGAGAAACAGTATGTGCCATACCTGGTGTATGGACTTAGGGGAAGTCAGGTTTTCCTTTAAAGACTTACGGCTGTGTGGCTGACACACTACAAGTTAGGAGTTCTTTTAGTTGCAGAACCATCCATTTACTGCTCATTTTAATCAATTCAGCCAGTATCTAAATAAACTGATCTTAATGTAACTTGTTAGATCTAAAGCAATGTGTTAACATGGGGAAACTATTTTAAAAATTTGAATTAGCTGCAAGTTAAAGTTTTGTAAGGCTGTATTTTTGGATGTATTATATTTTGACCTTTTCGAATTATATTTTTTGTGGTACATCTCTGAAGTGCTAGGCAACCTTAGACACCATAGCTTCAATTCAGATTATTGGAATCCAGCTCGTGCATTGACTTCATTGAGACTTCAGATATTTTAGAGTTTAAATGGATTGTATTGCTTGCCTTCAGGTATTTGTAAAAAGACTGAGTGTTTTCCACAAGCTGTAACTATCATTGAGACAGTTTCTTCTGTTTCTAGTAGGCATATCTTGATGTTTGCACACTGTACATCATAATCTCAAATCAACTGTCCCAGAATGAAAATGAGGTGGTCTGGTGGGTAAACTGTGGTTAAGGGCCAAACTCCCACCGAGATGCTCTCTCCCTCCTTCTTCTCAGCAGGATGGGGAGAAAATAGGGTAAGACAGCTCATGGATAGAGGTTAATACAGGGAGATTGCTTACCAATTACTGTCATTGGCAAAACAGACTCATCTTGGGGAAAATTAATTTATTGCCAACTAATATAGTGCGAAATAAAGAAAAAAAAAGATACTTTTACCATGTACAATTTCACCAGGTCTTGGAAGATGTACAAAGACCAACCCTGCTCACATCTGAATATTTCAAAATACAACTTCTACATATTACAAATGGCAGGCCCTGATGTGTTTTTCTGGGTGCTATTGTTTGTACAGAAAACTCTGCACCTGAAGTTACATTTCACTATGAAAAAGCATTTGAAAAAACCCCAATTCTTAACTTAAGCTAAAGTATTTTAAATTATGTTGAGAATGCACTGGAATTCCACACACATTGCACAGGACTGTGAAATTTTACATTCTTCCTAAGTGTGCATAAAGATACATATTTTCCTATTAATGACTTGTTTAATGGTGTACAAGAAGGTGCACAGGGTTTTATGCACAAAGTTTATTGCCAGGCCATGCAGGTGACAGAGCCAATGGCACAGGCTGATGTGTGAGTACACAGGTTGTGTGTTACCTATGCCACACAGGGGCTGCATGTTTTTTTAAGTTTGTTTCCCAAGCACAGCACACTTACATTTTAAAAATAAAACCTGATGGCCTTGATGTATGGACTTATGCAGGCTTAATATGTAGCAGTTTGTTCCCTGCTGTTTCACAGTCCATTCTTTTACCTAATATAAAAAGTTTAAATGTTTTGGTGTGGACCTGCTTTCTGCTTGACATTCAGAAATTGATTAATAAAAGATATTGACTATGAAATTCTTAGTAGGCATAAGTGGATACAGCACTGTACACATTCTCTGTGAAAAGTAGTGAAAAGAGACATTGTTTCAAGTGTTAAGTAATGGTAATTCTTGCTCAATGACCTTGGACATTCATTCCCTCCCCAGAGATTGTTAGGACTATCTTTAGCTCTTCAGAAGTGAGACATCAACACCTTAGTTGGCACTTGGTGCAGCAGGAAAAGACAGATTCCCTGTTAGCAGAAATTTTCAGAAATCAATTAAGTTCATGGAGCTACAGCAGTTTCTATCAGCAGGAGATCAGTTCTGAAACATCTATGAGAAGGCGAGAGCAGCTGCAGTTAGTCTGAGGAAAGGTCTGTGCCTCTCCAGCTGTGGCCAAAACCGCATGCATATGGATTAGTGTAAGAATGCAAGCATACATCAATGCTGTCCTGCCCACCAACCCAGTATACAGCAATTTGCACTCATTTCCTGAGCTAGAGAATAGCTCTGTTACAGTCGAGGCAAGAGAATGAAATGCTGAATGGATTAGAAAATACAGTTTTAAATAAAAGGTGATTTACTTAAATTACAAAACTGTAATTGGTAGTTAATGCAAGAGATTATGAAACAATAACAAATGGGCCAATACAGCTAGGGGGAGGGTGGGAAGAGACAGATGAAGAAACAGAATTCATACATTAATGAAGGAGATCATGGCCGTGGAGTGGGAAAGATAGTGTTAGATCTAATCTTTATCCATTCTAAATTTCAAACAACTGTAGATCTAAGAAATTTTGCAGCAGTGGAGAGGCTAATTTGTCATATGACCAAGTAAAGTGCATAGGGTCTTGAGCACACTGCTGAGTCTAAACAATGACTTGCAACCTGTAGAGAGATGCTGTGGCAAGAAACCGCCACTCCCTGATTGTGTGTGATTAACTTGATACGTGAGCATTATTTAAGTATAGATTAGCATTTTTAAAGGAGTTTATGATGTGTTCTTACTGTTTCTGGAAACTTGTCTAACTTTGTGTAGGTCGAAGTCTTCATTTAAGACATATTTTAAACAGCACTAAGTTAAGGTCAACATTTTAATTTTTTTTTTTTTCTCTTAATGCTGTTGTGAAGTGATAGCTTTTTTATTCACATTTTATATTAGAGCTATAAAGTTAATCGTTGCTTCGTACTACAACATTTGCATTAAATCTAAGGCAACATGAAACCCTGCTAAATATTAAAGAGTTTGAGTTGAAAGCAAAAAATTTACATTGTTAGTCAAAACTTGGTTTATTAGGACCTAGGAGCCTGGCTTACATTAGAAATGGGGAGAAAATATACATTGCCAACAGAAACAGGGAAGGAAGGAACACGTTCAATTAAAGGAAATTTGTGTAGGTGTATAAATCACATTAATCACGCTCAGAAGACCTTGTATTTATGTATTATATATTAACTACATGCAAGGTTTGATTCTGAGTTTTATAGCTTTTTGTTACACCAAGCATTCAAAAGACATTAAAGGGAAACCAAAAGTTGGTATCCTGAATAAAATGTAAAATTAAGTTGAGTTTTCCAACCTATTTGTTGAAATTCAGAGTAACTTTTGAAAAGCCCTTGAAACCAAGTCAGTAATAATGAATAATTAAAAAATCCTAGATTCTATTAGATTCAAGATTCATATGCTGTTAATAACGTTGAAAGATCCTGGAGCACGTGATGGAATTCTATACTGAGATTTTATTGCTAAAGGTTGTAAAATTACAATTATTTTTCAAACAATTACTTGCAACACCAAAACTCAGAAAGATTTTATCATTCTTCTTCTGGGCTTCGATGCACATAGATAATGTCATTCTCCATTCTCCAAGGATACAAATGAGGAAACATGAATAAATCAGTTGCTAGAAACTGAATTTATGTTGAGAGGAATAGATAACCAGCTTAAACTTATTTTTAGTGCTTTTTGTAAATAATATTTCATTATTTGAATGTTACAGCTGTTTCGCTTTACTTTTCAAAATGCCTTTATCCTGACATTAGCGTAGAGAGTGCTTTTTTATTTAGAAAATTGATGTATGAGAATTTTTACTGCACTCAAGTGGGATATTTCCTGAGAGATTCTGAACCCTGGTATGAGGGTTTGTGTATCTTCTCCATGTAGGCTATCTCAAATACAGTGTGCTTGCTGTATGCATAAAAACACATACATTTGCCTGCACACACATAAACACAGACTTCTCTCAAGATGAAACTGTTGGTCTGTCAAACCTTTTTCAGTGATCTACATCTAAACTTTTCTCTCTACAAAAGTCACTGTTGCAATTCCAACTTTAGAAAGACTCTTTGGCCCTCGAAAAAGGATATTGATGTGTCCAGGGCTCTATTCCCACCTGGAGATAGCCGAAAAGAGGGTAAGACTTAAAGAAAAACATGGAGAAGTGAGTTTATTTAATGACAAATGTATGTAAATAAAATTAATATGGACTGAAGGAGATGTTTTAAGATATCTAAAAGGCATCAGCTCTGTGAAGGGAAGGTATGGTGCTGAGTTAATGATTGGACTTGATCTTTTAGATAGAGTCAAGAAAAAGACTGCAGTCTTATCACTAAACTTTTGGTTTTCAATTAGTGATCTGTTGAAACATCAGTGTCCTCTAACTTGGTTGCTCTTTGATGATCTCTGTGTAGATTTTTTTTTCCTTGTAATTATGCCAATGGCCTTTTCTGCATCCTAATAATTTTTCGGTCCTGAAAATCGGAGCTGAATTTGATTCAGGGAATTGTCTGAAAGATGATGGATCTATCCTGTCTTTCATACTCGGAAAGAGTGAAGTTTGAAATAAATCTTTTTAAGAAAGGGCACTGCCAATCATCAAAGGTGAGTAATATCCACTCCTGTAATAGCAACCAGATATAACATACACAGTGCCCATGTACTGTAAGGTAAGGAATTTCTTTTTAAAAAGTCTCCATTAAATTGAAAGTGTTAGCATTTGTATAGAAAGCAACAAAAAAAGAGGGGATCTCTTTTGGCTAGTAAGGTCAAATATATCTTCTGGAAAGGTACAAAAGATAGAGTTAGATGAGTTAGGTGACTAACATGGATGTGAAGAAGATAATTTTTCAGTAGAAATAGGTTTTTTTCACATTATTTTATTTTATTGCTGTGTGTGGATACTTACTCTATGTTCATCATGTGCATTCATTATGATCACATTGGATATAATTTTATAGCTTGACTTAATGTATTTATTCCTCAAGCTTGCAAGTGTATTACTTTTAGGTGCCTCTGATATTTTCAGAACATTAAAATAGAGTGTATATAGGACAATACTATCACATGGTTTTCATGCTCAATTTGTTGTGCAATATATTCTATAGCCAAAGGTAAAGGAATTTCTGACATTTCGAAAGGTAAATTTGTGAAGGGAATAGGAGACTCTCTTTGAAATATGTGACTTTCACTTATATCCACATAGCACTTTCTGTAAAAAAAAGAATTGTGAAATATCTACATGATTAAGTGTCTGAAGTCGGCAGGCTTGAGAACATTTAATCTCAGTAGAACTTTCTCCTACCTGTGTGAATTCAAATTCATGTTATATTAATCACAGTCTCTGTGTTAACATACCTCATGGAACTGCAATGTTTTTTGATGATGAATCCTTCAAATGGGACTCTGTATATGACAGTCATAGAGCTTATGCTGGTGTAAGATTGATGTTGATTCTTTCAGCACATGTAACCCTTGGGCGGTAGACTTGCCCTCTTTTTTTGACAGTTGTTAATTCATCCAAAGCAAATTTTCTCTATCATTCTGCCTTTAAAGCAGAGGTAGCTCCTGAATATGAGTCCTTTTTTTTTCCCCCAAAAGATACAGTATATAAATTGATAACTGGTAGAAAAGATACTGCTTCAAGTCTGTAAATGGAAGGCACTGTACCTGTAGGAACAAATAATAAGTGGAAAGCTATATAGTCTGCTGTAGAATAATGTATTTTTTCTAATCAAGATAATAAATGGAGAATACATTTTTGTAATATTTTTCGTTTAAGGGGAAGGAATGATAAAGTAATGTTAAAAATAGCACACATGATTGCAGAAATCACCAAGTTCATAGAGCTGCATTATCCTTGCAATGGCTAAAGGATATTTTTGTCACCTCCCATTAAGAGAAATTTAAGTTGGAAGAATAAATTCTCATATGGAGTAGTTATAAAGCTATGCCATTTCTGCTTTCTCAGTCTTGGGCATCAATTGGCATGTCTTCTGTCTTTCCTGTGCTCTCCAATCTCATTAGCTTGATTGCTCATCCTTCCTTCAGCCTCCTAAGAAGAAAGGAGGAGTTTTTTCATAGAAAATCGTGTCTAAGAAAGATAAAGACTTTGAACTTGACCAAAAAAAAAAAAAAAAATTACCTGAGAAGATTTTCAGAAAGTACTTTTTCCTTAAGATTATCAGAAACAAGCTTGGTTTTTTTCTTACCCTTTAAAACAGCAGCACAGTTTTGCAGTTTTCAGAGATGCGTGCATATCAAGTTTTATTTTCACAGCCTGCATATGATACTTTGTGTGTGCATGTGTCTGTGCACGAGTAGTGTTCCTATAGATGAGCACATTGCCTCAAGTAATAATCATCTGTGGATTACCATGATGGTGATAACAAGTGCAGAATTGCTTTCATGGGTACAATAAAGAATGGCATGATAGATTTTTATCTACACTGTTTTTAAAAAAAAAATCTGTCTTAAAGCATATTTGTTAATTAAGTGCTGTCTGTACTGTTCTGAAATATCTTTGTTCCTTGAGTAAAACAGTATTAAAATTCAGGTTTTGTTTGATACATACATACATTTAGTTACCGCTAACTAGCATTCATTTCAATTAACATCAAACACAAGGTTCTTTCTCTAAAAAAAAATAGATATTTTTCAAAACTATGTTAGTTTGTCATGAATAAGGTTAGCAGAAGAAAGGCTGCAAAACTAGCAAGCCAGGAAAGTGGCCATGAATTTAATCATGGGGAAACATTGGCTCCAGAGGCGAAGTAATTCAAAATATGTTTTTTACTGACTGAAAATAGACAAAAAAAATCACAGGGTTCTGATTCACTGTTTTGTTTTCCCCTTTACCTGAAAAATGAAAGCAAAATGCAAGGAGTTGTTGGGGTTTTTTTTCTATGATTAGTGTTGGTGAATTGTAGTACATAGAGACAAGTTTATACACATCTATATCTTTTTTTAATACTCAAATGTTTATTCTTACTGCTTTTGTTTTTATAGGTGATCCTTAGAGGTCTCCATGATATGCAGCAAAATACTAAATAAGAATATATTATTGTTGCATTTATTATATTAAATGACAAGCAACCTCTGAAGAGTAGGTATTTGGGCTT
Source organism: Aleadryas rufinucha (assembly GCA_013397815.1). Lineage (NCBI taxonomy): Eukaryota > Metazoa > Chordata > Aves > Passeriformes > Aleadryas > Aleadryas rufinucha. The sequence goes on along the minus strand of VZTH01014961.1, from coordinate 303,839 downwards.
TGTAAATCCTTGCATTTTTCTTAGAAAAGAAAGAATTTTCTTCAGAATATTGATTTATTTACATTTTATTTCATTCAAAATCTCTCACTTAGAAACACTGGCAGTTATTAAAAGCAGTATATCCTTCCTGTCAGAATAATTTTGCTCAACAGATACTCCAGTTACACAACTCCTTCATGCTTGAAACATTATATTTCAGTTTCCTAAAGGATCCCAAAGTGCTTCTTATGTCATACTTTGCTTTGAATTACTAGTGCAGCCATCGTTGTGGTACAGTATTGTCAATAGTAATGCTGCAAACCAGTTAAGTAGAAGGAGATAGGAAAATAACCTCTGGCTGGCTAGAATTGAAGGGGTTTTTTTCCTTCCATTTTGTGTTGTGACAAAGTTTAGAAATAACGTTCCTGGGCTGTTTTGCTTGATGCTTTACAAACATGGAAACAAAAGAAAGCCTGAAATCAAGAATACTCACAATCTTTCTTGGTGAGCTGTACTAACAAGATTTGGTTATACCACTTGATGGCACTTGGAGATATATTTTAGTGGTGAACAAGGTGGGCTGGGTGAATGGTTTGACTCAATTGTCTTCAAGTTCTTTTTCAACTTTAATGATTCTGTGATTCTAACAAAGGCAAAGAATTTAACTATTTCTTGCTGCTACATACACTGTTTAAGCTTTTTCAGTAGCAAGTGAACACTTCAGGAGGCATCCATGGATTTTTATTTCAAGATCATCACCCACTGAGATGTCCTCAACAATATCATATGCAAATATTTAATAGCCTTAAATGCTGTTGCAAAGCTGAGGAAAATATTTTTAGGAACAGCTTTTAATTTGGACCTGAACAATTGCTCTTGTTTTATTTTGTTTTTAATAATCCTTGCATGCTGGGATTTTGTTGCCATAGAAATAGCATAGCTCATAGAAATATGAGCTTTTCGTTTTGCAAAATTATGCAAATTATTTTTCTTGTTAAAATATTCATGAAGGAGTACAGTCAGAGAAAGGAGGGGAAGGGTCGATTCTTGTGTTTTAATGGAACTGGACTTTGGCACAAATGTTCTAATTAGTCATTCATTCTAATATTACAGGAAGGCATTTATTGATATGACTACTGTAATTATGGTTTGCCCCTTTGGAACCAAAGACCATGGAACTGGGAGACTAACATTTAATCAGTAAAATTAAGAATTACTTTCAATTATAAGGTTGTTGACAGCTACAAGACCAGCAGTAAACAGTTTTTATTTGGAAACGTTTGATGAGGGTGTGTTACTTAGAAACATCTCAGAGTTGATGCTCAAATAGTGAATTTGATTACAATATCACTAGTAGTCTGAAACATCTTCAGAGTTAAATATGTGGTATTTTTACTCAGACTTGCACCATTTAGCCACTCTGGCCTGCTAAATTGGTGCTTATAGTGATCAGAGCAGCTGTTGCAGCAGCTGTTGAGTTTGTATTAGGTGGTTTGTTTGGTTTGGTTTCCTTCTTTTCCTTTTCCCTGTGTTCAGTCAGGGAAAAATGTCTGCAACTGTGATGACATACAACGTTAATTTCTTTAAATGTCATTTTATGATGTGTGCTTGACATACTATGCTACAGTGTCACAGCTTGTGGTACATTTTTGCCAGATTGGTAAACTTCCAAAGACTGAGATTTACCTGCCTCCACAATAATCAGATATTTTAAATTTTGCAACAGCTTATCGTTAGAAAAGTCGATTTTAGACTTCAGGAGTGGTTGACCAGAGAGTTCTGTTTCTCTTCTCCAGTGAGAGGAAATGACAGCTGGGAATTATGGTAGAGATTTGAGAATTTGTAGAGTAAATGTCAACATTCATAAATACATTTCAGGAGATAACATATAATCTTACTGTGCAAATTTTTCAATCAGTCACTGATTACATTAATTTTTTCAGTGCTAAGTTCAGAAGGAGCAACTACTCCGTGTAAGTAGGAGTGGCAGCAGAGGACTCAAAGGAGAGCTGATATTATTCAGTTCCCATCTTCCTTAGGAACTGAGATTTATTCCATTTTTCATTTTAGAGTTCCATTATATAATTGGATGTTTCAACATTATATATTAAACACAATGAATAGTTGTGTTTTATTTAGACATCCAAATAATACAGTCTAGTTCATCCAAGGAGGAAGAGAACTAGGGTTATGAAATGATAACTTCAATACAGTATCTCAATAACAGACTGGGCTGAGTTTACTGATATAATTTTGAAAAATATAAGAAGCTTCATATTGATTCTTTTAAAATATTTTCCATTTAAAAGTTTCTTAGCAGATATATTGAATTAAAGAATTGTGCAATATTTTAATTGGTCTAAATTGTTTGTCACAAACTATTTTAAATATGAAGGGCCTGGAAATGGGCATCAGATTGTCAGGTTCAGGATGGCAGACATTATCAACCACTATACCAAAGTTATGCCTTGAACTTCTGGAGCAAGAAGGAAAAGGCACCGGGACCAAAAATTAAAAAGGTTTAAGTTGTCTGATTACATTTGATCTACTGATATTCTAGCAAAAGCAAGGGGCATTTTCAAGGCATGATTAAGGAGATACTCGCTAGAGTGTAATGTCTTCCCCTGTTAGTGTTCTTTCTTCACTCATGTTTCTATGGTGTTTGAATCTGAACACACAGTATTTCTCTGATAGGTGCAGAGTATTCTTTATATTCTTTATATGGCCAAGTGATCAGATGCTGTGAAAGACTTTGCTTAGTTAAGACTAATATGTGTTCTGTAAAGGTCCCAGTTCCTCAGGTATTGATCATAAAATAGGGAAGACATGGTCAAGGTACATAGGAAATACAATTTAGCAGAGTTTTTGTTACTCCTTATGGGTTGTGCTTACTCTTTGGACGGGTTTTATTTGTCTCTTAAGCAAAAAACATTGACTTAGGGGGAAAAATGTAAGCCCACAGATCTGATGGTTCTTTCCATTGCCCAGAAAATTTTAAATATTGAGAGTTATTGTGAATATGTAGTTCCATTGTCTAATGTACAAGGAAAGAACATCTCATGCAATTAAGTTTAAGGAATTTTTTTTAGTTTTTTTTTTAGTTACATAAACATCATTCAAGGTAGAGCAAATAAATGTGTATATAAGTTATAAAGCAATGGCATGCTTTAACTTTTGCTCTTTGATTTCTTGACATATAGGTTAGACATCACAGAACACTGTGTGATTAAATAAATGCCTACTTTGAATAAAACTCCTTTTTCTTTTACTCAACTCTGCCTTAATGTACGAGCAGCAGAGGAAATACTAAAAATTAAAGAGCCTGTATCATAACATTCTGGATTAGAATTCCAGGAAAGAATGACTTGGAAATCTTCTTGGCTGTCAGAGTGCTCTGTTTGAAGAAACTGAAGATGACAGTAAATGGTTTGAAATTCTCAGTTTTCCCCTTGAATGGTTCAGTATTGTAGACAAATGCTCATGGAAAGCAATTAAACCAACCATTCACAAGTAGGCTACTTTATGTAAACTTACTCCCTCACTTGGTCTGTTTCTCTGGAAGCAGTATTTTGAAAAAGTGAAATTAAGTAGAATGTAGCATCAAATTATACAGAAGAATTTGGAGTGTACTTAAGCAGGGAAACTGGGATTGTGAACTGGCTGGCATAGAGTTGGGGGAGCTCCAAATGGCAGAGAGCTCGGGGAAAGAGTCCATTCATTCAGGGGAAAAGTTTGACTTCCCTATAAAGAAAACTCTGAGGGTTTTTTTTAAAGCTAGCCGGAACTATACTGTCATTCGAATAAAACATGATTATTCTGCTCCCTGCTTTATCTGAAATATTGCTCTAATGCCTCAGAAGAGCTTTTATATCGTATCTAAATTCAATCTGTCTAAGAGAGGAGAGTCTATTTAATCTCTAATTGGATCTGGAGTAAAACTAACACATGCAATCTTTACTGAGAGCTATTACTAAATGGAGAAAGGTTTGACGTCTTCTTGGTGATGGTTCTATCGGATTTCTTTTCTAGTCCCTGACTTCCCTCACACTATGACTAGCATGAAGACTGGATCAGCAAAATCCAATTAAATATCATAAATTTACAGCTGGTACTTTTTCATAAAGATAATAATCCAGATGAGAGATGAGTTAACATGAAATATTTCCTTCAACACAAGTAAATTAAATTAGAAAAAGCAGCCCTTGGTCCATTCCCTTCTACACCAAGTGGGCTGCTACAAGAACATATGTGCACTTAGCCATCAGTTAAGGTGGTACATTGTTCAGTGACTTGCCAAACCATATCACAACTGCTTAGGTGCCAATGAACTATGGACTAACTTTGTCACCATGAATAAACTGGGAAAAAATCTTATTTTATTAAAAGGATTTCCTTCACATGATTAGTGCTGATGTTCTGGTGGCAGATATCTCTACCTTTGCTGAAATCCGGTTCATAAAATAAATGTGTGCCTAGAGAGTTTGTGAAGGTGAAAGAGTCCAAATCTACTTCAACCTTTTGTTGCAGCTCTATTTCATGGAAATTCAGGAAGGCTAGGAGGCAATGTTAAACTATATGTTATGATTCCATTACCTTCAAGCATAGTATCTAGTGGTAGATAGTGGTGTAGGAACAGATTGGACAGGAGCACTCTTTGCTGGGTTAAGAACTGGCTGGATGGCCGGGCCCAGAGAGTGCTGGTGAACAGTGCTGCATCCAGTTGGTGGCCAGTCACTAGTGGTGTCCCACAGGGATCTGTGATGGGGCCAGCTTTGTTTAATATTTTTATTGATGACATGGATGAGGGTATTGAATCTACCATTACTAAATTTGCAGATGACACTAAGCTGGGAGTGTGTGTCGATCTCTTGGAAGGTAGGAGGGCTCTGCAGAGAGACCTGGACAGGCTGGATAGATGGGCAGAGTCCCATAAGATGAAGTTTAACAAGTTCAGGTGCTGAATCCTGCATTTTGGCCACAATAACCCCCTGCAATGCTGTAGACTGGGGACAGTGTGGCTGGACAGTGCCCAGGCGGAAAGTGGGTACTGGTTGACATGGGGATACTGGTTGACAGCCGACTGAATGTGAGCCAGCAGTGTGCCCTGGTGGCCAAGAAGGCCAATGGCATCCTGGCCTGTGTTAGGAATAGTGTGGCCAGCAGGACCAGGGAAGTCATTCTTCCCCTGTACTTGGCGCTGGTGAGGCCACACCCCAAGTGCTGCGTCCAGTTCTGGGCCCCTCAGTCCAGGAAGGACGTTGAGACACTTGAATGTGTCCAAAGGAGGGCAACAAGGCTGGTGAGGGGCTTGGAACACAAGCCCTGTGAGGAAGGACTGAGGGAACTGGGGTTGTTTAGCCTGGAGAAAAGAAGACTCAGGGGTGACCTTATCACTCTCTACAACTGCCTGAAAGGTGGTTGTAGTGAGGTGGGGCTTGGTCTCTTTTTCCAGGCAACAGCTGACAGAACAAGAGGACACAGTCTTAAGCTGCACCAAGGGAAATTTAGGTTGGATGTTAGGAAAAGGTTTTTTATTGAGTGTTAAAGTACTGGAATTGTCTGCCCAGGGCGGTGGTGGGAGTCACCATCCCTGGATGTGTTTAAAAAAAGATTCGATGTGGCACTCAGTGCCATGGTTTAGTTGAGGTGGTGTTAGGGCATGGGTTGGACTTGATGATCTTGAAGGTGTCTTCCAACCTGATGATTCTGTGATTCTGTGAATAGGACAGAGCCACTGGAAGACTGAGTGAATATCTGTGTATTTTCTCATAATCATGGCAGCAAGCAAAAAACATTCACAGGTGTATCAGGAAACAGATGGGAGGTTTGTTTGTTTTGTGGATGCCTTCCAGAATAAGAAAACATTATTATCTCTTAGAACCTTAAGTTACTTTCAGCAACTTGCTGTGAGACTCCTTGGTTTTATATTCAGCAGTATGTGTGTTAACATTCTTCGCAGAAATATTCTACCCATTCATGTTTGTAGCCTTTGCCCTTTTTTCCCCCTTTTAAAAATTGTTCTGGTAGCATTTTTTCATTTGGTATAGTTCTAATTGTATGACCATCGATATAATTATATAATAGCAAGCAGGATTCATGGTTTTCCAAATCCTTTTACCTTTTTATAGTCGTATTGTAGCTATATTGGTCTAATAAAAATATTAACACTCTTTATAATGCTTATTTCTCTAATACATTATGTCAATGACTATATTTCTGCTACAACCACTAACAGTGAAAAGATAGTTCAACTTGTTGATATTTGTTGATGCTTGAGGATGGGGTTTACTGGTGGACTTGACAGTGTTAGATTAACAGTTGGACTTGAGGATCTTTGAGTTCTTTTCCAACCCAAATGAGTCTTACGATTCTGTTATGCCTTTTATTTCACTTATTTTGAAAGTCTGGTGGGTTATGAGTATTAGCCTAAATCTAGTGTAATGCAGTAATATAATTTTGCTGTTGAAGGTGTTGTGTTCTCTTGGATTAGGCCTGACATCCAAGCCCTTCTGAGTTAAATCCATCATTGTACAGATTTTACTACCAAACATCTGAGCAAGGTGTATTTGTTTTATTTCAATAATACACCTAGTGCATAATTTTTTATTCATTTGTGAAATTTTCTGTCTTCCAAATTACTTTTAAATATAAATACAAAGTGGAATGATTTGAAGATCATCCTTTGGTGGGGCCACTGTCCAGCCATTTTCCTTTGACTTTATGGAGGACTTCTTTCGGTTGCCTATGTGTAACTACATAGTGCCATATCAGATACCCCAGTTCATATTTAAGTACTTTAATCACAAACTGAGTCTCTTCTTAACTGATAGAGGAGCATTTTACTGCTTAATGAGATAAGGGATTATAATCAACACCCTGTTTAATGGAGATAGCTCCTAATCTTCTGAAGTTACATTTGGCAGATGTTCAGAAGAAATGAGGCAGCCCCCAGTGCAGTGGACTAAGTGCTAAACCTTTACAGGCAGAGTTACAAGAGGCATTGGAGAGGAAGAGTGTGAATCTTCATGCAGTAATTCAAGAATAAGATGGAATATAAATCTATATAAGCAGGAGGTATTCTCCAAGGACATTAGCAGGAGGGACCCTGACAGCTTGCCTTGGGAAAGTATTGGCAGCAAATTCACTATGTGCAGGAAGAGAAAGATTTGTAGAATTTGATTTCCATATGAAGAGATGCAAGGTTTCCTCATCTGTAGCCTTGCTAATATTTGTAGAAATGCTGTTTGTTTTCAGTGCTGTATTTGTGGTTTGCTATCACTTGTCTTGGCTTAAAATTTTAGTAGGACAAGCATATAACAACAAAGCATGCTTTACACAGGGTAATACTGGGTGCTTCCTCCTACCCTCCAGCTCTCTTACTGTTGAGCATGGGCATTTGTTCACAGGAAAGGAACCATCTCTTCTGCTTCAGTTTGGTTGACCCTCTGTCAGGGTGTTGTAAAAAAGTCTTGTCTGCTCTCTGGTTTTTTCCTTAAGAGCATGTAACATAATAGTTGAGTACAGTTAACTGTGAACAATTGAAAGAAGCCCCAAAAACTATCTGCCAGAAACTTCTTGGATTAGAACTAAGATAGCTGTGATTTCTCCCTCCTATGCTTGTTATTTCTTGGGGAGTCTGAGGCTTTTCTTGAACACATAGATTCTACCTCCAAAGCTGGGAAGAAATATTTGATATATTAATCTAAAAACAGGTGGGAGAGACAACGGAAATTCTGTGGAACTTCCTTGACATTTTTAGACAGCTATTCTTGTCTCAACAATACATGCCTTTGTCACCAGCAAGGCAAACTTTTATGTCCTGTTCTCTTTGGTGTTGATGGCTTCAGATGACAATCCTTGAAGCAGAACTCTGAATCTTTGGGTGATACAGAGAAAAACGGGAAAATAGATGGATCTCACAGGTGCCCAATTTCTGTATTGTCCTTGTACTTAAAATTCAGTGAAAAGTACTTTTTGCACGAGATGACATGCAGCACATGGATTGACCTCTGAATTCCTTTGCCTGTGAGTGAACTTGTACTTTAAATATGCAGAGGAAGGAAATTACCATTGCGAACAATGGCAGAAGGAAGTAGTACTTTTTGGTTTATGTAAGTTTGAGGTTTTTTCTAATCTGTTTTGGTATTATCCAGCGTACAAGGTAAATACATATTCTGAACTGTAAGGTATTCTCTATGATAAGTGCCATTTGGGGACCTTGTCTTCAGTGTGTGATCCTAGTCACGATATGCAAATCTTGCCAGTTGCAGCAGTGAAACTCAGACTACTGTGGCTAGCAGAGACCTCAAGAGACTTCTTAGTTATATTCCAACTCTTAGGCATCATATGCAGAGTATCTCTGACATGTTGAACTGCTGCTAATTAATGAACTACTTCAATAGTGTTTTCAAGTAATTTGATACTGTTTTGACCATCCTTATAATCAGCTTTCTGTATAGTCAGGCTGAATCTTCTTCATGCCTTCCCTGCAGTTGCCACAGGTAAATAAAAATGGCCATTTCATTTTTCCAGACTTCTATGTTTTGGTTAATTATTTTCCTATTCCTTCTGAGCGTTCTCTTTTTTGGATTGGCAACCCACCCCTTTCTTCTTGTGTTTCCTGTTGGTTATATTTTTGGAATCCCTAATCCATTCTAGCTGCCTTTCCTTTAGGGTTTTTTCTTTTTATTTTCCTTTTTTTTTTTTTTTCCTTTTTTGTGACCTATCAGTTCCCATGTTGGATTTTTATATACTAAGGTAAAGGTTACGTAGCTGGGAAAAAGTAAAACTTGTCTTGGTACATAATTTTTGTGGGTTGCCTGAAACTGCCTAATCTTTGTTTTCCCATTATTTTCACTTTCCTGAGTCTTTGGCATTAATCTGAACTTGAAATAGAAATGATAAAATTCTGCACAAGTTACTCTTCTGAAATGTTTGTCTGCAGCTGAAAGCAATTCTGGATACTTCTTGCAGCATTTCAGATATCTAAATTTTCTACATTCCTCTTGCAGTTACAAACCCGTACTTAGACTTCACCACAGGCTGTAACAGCTGTATCTAAGGGAAAAAGTCTTTTCATGTTGTTATGGTCAAGGCTTTAAATAGTTTCATTGGTCCCAGCAGGTGTGGATGCTATATAGATAAACATGTGATGCCACTGTTTGCCAGTGACACTAAACTAGGAGGAGCTGCAGACTCCATCAAGGGTAGAGAGGCCTTACAGAGAAACTTGGACAGGTTGGAGAGCTGGGCCACAACCAGCAAAATCTAACAAAAGCAAGTGCTGGATTCTGTTCCTGGGATCAGGTAATCCTACTTACACACACATTGTGAGGTAAGAGGCTGGAGAAATGAGCTGTGGAAAGAGATCAGGGGTTTGGGTTGATGGCAAGTTGAACATGAGTCAGCCATGCCTTGGCAGCCAAAAGGGACATGCGTGTCCTGGTGGACACCAGGCACAGTATTGCCAGCTGGGCAAGCGAGGGGATTGTCCCACTCTGCACTGGGGTGGCCTCACCTCAAGTAGTGTGTGTACTTTTGGGCACCTCAAGGACATCAGACTATTAAAGTAGGTCAAGAGGAGGGTTACCAAGTTAGTATGATTGACTTCCAACTTGAGATATTCTATGATCTTACAATTCTATGATCCAAGATTTAGCTTATGAATTGGAGGGAATTTTCTGGCTTTAACCTAACAATTACCTGTATAGCCTCAGATACAGGGTTTTTATATGCCTTTATGGCTAATTCAAAATCAGTTGATTTCCAGGCCTTAAATGCTGGAACTATTTTTCACCCCTTAAATTAGATTAATCATAAAATTATGAAGATGTTGACTTTCACTGCTTTCTGTTACTGTGTGCACAAGCATCCAGTATGATGAACAGTTATGTCCTTGAGAATAACCAGATTATTCTCTTTGTAAAAGTCTCACAAATTTGCTCTGTGCTCAGCAGTCTTCATTGGAAGGGCAGAAGAATTCCTGTGATTTTAATATTCTCAGAGAGGAGGCTCACATTGCAATGAAGTATGAGGCAGACGTTTAAAACCCAAAATATAGTTCTTGCAGCGTTTGATTTACTTATGCTGCTTCCAGTCAATTAACAGAAGGCTCTATTTCTTTGCCGAATGCTGTCATTCAAGTCTGCAGCTTTTGATTTGCATCGTACTACATTCCATTTTTAATGGAATAGCTTGTGTCAATGCCATGATTCTGGGGGCTAAAAGAGCATGGAAAAAATATATTGCCATGACACAGGAGCCTGGTCATTAACTTCTCACATTATAGGCTGGATCAAACTGAGCAAAAGGGCTGAAACATTCTTTTAAAGTAAATTCATTTGGCTCCATCAGGGAAAATTCTTACTTTATTTTAGGTTACAGTTCATTCTAAGAAAAACATCACAGCCCTTTTTTCTTTCTATTTTGGTGGTTGGTTCCATCAATGAAATTGAAGTTACTGAATTTTCTATAGGTTGCTAAGGCTAGTGATACAGAGGCCAGCCTAAATGAGCACCATATAACTGAATAAGTACACTGAAAGTCTAATGCAAGTATCAAATGGAAATTTGCACAGATTTCACATCTGATTCTGATTTCTCTCTTAGTCTGTGGGTTTAAGGAATTTACAGCCTTCGACAGGCATAGAGGAAAGATGACTAGGTGTGATTTCTAGATGGTTGAGCAAGAAGGGAATGGTCTGTACATCTGTAATCCTCAGGGATCTGCATGTGGTTCTGCAACAGTAGAAATCTGCTAATGCTTGAGAAAACTGCCTCCAAGTGGTTAAGGCCCATTTTCTTTTATTTAATTATATTTTTTTTCTGTCTTTCTACTCCCCAGGTAGCAGCTGCTGGAGGACATCTGAAATTTACAGTCTCCTATGATGTCACAGAAGAAGAAGAGGAAGAAACAGCTAAATTGATGGTTCAATCTGATGTCATTATAGAGGTAAAGTGATTGTATTTTCAGACAAAGAAAGAAAGAAAGAAAAAAAGTGGCCTGCTTCTTCAGATGTTTGGTGTGAGGTCTGGTGGCTCAGGACACAAAACAGAAGGGTGCACGTACTTGCAGCTAATTTCTAGTGTCAGACGGTGGATACACTTCAGAGAACGAAAAGCTTCAGTATCTTGAGGAATCTCTGGTATTATTGCAGTAGCTTAGAAAACTATAATGCTTCTTGTTCATCAGGAGGAATGAAGAAATAAAATAGTTGTTTATTCGAGGTAACACTTTCACATTCTTCCAGCAGATCTGTTCTTTTGCACCTCAGCATTGTATGAATTTGCTTTTGTCTATGCAGAGCCATGCACCATGACACTAGGTTTTATCTGAATAACCCAAACTTTCTTTTCCACTTCTTTTCAGTTCTATCAGGCAAGCCCATTTCAGGTTTATGAAAAGTGACTATTACTCCTGATATTTTTTATTCTTGTAAAATATATTATTCAATAAACCATGCACCCCAATGGGCTTTTTTTCATGGCTTTTTTCATATTTAAATCTCTCTCTTTCATGGCTCTCTCTAGGGAGGTGACTTGAAAATCAGCACTCCAAAAGGGATAATTCACCTGCAGCCTTCTGAAGAGTACACTGAAGAACTTGTGCTGAAACCAGAATCTTTCTCCGTGCATGGCACTGATGTTCCAGTCAGCAGGAGGGAGTTCATGACTATCCTTGCAAACGTAAAGAGGATCCTCATAAGAGCCACATACAGCAATGGGATGAATGCCATCTACAGGTGAATGTGAGGAACGGGCCCCTTTGCTACAGGCAGCTTCTCGAAAGAGTTGTTTTCTCTCTTCAGAGAACGAGGCTGATGTAGTTTAAAACGCTCTAATTTATTGTCATGAAATCCATAGCATTCATTTACACTTTCAAACTCTTGTTAGTATGTTTTTCATTTTGGGTAGGCAGGAGGAGAAAGGCAATGGAAAGAAGCATCCTTTTAAGAAAATGAATTTACACGGACTATTAAGGCATGAATGACAGTTCTATAAATATATTTATTTTGTGAACATGGTAATTCCCATGTATATGGTAAATCATGGAGTGCAGTAATAACATGTTGAAGTAGGAAATGATATATTGCTTATATATTGTTTTCCCCATTTAATGACCATACAGGGCCACATTAACAGTGGACCAGAAAATAATATCCTGAGTCTCCATGCTGGAAAACTACCTCAAGGGGAATTCTCTATGTTTTTAATCAGTACCACACACAGAAGTGGCTAATCCCAAAGCCTTTCCCTTGATTTATGTCAGGATGCTGCGTGGACTGCTCAAATCCACTGATTTGATGTGAACTCTTCTGAGTCCTCTGATAAAATTAAAGACATGTGAGATGATTCAGTTGTTCTATTTCAGTTGCTGCAGTGTTTGAAACTGTAAAGCTCATCTTGCATTTCAGATTTTCTTAAGTGCATGAACAAATACTCCAGATGGGCTAGAAGAAAACCTCTCTCCTGATACTATGTGATTAGCATTAATAGTTAGGTGGCATAAGTAATATTTTTAAAGTGTGTAATGGAATTGATTGCATAGTAGGTTTTTACTCAAAACGCATGAAACCTGAAATGCTCTCTAATCTACAGATCAGTTGATTCAGTGGCATAAGCCAATTGGGAATGGAGGGAGCTGATAGCACATTTAGTGATTATTTGCTGAGAGCACAGACACAGTTTTTGCTGCTGTGAAATTTCTTAAGCAATCTAACCATCATTTGAATACTTAGGTAATTAAAATATATCCTAAATTGAACGGCAGGTTGTGTCAACAGCATGCAGTTTCCTGATTTGAGCTTTGGCAGTGTAAATTTTTTCCTTGCAAAAAGAATTCATATTTCTTCAGTCTCTGTCTTTTCCTGTGGTTAATTAGTATGTTTACATCTCTATAAGTAAGTTTGTGAATCATAACTAGCTTGAGTTTGGGCCAAACTGCTTCCTAATTTGCTCATTCAGTCATCAACCTTATATTCCTTTGCATCTCCTTGCATCCAGTTTGAAAGCATTTCGTGGCCACCAGCTTCTTGTTTGAGGAGAGCCAAAACACCAGGACAGAGCTCACCTCTTATGCACCATGAGCAGACCATGAGAAGCTGTTAATTCACAGCTTACAGCTGAGACTAGTGGGAGCTCAGTGAGTGATGATCCTCTGCTCTCTTCTCATTCAAATTTAAAAAAAACCCCCAACCATTAGTCAGAATTTTCCAAACTAAAGGAGTGCAGGATCATACTGAGTAGTATGGGAAATGCAGACTTTTAAAGGAGATATGTATGATTGACTTTCCTTGGGCCAAAGATGTTACTAAGTATTATGGGAAACGCAAACTTCATTTATCAGAGGTTTACGTATATTTGTGTACTGACATTTGTACTAGTAGGAGAAGGGGGGCTTTCCTACAAAAAGCACCTTGGCTGGGCAGTTAAAGTAAAAAAGTGCAGTGCTGGAAGTGTAATGGCTCCATCCTGCCTATACTGTGGAACAGTGGAGGTGGGATGGGTGAGATCCCCTCTGGCCAACAGTGTAGAGCTCAGGTAAGCAACCACATGTAGAACTGGCACAATCTACAGAATATTCCTTGTAAGTAAGAAATGGCAGAGCTGTCTGTGGCAAATTTGGATGACTATATATCACTGCCTGCATCCCAGAGAACTGCTTCAGCCATTTGGTCATGTGTGGTATCCCACTGTTTCATAGTCTTGTTCATATTCAGCCTTTGGGAACAGTTCAGTGGTGTGTTAGAGACAATTTTCTGAAAGCATTTTTTAAAAATACTGTTTAAGAAGAGCTCTGCAACACACATGCAATTTATGCTTTGTGTGTTGGTAGCCACCAGCTCCTAGATGTAGTGACACTACAGTTAGGAAGATTGGTCCCTTAAAGGCAATGAGTTAAAAGGGGGTTAAGGGAAGGAATTGAAATTATTTTGAAGAGTATCTTTTTTGCGAGAAATGGTCTTATATTGCTGGCACATTTCTAGCTGTCCCTCTGATGTCTCTTACTAGAGGGACATGAATGTAGTGGGACTACAGAATAATGTAGTGGTTGCTGTATTACTGTGATTATTGTCAGCATGTCCATGAATCTAAAGTAAACTATTTTGTTGAGTGATGTCAGGGTGTTCATTGCAGTTTAGCATGACAGAAGAGAGGATGTGAAATTCCAATCACAATTAAACAAATTCAGTTTTTCTTCTTTGATTTAACTGTAGCAATCATAGTTTCATCCATTAGGATGTGATTTACTGAGTGGAGTTAAGTCTCCTTAGAACAGTTCATGTTCCCAGTCACCTGTTGTAGCAGCAACAGCATCTACTGTCATCCAGCCCACCTCATATTCTGTTGTCTAGGCATATTGCTAATTTTCAGGATGTGCCTCATTACTGACTGTTTTATATTCTCTTTGACTTTCACTCATGCTGAAACATACTAGGTGCAAAGCTGTACTCATAACTCTTAAGATCATGCAAAATAACCCTTTTCTCCATATTCTTCCCATTTAGTTCTTCAGGGAAAATGTAGACCCAATGAAGAAGATATTCTTTGTGGTATCTAGGGCTGATTAAGGACTACTGTTGATGGTCTCCAAGGGAAGACATTTTTGAAAAGAAACAGTGTAGAGCTAAGCCTTAAGTCAGTTTAAGTAGATATGAACTAAAAGGTTTTCGTTGTCTTTAAACAGGTGTGTGCAGTGGACAGATGGATATTCCTCTGAGAGGGTTAAGAGAGTCTGGCAGAGAGACAGAAATATTACAGGGTTATTAGATCCTTCATGAATGACAACTTCTGCCTCAAAGCACCAGCAGAATTATGCAACATACTAATTAGAGATTGCTATATTAAGCAACCTGTTCATTTAAATACTGAAAGTTTTCAAAATGGATAATGTCACCACATGTGTAAGGATTTCCAAGGGTGCTGTTATAATCTGTGCTTAAAAAGAGACCAGAATAGAGGCATAAAGTAACTTTCTTGCAGTCATGTAGAAAGAGACTTAAAAATTCAATGGCATTGCCTCCAGCTGGCAAGAGCTTTAATTTAAAGATTCTATTTTTAACTCTTGTTTAGTTGAACCTACTAGAAACATTACTTAATCTGTAATGCTTTCAAGTGGCCACTAAACAATATTAATGCAGTAATGCTGGGTTTGACTCAAGCGTGGTTTTGTGTACATTTTTTTGGGTCATTTTAAGCTTGCAGTGTTGTTATTGCTCTATGGCATAATTAGGAAGCTTTCGTATATGAGTGGGCAATTAGATGATCAAGTAGCATAAAAAATGACAATACAGAAATGCAGCAATCAATCTGAACGTGAACCCAGCTTCTGGGTTTAAATCCTGATCCTCCTCTGACTCAACAGATCTTCCAAACTGTTGCCGTTAAGTCCATCTCTGGTAGAAGCAACAGGCCAAGAACAGATAACTCACTCATATTGTTTTGTTTGATCTAATTCTGTTAGCTTGTGCTTCAAAGGAAGTTTATTAGCACTGTTTATTCAGTTTCAATATTCGGAGTGGTCACGGATGGTAAGTGTTGCAAACATGCACATAGGCATTGGAAACTGTGGTGGTAAAGAGAATAGACTGCTTGCAAGCACGTATAGAAGAGTCAGTGCTAGACACAAGGAAAAAGAGGGAAGAACAGGCCAAGGGTTTTTTTCCATATGCAGAATTGGCTTCAAGACAAATGAGCAATGATTGGGTCACTACTTCATGTGCCTTATGTAGCTGATGTGATTCAGATGCCTGGCACAGCAGACAGTAAACTATGCTGATACTGCCTGAAACGTCCCCTTCCCTTTTAATCTTGTTTGTTTTTAGAAGTCAACAGTTGCCTGCTGACAGTAACAGTCAGCTTAAATATTTGGTCTTGATGTCTAATCTCAAATTGTTCATGCATCTCCAGGATCCAGTGCCCCATTACTGCCAGCATTATGTATTTTAATGAATGCAGAATGGCATCGAGGAATCAAAATTGCAACATCAAAATGGGAGAAAAGAAAATCACTGCAGCTTTCTTCACTGACTAACTGTTAATGCTAAAAACTGTTAAACACATTAAAATCTCATTTAGCAAATAGCAGAACGTAATGAAAATTGGAACAATTCAGTGAATACAAATGTGGGATAATACTGGGTGGATTGTTCCTGTGTGTTAGTGCTTCTCTTTGTTCCAAGATCAATGCTGAGAGGGAACTAGCTGTAGTTCAGAGGAGAAATAAAATTTGACCTTTTATTAAAAAAATTGTTTCTTCATTTACAGATTTCTTTTCCTTAAAATTTTAGATTTTTCTACTGGTAAAGTAATCACTGTTTGATAGCTAATATCCTAGAAATCAATTATGTTATCGTAAGGAAAATTCAAATGAATGATTGAAAAATAAATGTACAATGGGGTGAAGGGGATATACTGAAAAGTGAGAGAGAATTTACTGAAGATCTGGGTAGGAATAAGCATCCTTCTCTTAAAACAGTATCAGGAACCTTTTACAGAGGTTCTAGTATCACCAAATTGGATTGAAGTTTCTAACTGCATTACACACAGTGGTAGTTCCTCCAAAGTCCAGTCATATTCCTAGTGGTGGTAAAATTTCTGGTTTCCTGAAGCTTCTATCTTAATTTCAGAAATCTTCCTTTTTTTTTTTTTCCCATTACCTTTCATGTCTATCTTGTTTGGAGTAATCATGAAATCGAGTGGGAAAATATTCTGTCTTAAACTTCCCTCCAACCACTGCAGTAACAACAAAATATTTTTCTTGGATGTTTTCTTGTCCAAGGTCATCCAAATAATTTTCAGGATTTTTTGCAGCCAAAAGATAAATGGCCTATTATGAAGGGGAAAAAAACCAGTTTGTTTTAAGTTTTCCAAATAAAATGGATTACTTTTTAACAAAATGTATGTCATGATAGAAAGGTATTTTCTGCTGAAGATGACTTCAAAACAAGCTCTTCAAGTAGCTCTAGTTATCAAACACTCTGTTAAGATTACTTGGTGAAAATACAAGTAATTTAGCCTCTGTAATACCTTAATATTCCTTCAAATTTTAGTAAGAATTAAACTCCCAAATCCCAGTTTCTTTCCCCACAAGGAGACTCTTGAGGTAAACTACATCTGTTTCTGATAATAGCTGTAAGATTATCAAAAGACTTCTGTTGTTTCTCTCATCATACTTCCATGATTTTGAAATAAAAATCATGGTCAGTGTTCACCTAAACAACAGCTGTGTAGCACTTTTTTCTCTGGCACTGGGGAGACCAGGGTATATGGCAGAAGATTTCCTTTTTCTTTCATGCACATACATTTTTCTTTCATATAAATAATACTTAGCTCCTCAATCCTTCTGGAAAGGGCTCACATCTTTGCCAGAGGTCAAATCTCCAGAGTAAAAATACCAAAAACTTAGTAATGTAATATTTTAGAAAGCTGGACTAGTGGTTCATAAATTTTGAAGACTCTGCTTAGTGTCAAATTTGCTCTATATGCAGCTGCAATGCAAGTTGGCACATGTGGCTTGCAGGCCAGGAATAGCCTTCCATCTCCTGGTACAGTGCAGTGAGACTTTTTAAATCTATTTATATCAGTGGGTATCTGACCATAGTCTCCCTCACATGATGAACAAAAATAGTAACAGACATATAGTTTAGGAAGAAATAGAGGAATATGAAAACCTCCTTCTTTTTAAGCAGGAAAGCAGAAACAAGGCACTGCATGTCACTATAAAGTGTTTGCTGCATTCAGCTGCACATATCCATCTAATTTGCTATTTTGCCTGTTTAACTTCTGTTACATCCAGAATAAGAAGTGTTATTATGGAAGTTGCTGACCACACTTTGAGGGGGAGAAGGATAGCGTCTGCAGTGGAGTTGTGTGAGTGTCCTCCAGGCTATGATGGTACCTCCTGTGAGGTGAGTATCATGATGCAGTCTAGTTCGATGTTGTTAACACCATGATAGCTGAAAGCAGACAGTGGACCTGTGTTGGTAGAACACAGTAAGAGAGCTGTCCATTCCTGTTAGGAATTTGCCATGGCTTGACTAGTTACCTTTATTTCCAGGTGACGGTTCATTATATCTGATAATAATTAAAATCTGAAGTTTTACGCCTCTGTGGTGATTTCTAACTTACAAAAAGACATTTTGCTTAATAAAAAGGAGGTGAAAACAATATTTGTACTCTTCAGCCAACTGATAATGGATGAACCTGTCACCTTTAGAAGGAAAATGGCAGTTATCTGACCTGTGCACAACAAAGCCAGATCAAATTATTTGAGTTAATGGGGTTGAGTTTCCTCTTTTGTTTTCCTAGGGCTTTGCCATTTGCCTTGGAATTGTTGAGAATTGCATGTGTGTTCTTCTGAGGACCATGTCACTTTATTTTGCGCCTGTTACAGATAATAATGTAGACGCATGCTCAGAAAAATACCCACTTCCCTAACAAATTCGTTAGTTCACACAGAATGTGTTCATACAAGTATACGTGTGATTAACTGTCCTCACGTGGGCATAGCTTGGGGTAAATTGAAGCCAAAAAAAATTCTTCAAAAGCTTTGCCTTTAAGGAAATAGTTTCAAACGCCGAGATGCTCTGCTTCACAAAACTACAAACAGTGTGCCATTTACACAGGCACTCTAGGCATTTGCTTGTCAACTCTTTTTTTCTTTAAAAATTTTCATGCTTATATGTGATATTTAGGGCTTAGAGTCTAGTCTCATGCCAAATGTGGTTGCTTGTTGCTGGGCCTACATGAACTAATGTAGAAAGAAGGCCTGAAGGAATGAATGGATATTCCTATCACTTCTGAAATGGTACAGATGGAAAAATAACTGGAGAAGAATAGTTTTTACCTCGGCTGAGAAGTAATTTTAAAGCCTGGCCATTGTCTGTCTCTTCAATTATTATAAGAAAAATGCTGGATGCACTATCATTGTGCTTCACGCTTATTTTTCACTTGTCCATTTATTCTCCCTGTGCAGATTTAGGTATGATGTCCAAAAGAGAAATTGGAAAAGCCCTGATTGCAAATATTTCAATATCTACTTTTGTTGTAGAAGGTGAAGGACTTGGGTAGAATTCCTGTCTTGGTGTTGCTGAAACTGCGTGTATAACATTGTGTCCTTCAGTGCCAAAACTTCTCTTCAATCATAAACAGTCCCTGAAATTTGATCTATACTTTAAGATCATACTCCACAAGAGAAAGCACATATGTATAGCTGCAAATTTAAAGTTTCTATGCATGCTAGTGGGCATAGGAAAAAAAAGGTGAAGTTTTAGATTTACAGACAGACAGTAGCTAACAAAGTATGGAAAGAGAAGTTGAAAATGTCTTTTTCTTTTTTTTTTCTTTTTTTTTTTCAGTTAATGTTTTTGTTTCTTCTTCTGAATACTTTCAGCCTTATCCAACATTTTACTTCTGCCAGTTTCAACCTAGCAGAGTTTCATTTTTATTGATTTTGTGCAGGTTTTTAGTTCCATTTTCTCTTAATTATTTATTTTAATATATGTATTTATCTCCTGCATAATGATGTTACAGTACCTGGCATAGATGCTGCAGCACTAAAAACAACTATTATTTACTTATTTTCATGCTGTGAAAGTTTTGGCATGATCAGTTTTCCAAAGACAATAAATCCCATTTAAATTATGCTGTCTCTTTTAATATTGTGCCATTATATAAATTTGGAGTTTATTTTTCACAAGATTCTGGCCAAATAAAATTCTTACATTTTTGCATGTATATGTGAATTGCATAAGCACAGGTAAAGCAGATAAAATTTTAAATTCTAATATCAATTGGACTCCTTTGTGATAGTTACTGTGCTTCACTCACGAATTTTTTTGCCTTTGTCAGCATCTTCACATCTAATTGCTTTTCTCCCTCAGATTTTTTTCCCATTCTCTGTAGTCTTTTACTTCTGCTTCAGAAGTAGTTGTGTTTAACGTGCATCACTATGATGATCAAGAACTTTCCTGACTTTTGAATGTTACATAATTTCTTTTCTTAAGATCTCAATCTTTAATCTTTTAGTTCTGTTCTCTGCCTTGCTGTTGATATTTCATGTCTAACTCCTTAAAATTAGTGACGTTTGGAGTCTTGTCTTGACCAATATCATGTGTATCTGTGCACGAGAACATTATTTTCAGTCACCTAAAGAGGAAGATTTACAGATTTATGCAGAAACCACTTACATCTCATGCCACAGAAAGAAAAATACAGCAATATCTTTTAACCTGTTTTTAGGTTTTGGATTTTATAACTCTAGATTTTTATTTTTATGTATTCATGGGGTTTTTTTAGGAATGTGTAACCAAGAATGTAAAGAAGGAAAAACAAGGATAATGTCTCAGCTTTTGGAATGTTTTTTAAAATAATAATTTCAATTAATCTTTAGATTACTTTCACATTTTTCAAGAGTAAAACAAAAAGAGACATGTTTATTTTTATAAAGAAGAGCCTGCTTGTCATGTTTTTGGAGAGTGTATGTGAAGTGGAAAGGATTTTCTTTATTAAATGATACTTTCAGTATTCTGTCCGTGCAAAACTTCCTCTTTGTGTTACCCAGATGCTTTTGAGGGTCATAACTCTGTCATGTGCTTTTTTATCTTATGCAAAATTATTGGATCACATGAGCAGTCTTACTGTAGAAGGATAGTTTGCAAAAACTATAAAGCCATTTGTGAGATATATAGTAAGGAAGACTGCTGCTTGACATCTTATAATGAGCAAGTGGAGTAGCTGAATTTTTGCTGATGAATTGCAGTTGTATGGTGTCACCCTTCCTACAAAATTACTGGCCATGCATTTAATATTGGTTTGAATTTTACATTTAAAAAATAAAATTAAAAAATCAGAGCAGTTTCTTAAAGGGAAATTACTATCCTTTAAAGAGCACAATTTGTAAATAAAGGATAGCCTTGTTTTCAGTGTAGCCTTTTGCTGGACTAAATGGTATTTTAATTGCTCTTTGTGCCTGAACTTCTCAGAAAACATTTTTGTTGTTTTGAGGTTTTTCCCCCCTTCTCTCTCCTTCAGTGTTTCACCTTCTGGCTGTTTTTCAGTCTGTACCTCTTGCTTTGATGCTGTCATATTTCAGTTCGCCATTCCTCTGCTTTATTTTACCATTTCAGAAGAACAATCAAGTTAAGGCTTCCTCTAATCTCACACCTGCCACTAAGGCTAAGGTCAGTGCAAAGCCACAGCACCAGAAAGAAGAATTTTCTAGAGAAATGTTGGTATTTTTATTCATTTGGCAAGTATGTTTTTTATGTGTGCAAGCATCAAATCCAACAAATTTTTTTAAATCCCATTACTTCCTGTGTTCAAGCAAGAGTTTATCTAACTTTTATCTAACTTATCTTGCAGTCGTGCTGGCCTCGACACAGGCGTGTGAATGGCACAATTTTTGGTGGAGTCTGTGCACCATGTACGTGTTTTGGTCATGCAGATGTGTGTGATGACATCACAGGAGTGTGCCTGGTAAGTGTCACTACAGGAAACAATGAACATGGCCAGCATCACTTCAGTATACCTGTGCAATTGAATTAGTGACCTCTGAGACCTGAAATAATCAAGAAGAAAAAAGCCAGCAAGTAACAGAAGAGATCTTTATGTTGTGATTAAGGATCCCCTCATACCAAGATATGGTATCTTTAACAGTTAAGAAAAAACAAAGATTTATCACATAGGATCTATGCTCTAAAATAAAATCAATAGTATTAAGGTATGGCATGCAGAAAGCAGCAAATGTATGAATGCTTTTTCTTGCAACATTTATCTTCCCCTCCCATTTGTCTCCTGCAGTATATTCAATTTATAGTATGTAGCAGGTAACTTTGTTAATTCTGTTCTAGTTTGATGAGAAGATATTGTTGATGTCTTCCTTCTTAATTCATAGTAAACCTTGAAGGAACACTTAATGAATTGCATTTCAGAAAAATAATAAAAGCATACTATCTCAGCCAAATCAGATTTTTTTTTCTTGTAGACGATGGAGATTTTATGTAGTTACCTACTAATTCAGCAATTAAATCTGTGATATTATCCACAGTAAGCCTACCAGCACACCACTGTTTCCAGCCTGTTCAATAGCCTTTTGGAATGGGTGAATTATGCTGAATATACTGTTCTGATTGACTCAAGGGCATTTTTAGTTTTATTTTGTCTGACATGGCATGAAGCTTGAAACAACATGTCTAATTTCATTAGTCTTGCAGAAGCACAATTTAAGCCAGTGCCAGTTTAGTGGGATATACTCTCATTTCCCTGCAGAATTTCAAGCAGACTCTGTAATGTGCATGTTTCTAAGTGTTCCCTTTTATTTCCTTAAGAAAAACCTGCTGGGAAAATGCCAAAATGAAAATTCAGGCTTTTTCCAATATAATTTGGCACTTAGAATTATTACTGTTCTTCCTGTTTTGCTCATAGAAGATGTTTAATTGCATTTCAGTGCAAAACAAAATATCCTTAATGTGTGGATCAGTGAATTTTTCAAATTGCTTTTTCATGAATAGAAGCTTAAAATTATTCTCAATTTAATTATACTGTAAGCCTCAAAGAAGTACCTAGAATGAAAAACATGTTTGACGTGACAGTCGTGTTTGAATCCTTCGCTTAATACTCAGTGAAAATGTTTATAACTAGGGTGATACAGATTTGTGTTTCCTGCCACAAATTTTTTGCACTAATAACCTTGTTCTCCAGCTACAATGTTTATAGTATCAGTGTGGGATAAAATCAATTAACAGGAGAGAAAGGGGAGGAATAATCTTGTTTAAGGTATGCCATAACTGTTGACTATTTTGCTTAGGGGTGCATAGCCAGATATAAGTTCTGAGGTTGTTGGCTTCTGTGTCTTCAAGTTTTAGCCCCTGCACAGCTTCCCTCTTTATTTTTGTCTGTAGCACCAGCCTGGATGAAAGAGAAGGCCACGTAGCTGCACATTGCTTTTTGTGCTGTTTGGCTGATGTGAACTGTTGACTCAGACAGTGGAGCTCCCCCTTCTGATGTTTCAAGGGTGCTGGTGTAAGATAACACGGCACTGACAAGGAAGTGGAAAATAACCAGCTGAAGATGCACTTTCATCTATACACGTTATCAAGCACTCTGTATTTTATGTGTTCTGTAGCTTATACTAGATCAGGCTATAGAGGAGAGGCACACAGGGAGCTTAAAATCAGTTCTGGATTTTCGTACAACTTTGAAGGCACTGTAAGTCAGATCGGTTAGTATCCATGCAGGCTATTAAATGCTGCTATTCAATTTGGATCATAAGCCTTTTGAAGTGAAAGAGAGAGAAGTCTGAATGCTGAAAAAGAGAAATGTTTCACATCAAAGGCATTCTTTCTATTGAGGTTTACCCAGCCTTTTGGCCTCCTTATTATTATTCATGGTGTTTTTTCAGTAATACAACAGACAATTTAGGCACCTAATTTACTGATATGATACTTCTTTTTGCTCTTCCTTAGCTTTGAAATGTAGTTGAAAAGAAGCTGAAATGTGTTTTTGACTCATGATAAAAGCTCAAATCATCTGCTTCGACACAGGCCTGTATAAAAAGCTCATTTTAACGTATATCTTGCAGTAACCTGCAAAGCCCTTTGATCCCCACAGCAGCCATAGAGAGCTGCACAAAACCTCGTTCTCATTACCATTGTGATATACATAACTGCTTTGGTACATAGGGCAATTGTGAACATTCAGAAATATTCTTTTGTACAGTTACACATACACATTTGCAGTAGCTTTAGGAGATTGGTTAAACCTAAACCTTGTGAAAAGCAAGCACATTTCAAGGTGTTTCATTCATTGCAGGATACTGTATTCCTTTTAGTAAGCCCAGAGAAAGTAGATCTTTCTCCCCAAAGATATGCTCAAATTGCCAAAGTGGGCAGTCCCCAGTGGCATCTTTTCCATACTGTATTCCTCTGTGTATAAACAGCATATACCATTAGGATGAGGCCGGTGTCAATGCTGGAGGACATGAGCTTCAGACAGTGTTCATCACAATAGTGACAAAATGTCTTTACTCATCTTCAAATGCACTGTAACCAAATGATATGTCCTGGCTAAATGCAGTACAGGCTCTCGCTCAAGTGAAGATATGTAAAGCCTCTGCAACATCCTGATTACATTTGTGTTGTAACACCAGGAAAGGGAATTGTCTGTGTTATCTTGACATTATGGTAGTTTGAAAATTCTGGAAGAGCTTATTCATGCTTCCAAAGACAGAATACCATTGTCTGGTCTAGATGGCTCAGGAATATACTAAAATAGGCACCCAGGCTTACTCTCTTTAGCTGGCTTTAACAGATACCCTGGTTGTCTCTGTGACAGGTATCCTGAGGGAAGGCAGCAGCATGCCACAAGTGCTATCTTGGACTCTGTCATAATCCCTGTATAATGTTTTAGGTTCATCACTAGCATTCTAGTCTAATGTTTCTTTCTATGTTCATATACACTCAGCTGCATATGCAGGAGTGGTTTTCAGTGTGAATTTAGGGTTCCCTGATATTGGGCATAAAGAAGTTCATTTGGTTTCTTCCAGAAAGGATAGCTGGCTCAGTAGGAAGTGATGGAAAACACACACGAGGACATCAGCAAGGAAGTTTGTAGGGAACAAGGCCTGAGTCATACACAAACTTCCGGACAAAAATAAATTCTACAATTTTAATTACACAGAGGTTGTCTAATTGAAGTTTGAAGGTGTTTAGAGGTAAAAGATGTCTAGAAAATTAAGGCATTCAAAATAGTGTGAGATACAATATATGGAATTTGAAAGCATAAGTATTTGGACATAAAATTGCTCCTGGCCACAAAGTCTATGGATCCATGAAAGAAAGCATTGATTTTACCAAACCACTAGATCAATGTATTGGAACAATCTCTGTTTCCATGGGAATAAAAAGAAAGCAGATGTAATGAACTGAGCAGGTTAGAGAAGTTGATCATGATGTATTTTACAACCAGTCTCATGACATGAAAAAAAAACAGTACGGTTTTTCTATGAACATGAAATTAAGACATCAGAGACTTAAACATGCTTGAAGGAAATAATCTCGGTATACTTAGACATTGCTTAAACCAGATGATGTTCAAAACCATTGCTGTACATTTGGCAAGTTTCAAACTGAGATTCAGCCAGCTGATTTCAAGAAAGCACAAATTTTTCATGAGTGTTGATAATATTTCAGAAGGACTTGTCTACTTCAGTACTTAAAATATTGATCTGTAAATGTGGCAGAGTAGCATGAAGTTTAATGCATCACTGAAGAGAACAGGCAGATCAGGTCATATCTACATACTACATAATCCTTTTTCTTTGTTCTGTAAGGTCCAAACTGGCTCAGGGAGAAAAGTGTATCCTACACTAGATCATTATTTCTCAGATAAACTCTAACATACACAGTGCAAGGTATGCTCAGAGGTTGTCTTTTTTTGTTTATTTTTGATTTAAAATATTAATTCATTGTTTTTTGAACATGCTGGGGACCATCAGTACTAGTCACTTTTTAAGCACTGCCTCCTAAGGGCACAGGACCAGGCAATTCCAAAATGTCAGAAGTCAAACAGGCAGAAGGCCAGCTTGGCTGAGCAGGGATCTTCTTTGGGAGATAAGGCAAAAAAGGAAGGTGCATCCAATGGAAGCAAGATCGGGTGATGTGGGAGGAATACAGAAATGTTGTTTGCCATTGTAGGGGGAAAATTTGTGTGGCCAGAGCTCAGCTGGAGTTGAAGCTGGATGGAAGTATGGGGGGCAATAATGAGAGGTTTTTTAAATAGGTTAATAGCAAAAGGCAGTGCAGAAATGACATTGGCTCACTACAGGATGAGGATGGTCCCCTCACAAACAGGGACATAGACAAGGCAGAGATGTTTAATTCTTTCTTTGCCTTTGTCTCCAACATTGGTGATGGGCTAAAGGGGTCCCCATGCCCTGAGCTGAAGGACCATGGCTGTTAGCATGATAAACTCCCAGTGTACCCTAAATTAGTGTGGGGTCTACTGGATCCATATAAGTCTATGGGACCTGATGGGATTCATCCAAGAATACTCAAAGAGCTGGCTGATGTAATCCTGAGGCCTCTCTCCATGATTTTTGAGCAGCCTTGGGAATATGGAAAGGCCCTAGTTGAGAGGAAGCTGGCTAATGTCTGAATTTTCAAAAAGGTTGAGAAGGATGGCATGGAAACTGTAGGTCTGTCAATCTCACGTCGGTGTATGGCAAAATTATGGAGAAGATTTTTCTGGGAGGTATTGAAAAACACCTGAAGGATGGTGCAGTCATCAGTCACAGCCAGAATGGCTTCATGAGGAGAAAATCCATCTTATCAAATTTAATTTCCTTTTATGATGTGATAATCCACATAGGTGATCAAGGGCAGCTGGTTGATGTAATTTTTCTGGATCTTAGTAAATCTTTTCATACTGTTTCTCACAGGATCCTTCTGGACAAAATGTCCAGCACACAGCTGGATAAACACATCATGAGATGGGTGAGCAGCTGACTCACGGGCCAGGAACAGANGGGTCAGGCACAGAGGGTTGTAGTGAATGGGGGAACTTCAGACTGTGGACCTGTCACTACTGGGGTTCCACAGGACTCCATCCTTGGCCCTGTGCTCTTCAACATCTTGATAAGCAACTTGGATGCAGAACTCAAAGGGGTACTAAGTAAGTTTGACAGTGTTACTGAATTGAGTGAAGCTGTTGACTCCTTTGAGGGCAGAGAGGCCCGGCAGAGAGACCTTGACAAATTAGAGAGGTGGAAAATCACCAACCAAATGAAGCTTGACAAAGAAAAGTGCTGGATTCTGCACCTGGGATGGGGCAGCCCTGGAAGTACATACAGACTGGGGATTGAGAGGCTGGAAAACANGAGAGAGAAGTCTGAATGCTGAAAAAGAGAAATGTTTCACATCAAAGGCATTCTTTCTATTGAGGTTTACCCAGCCTTTTGGCCTCCTTATTATTATTCATGGTGTTTTTTCAGTAATACAACAGACAATTTAGGCACCTAATTTACTGATATGATACTTCTTTTTGCTCTTCCTTAGCTTTGAAATGTAGTTGAAAAGAAGCTGAAATGTGTTTTTGACTCATGATAAAAGCTCAAATCATCTGCTTCGACACAGGCCTGTATAAAAAGCTCATTTTAACGTATATCTTGCAGTAACCTGCAAAGCCCTTTGATCCCCACAGCAGCCATAGAGAGCTGCACAAAACCTCGTTCTCATTACCATTGTGATATACATAACTGCTTTGGTACATAGGGCAATTGTGAACATTCAGAAATATTCTTTTGTACAGTTACACATACACATTTGCAGTAGCTTTAGGAGATTGGTTAAACCTAAACCTTGTGAAAAGCAAGCACATTTCAAGGTGTTTCATTCATTGCAGGATACTGTATTCCTTTTAGTAAGCCCAGAGAAAGTAGATCTTTCTCCCCAAAGATATGCTCAAATTGCCAAAGTGGGCAGTCCCCAGTGGCATCTTTTCCATACTGTATTCCTCTGTGTATAAACAGCATATACCATTAGGATGAGGCCGGTGTCAATGCTGGAGGACATGAGCTTCAGACAGTGTTCATCACAATAGTGACAAAATGTCTTTACTCATCTTCAAATGCACTGTAACCAAATGATATGTCCTGGCTAAATGCAGTACAGGCTCTCGCTCAAGTGAAGATATGTAAAGCCTCTGCAACATCCTGATTACATTTGTGTTGTAACACCAGGAAAGGGAATTGTCTGTGTTATCTTGACATTATGGTAGTTTGAAAATTCTGGAAGAGCTTATTCATGCTTCCAAAGACAGAATACCATTGTCTGGTCTAGATGGCTCAGGAATATACTAAAATAGGCACCCAGGCTTACTCTCTTTAGCTGGCTTTAACAGATACCCTGGTTGTCTCTGTGACAGGTATCCTGAGGGAAGGCAGCAGCATGCCACAAGTGCTATCTTGGACTCTGTCATAATCCCTGTATAATGTTTTAGGTTCATCACTAGCATTCTAGTCTAATGTTTCTTTCTATGTTCATATACACTCAGCTGCATATGCAGGAGTGGTTTTCAGTGTGAATTTAGGGTTCCCTGATATTGGGCATAAAGAAGTTCATTTGGTTTCTTCCAGAAAGGATAGCTGGCTCAGTAGGAAGTGATGGAAAACACACACGAGGACATCAGCAAGGAAGTTTGTAGGGAACAAGGCCTGAGTCATACACAAACTTCCGGACAAAAATAAATTCTACAATTTTAATTACACAGAGGTTGTCTAATTGAAGTTTGAAGGTGTTTAGAGGTAAAAGATGTCTAGAAAATTAAGGCATTCAAAATAGTGTGAGATACAATATATGGAATTTGAAAGCATAAGTATTTGGACATAAAATTGCTCCTGGCCACAAAGTCTATGGATCCATGAAAGAAAGCATTGATTTTACCAAACCACTAGATCAATGTATTGGAACAATCTCTGTTTCCATGGGAATAAAAAGAAAGCAGATGTAATGAACTGAGCAGGTTAGAGAAGTTGATCATGATGTATTTTACAACCAGTCTCATGACATGAAAAAAAAACAGTACGGTTTTTCTATGAACATGAAATTAAGACATCAGAGACTTAAACATGCTTGAAGGAAATAATCTCGGTATACTTAGACATTGCTTAAACCAGATGATGTTCAAAACCATTGCTGTACATTTGGCAAGTTTCAAACTGAGATTCAGCCAGCTGATTTCAAGAAAGCACAAATTTTTCATGAGTGTTGATAATATTTCAGAAGGACTTGTCTACTTCAGTACTTAAAATATTGATCTGTAAATGTGGCAGAGTAGCATGAAGTTTAATGCATCACTGAAGAGAACAGGCAGATCAGGTCATATCTACATACTACATAATCCTTTTTCTTTGTTCTGTAAGGTCCAAACTGGCTCAGGGAGAAAAGTGTATCCTACACTAGATCATTATTTCTCAGATAAACTCTAACATACACAGTGCAAGGTATGCTCAGAGGTTGTCTTTTTTTGTTTATTTTTGATTTAAAATATTAATTCATTGTTTTTTGAACATGCTGGGGACCATCAGTACTAGTCACTTTTTAAGCACTGCCTCCTAAGGGCACAGGACCAGGCAATTCCAAAATGTCAGAAGTCAAACAGGCAGAAGGCCAGCTTGGCTGAGCAGGGATCTTCTTTGGGAGATAAGGCAAAAAAGGAAGGTGCATCCAATGGAAGCAAGATCGGGTGATGTGGGAGGAATACAGAAATGTTGTTTGCCATTGTAGGGGGAAAATTTGTGTGGCCAGAGCTCAGCTGGAGTTGAAGCTGGATGGAAGTATGGGGGGCAATAATGAGAGGTTTTTTAAATAGGTTAATAGCAAAAGGCAGTGCAGAAATGACATTGGCTCACTACAGGATGAGGATGGTCCCCTCACAAACAGGGACATAGACAAGGCAGAGATGTTTAATTCTTTCTTTGCCTTTGTCTCCAACATTGGTGATGGGCTAAAGGGGTCCCCATGCCCTGAGCTGAAGGACCATGGCTGTTAGCATGATAAACTCCCAGTGTACCCTAAATTAGTGTGGGGTCTACTGGATCCATATAAGTCTATGGGACCTGATGGGATTCATCCAAGAATACTCAAAGAGCTGGCTGATGTAATCCTGAGGCCTCTCTCCATGATTTTTGAGCAGCCTTGGGAATATGGAAAGGCCCTAGTTGAGAGGAAGCTGGCTAATGTCTGAATTTTCAAAAAGGTTGAGAAGGATGGCATGGAAACTGTAGGTCTGTCAATCTCACGTCGGTGTATGGCAAAATTATGGAGAAGATTTTTCTGGGAGGTATTGAAAAACACCTGAAGGATGGTGCAGTCATCAGTCACAGCCAGAATGGCTTCATGAGGAGAAAATCCATCTTATCAAATTTAATTTCCTTTTATGATGTGATAATCCACATAGGTGATCAAGGGCAGCTGGTTGATGTAATTTTTCTGGATCTTAGTAAATCTTTTCATACTGTTTCTCACAGGATCCTTCTGGACAAAATGTCCAGCACACAGCTGGATAAACACATCATGAGATGGGTGAGCAGCTGACTCACGGGTCAGGCACAGAGGGTTGTAGTGAATGGGGGAACTTCAGACTGTGGACCTGTCACTACTGGGGTTCCACAGGACTCCATCCTTGGCCCTGTGCTCTTCAACATCTTGATAAGCAACTTGGATGCAGAACTCAAAGGGGTACTAAGTAAGTTTGACAGTGTTACTGAATTGAGTGAAGCTGTTGACTCCTTTGAGGGCAGAGAGGCCCGGCAGAGAGACCTTGACAAATTAGAGAGGTGGAAAATCACCAACCAAATGAAGCTTGACAAAGAAAAGTGCTGGATTCTGCACCTGGGAAGGGGCAGGCCTGGAAGTACATACAGACTGGGGATTGAGAGGCTGGAAAACAGTGCCATGGAAAGGGACCTAGGGGTCCCATTGAACATGAGTCAGCAGTGCCCTGGCAGCCAGGAGGGCCCAGCGTGTCCTGGGATGCATCAGGCACAGCATCACCAGCCGGGCTCTGCTCTGTGCTGGTGTGGCCTCACCTTGAACACTGTGTGCAGTTTTAGGTGCCACAACATGAAAGAGACATTAAGCTATTAGGGAGTGTCCAAAGGATGACTACAAGGGTGGTGAAGGGCTTGAGGTGAAGCCATATGAGGAGTGGCTNTACATACTACATAATCCTTTTTCTTTGTTCTGTAAGGTCCAAACTGGCTCAGGGAGAAAAGTGTATCCTACACTAGATCATTATTTCTCAGATAAACTCTAACATACACAGTGCAAGGTATGCTCAGAGGTTGTCTTTTTTTGTTTATTTTTGATTTAAAATATTAATTCATTGTTTTTTGAACATGCTGGGGACCATCAGTACTAGTCACTTTTTAAGCACTGCCTCCTAAGGGCACAGGACCAGGCAATTCCAAAATGTCAGAAGTCAAACAGGCAGAAGGCCAGCTTGGCTGAGCAGGGATCTTCTTTGGGAGATAAGGCAAAAAAGGAAGGTGCATCCAATGGAAGCAAGATCGGGTGATGTGGGAGGAATACAGAAATGTTGTTTGCCATTGTAGGGGGAAAATTTGTGTGGCCAGAGCTCAGCTGGAGTTGAAGCTGGATGGAAGTATGGGGGGCAATAATGAGAGGTTTTTTAAATAGGTTAATAGCAAAAGGCAGTGCAGAAATGACATTGGCTCACTACAGGATGAGGATGGTCCCCTCACAAACAGGGACATAGACAAGGCAGAGATGTTTAATTCTTTCTTTGCCTTTGTCTCCAACATTGGTGATGGGCTAAAGGGGTCCCCATGCCCTGAGCTGAAGGACCATGGCTGTTAGCATGATAAACTCCCAGTGTACCCTAAATTAGTGTGGGGTCTACTGGATCCATATAAGTCTATGGGACCTGATGGGATTCATCCAAGAATACTCAAAGAGCTGGCTGATGTAATCCTGAGGCCTCTCTCCATGATTTTTGAGCAGCCTTGGGAATATGGAAAGGCCCTAGTTGAGAGGAAGCTGGCTAATGTCTGAATTTTCAAAAAGGTTGAGAAGGATGGCATGGAAACTGTAGGTCTGTCAATCTCACGTCGGTGTATGGCAAAATTATGGAGAAGATTTTTCTGGGAGGTATTGAAAAACACCTGAAGGATGGTGCAGTCATCAGTCACAGCCAGAATGGCTTCATGAGGAGAAAATCCATCTTATCAAATTTAATTTCCTTTTATGATGTGATAATCCACATAGGTGATCAAGGGCAGCTGGTTGATGTAATTTTTCTGGATCTTAGTAAATCTTTTCATACTGTTTCTCACAGGATCCTTCTGGACAAAATGTCCAGCACACAGCTGGATAAACACATCATGAGATGGGTGAGCAGCTGACTCACGGGTCAGGCACAGAGGGTTGTAGTGAATGGGGGAACTTCAGACTGTGGACCTGTCACTACTGGGGTTCCACAGGACTCCATCCTTGGCCCTGTGCTCTTCAACATCTTGATAAGCAACTTGGATGCAGAACTCAAAGGGGTACTAAGTAA
This sequence comes from Aleadryas rufinucha, assembly GCA_013397815.1. Taxonomy (NCBI): domain Eukaryota; kingdom Metazoa; phylum Chordata; class Aves; order Passeriformes; genus Aleadryas; species Aleadryas rufinucha. The sequence goes on along the minus strand of VZTH01014961.1, from coordinate 271,785 downwards.
GTTTGACAGTGTTACTGAATTGAGTGAAGCTGTTGACTCCTTTGAGGGCAGAGAGGCCCGGCAGAGAGACCTTGACAAATTAGAGAGGTGGAAAATCACCAACCAAATGAAGCTTGACAAAGAAAAGTGCTGGATTCTGCACCTGGGATGGGGCAGCCCTGGAAGTACATACAGACTGGGGATTGAGAGGCTGGAAAACAGTGCCATGGAAAGGGACCTAGGGGTCCCATTGAACATGAGTCAGCAGTGCCCTGGCAGCCAGGAGGGCCCAGCGTGTCCTGGGATGCATCAGGCACAGCATCACCAGCCGGGCTCTGCTCTGTGCTGGTGTGGCCTCACCTTGAACACTGTGTGCAGTTTTAGGTGCCACAACATGAAAGAGACATTAAGCTATTAGGGAGTGTCCAAAGGATGACTACAAGGGTGGTGAAGGGCTTGAGGTGAAGCCATATGAGGAGTGGCTGAAGTCACTTGGTCTTTTCAGAGAAGAGAGAGACTGAGGGAGACCTCATTGCAGTTACAGCTTCCTTGTGTGGGGAAGAGGAGGGGCAGGCAATGATCTCTGCTCTGTGGTGCCCAGTGACAGGACTCGAGGGAATGGCCTGGAGTTGTGTCAGGGAGGTTTAGGTTGGATATTAAAAAAAGGTTCTTCACCCAGAAGGTAGTTGGGCACTGGAGCAGGCTCCCCAGGGAAGTGGTCACAGCACCGAGCCTGACAGAGCTCAAGAGGTGTTTGGACAATGCTCTCAGGCACATGGTGTGACTCTTGGGGTGTCCTGTGCAGGAACAGGAGTTGGATGTGATGTTCCTACCAGCTATGGATATTCTATCATTCTGTGATTGTGAGGAAGTAAACACAGAGGTCTGGATTGAGTAGGATTAGACACAATACATGGAAATGACTGATGTTAAAGTGTCAGAAAATACTTCATCAAAGTGAAGGTGATCAGGTCTTTGTAACAAGAAATGTTTTCCTACAAAATGGAAGGTTTCAGGTATTTTACTTTAAAAAAAGCAGAACCTGCAAATACCACTCAGCAAGAGATGCAAAGCTTTAAAGTAGTGTATTAGCTTCTCTCACTTTAATAACATCCTTGACATATAAACTGTTCATATTCTTCAAAAACGTTAAGACATGTCTGAGGATATTTAAAGCTAAACTTATCACAAAAGAAGAATCCATTATTTTTCAGAAAAAGTACAAATAATTTGACATGATGTCTTAAAAAAGTTGAATTGCAAAGGATTTTTCTTTTGAAACACTTAAATTATTTTTTCACATCTTCTTTTAAAAGCATAGTGTTCCCAGCTACAATTTTTTGGTATGGCTGGTGGATTCTTTTTGAATGTCAACGCTTGAAATACCAATCAAATGGATTAATTAACTTATTGAAGTTGATTTTAACCCAGCTGACTGTTGTAAAGCCATAATTTTAATTGATTTAAGTGTTTTCACAAGTTGGTATTAGCTCACAATCTAAAAATTACATGAAAATATAGTATTGTGATTGAGACTTTAATTTCAAATATATGCTGATAGTATGCACTTACAATAAGAATGCACCATTTAAAACAACAAACAGCGTTTCTGGAGGCAAATGCTTTGGACTCCAATGCCCTCATGACTATAAAGGGTATTGTGCTTTTTCGGCTGCCCAGTTGCAGAGCACAGTGCAAAAAAGCTTTATACAAATCATTGCTATCCTGGAAAGCTGTGAAGAAGGAATCACTGTTTCCTTATTGAGGATAAATTATGTCTTCCAGACGGTAAGGCTGTTAAATAGCAATCATTACAATATACATGACTTACTAAAATGATAAAACAATTTTAAACTGTTCTTAAAAAACAATCTTAAATTAAATCATAGGTTTGAAAGTGCCCACACTTTCAAACCAACAAAACAAACAACAACAAACCAACAAAATAACCAACCAAAAACAAACCTCGAGAGTTCCTAAGCTGCAGCTTTGATGAAACATTCTAGATTTGATCTGGCCCATTACCTAAAACACAGCAGAACATACACCATTAACAAAAATCTCTCTCATGGCTTTCATTTTGGCCTTTTGAAGTTGGCATATGCTTTTTCAATCCTTTTTTCAGTCTATAAGAAGCACATCAATATGGCATTTAATGTCATAATCATTCCTGCTACTTTCTACGTTTATTCATTGTGGAAGCGCTACACTTGGGTATNTTAAAAAAGTTGAATTGCAAAGGATTTTTCTTTTGAAACACTTAAATTATTTTTTCACATCTTCTTTTAAAAGCATAGTGTTCCCAGCTACAATTTTTTGGTATGGCTGGTGGATTCTTTTTGAATGTCAACGCTTGAAATACCAATCAAATGGATTAATTAACTTATTGAAGTTGATTTTAACCCAGCTGACTGTTGTAAAGCCATAATTTTAATTGATTTAAGTGTTTTCACAAGTTGGTATTAGCTCACAATCTAAAAATTACATGAAAATATAGTATTGTGATTGAGACTTTAATTTCAAATATATGCTGATAGTATGCACTTACAATAAGAATGCACCATTTAAAACAACAAACAGCGTTTCTGGAGGCAAATGCTTTGGACTCCAATGCCCTCATGACTATAAAGGGTATTGTGCTTTTTCGGCTGCCCAGTTGCAGAGCACAGTGCAAAAAAGCTTTATACAAATCATTGCTATCCTGGAAAGCTGTGAAGAAGGAATCACTGTTTCCTTATTGAGGATAAATTATGTCTTCCAGACGGTAAGGCTGTTAAATAGCAATCATTACAATATACATGACTTACTAAAATGATAAAACAATTTTAAACTGTTCTTAAAAAACAATCTTAAATTAAATCATAGGTTTGAAAGTGCCCACACTTTCAAACCAACAAAACAAACAACAACAAACCAACAAAATAACCAACCAAAAACAAACCTCGAGAGTTCCTAAGCTGCAGCTTTGATGAAACATTCTAGATTTGATCTGGCCCATTACCTAAAACACAGCAGAACATACACCATTAACAAAAATCTCTCTCATGGCTTTCATTTTGGCCTTTTGAAGTTGGCATATGCTTTTTCAATCCTTTTTTCAGTCTATAAGAAGCACATCAATATGGCATTTAATGTCATAATCATTCCTGCTACTTTCTACGTTTATTCATTGTGGAAGCGCTACACTTGGGTATCTTGTGGCAAATAGCGGTGAAAGGAATAGTGGTGGTATGCTAAAAATGTAGGGAGAAGAAAGGAAACAGATTATGCCAGAAAAGTAATTTTCTGAATCTGTTACAGATTCTGTGAAATTATTTAGAATTTCTAAGTCCTATATGGTGAGAGGGAAGAAGAATAGAAAGAGTAATTACTCTGTAAAGCTTGGTTCTTACAAGTCATCATGGGAAGCCTTTTCTCACAGGACTGATTTCCATTCTGCTAAAAGATTGTTTAATTTGAGATCAGCCAAAAGCTATATACAAAAATGCAAATCTAGTACTGTCATTTTTATACTGCATGTTTCATATGCTCAGCTTAATTTCTCTCCTATTATGCAGTCACATAGATGAACACAAACTGTTGGATAGCACCCTATACACGATATACTTGTCCTTGCTTCTACTCTAGAAATAGAGGCAAGATTCTATTCTAGCAAATAAGTATTAATTAAGTAATTCAGGCTTTGTTACTCTTTACAAATACTGCTAGCCATATACCTTGTAAAATGAACTAATTCACTTACATGTCAAATGTTGTAAATTATATTGTCTGGGCTGTATTTTTGGAATCAACATCTGAAAACAGTTTGTCACAAAATACGGCCTTTTGCAAGATTGCAATACTAAACCTGTTTTATGGTGCTTTGAAAGTTAGTTTTCTTTAAGCAAGCTAAAACGATAAGACAGTTGTTGTGTGGTGTAAATTTAAAGGTTTTCTGTTCAACATTCTTTTTGTTTTACATAGAAAAAAGTTATCCATAAGAGCATATGAAGCACTGATTGTGGCAGCTAACCTGTAGAACTGTTTCTCAACAAGCAGCAGAAAATAAGAATAAATGTTGCAGACGTTTTTCCATATGCAAGTTGTCTAATTGTCAGTTTTTACTTTACATCTTCTGTTTAGGACTGCAGACACAACACAGGTGGTTCATATTGTGATAGGTGCCTGCCTGGCTTCTATGGTGATGCAACTAAAGGGACAGCTGAAGACTGTCAGTTGTGTGCTTGCCCCCTAAATATACCTTCTAACAAGTAAGTTGTATATTTATTCCATACTGCACTTTTCCCCTTAGTAAATTGCATAATTTCTTAATTAATATTTTTACATGTATGCTTGAGATATTTTTTCTTTCAATCAAATAATGTATTCTGCAATATAAACTTTTATTTTTATGACTGTACAGAGTGCTTAACTCCACTGACAGGCAGATGAAGACAAAAGCTGGATGAGACTAAGATAGAAAGAACAACACAATTTGGATGACTGCTTTTCAAATTAATAACTAGCATTTACTTTTTTGTCCTCCTTAAGGGTAGTTGTTTCTAGTTTTAAAGCTGAATTTGCAGATTTGACCTGTGGGTTTTTTCTGCTTTTACTTTACCTTTTCTTCTAGTCTACGTTAAGTGATTTGTTTGGAATTTGAATTCACCCTTCGATCTTGCAAGTGAAAATATTTTGTCAGCATATCTCAGAAAAAGTACTGTAAATTTTTTTTATTAAATAAAAACACAAGTGAAAAGTTATTCAAAATTCTGATCAAAGAACCAGTTTCCTTCATTACAAAAGCTATTCGATAGCTTAACTTAATAGACAAAGTGGCTTGAACATTCTTTCACTGGTTTTGTCCCAGACAGTACCTGGAAAATAACAGTACCAAAAGCATTTTACATAATGTACCTGAATAAAACTGTTCTGAATCGTCTGTGGCATTGCATCCTATTAAAATTTCACTGATCAGAGCACGAATAATATTAAGCCCTTATGAGTGGAAATTCCAGAGGATTGTAGAATGAGAGCCTGCCTTCCTGTTAACACAGTTCTTGAGTTGGTTTTATTAGATATATATATACATATATATGGAATTATTTTATCTGCTGCTTAGGCATGGCTCCTCTGACATTCTCATTACTTGGTATTTCCTTACCTCGGTAATTAATTGTCTTTTTCTTGTTTGAGAACACTGGGCTGACAAAGCAGGAAAAACACTATCACATTTCAGTCTTGCACAGATGTGCAACAAACCAACTCAAATAGATTGAATTTAGGTTATGATTGGCAAAATGCCTGAAGACCTCCATTACATAGTCATCATAGTTCTGGGTGCTTTACTTTCCTTTTCTGAAGTTAACAGTCCCCTTTTTAATATTTAGTTTTCTTGAAAAATATAGGTACAAATCAAACATACAATATAAATGTTCTTTGAACTGTGAAACTGTGTGAATCCTGAATCCTACAAAGTTTAGCTTTGCAGAACTCATTGTAAGGTTTGAGCTCTCATGGTGTTACAGTTCCAGACCAATTATTAAATTTATTTATGAGAAAAAAGAGGTTTTAAAGTTTTAATGTGTTACCTGTATGCTGTTAAAATACTTCTTTTTCTTTCTTACTTAGTTGCCAGTGAGTTTGTTATGCTAGGGGTAATATTTTCAAACAATTCAAATTCCTTCACATGAAAAATAAACTTCTACCAAATTCATGTCACTGTACAGATGTAGTATACGTCATGTTCCTTCTGAGTAACTGAACAAGTGACTAATTGTATGTACAAATTATTGTAAGTAGCTGTGTATAGATTTTAATTCCTAAAGTATTTAATTCCTGACATGACATGAGAGGACATTTGTAGGTTTCTGAGCTTAATGGTAAGTTCCTGCTGCATAGAGAATATCGTCCATGTAATAAGCCTGTGAGATATATTTCTATTAGGAAATAATTTTTTATATTTTATAGCAGTGTCTCATTTTTTAATTTCTTAATGATATTGATAGTGGTTCCCACCACTGTTCTCACAGCACCTGACTCTTTTCCTTTGCAATGCCACACAAAGTGGAGAACTGTTCTAAGAATTGTAGAAATTATGCGATGATTGTGGCTCTGTAGTTGATTTCAGTGGATTTAGCCTGCTGCTAATTCCCCATCCTGTAATGGCAGGAGTTTCCATATGCAGTCACTGAAGCCAGTCATGTGCCTTCTGAAGCACAACAGTCATAAATGGATTGCCATATGTCAGAAAAGAGCACTTGGCCAAATCAGGAAACTAAAATTAAGTTGTCTAAGCTTGTTTTCTACACCCTGGGTTGTACTTTCTTTTTTTTGCATATATCTCCATATTTATGCTTACGTGATGCAGATGAGATCAATACTCAAGCTGTAAATGGTCTATGCAATGAGCACCTGACTTCTTTGTCCCATGTCTTCATGTTAACATACCATTCTTAGAAACTGTTCTAACATTCTTAGTCCTCAAGGAGTTTCAAGGGAACTGATTTTTTTTTTTCCATAATTTCATAACAAATATGGATGTTTGGGATAATTACTGCTCTTCTCTTGATGTGGCCGTAAATTTAACGTGGGTAACAAAGACTCTGACAGGAATGCTTTATCACTGGAAATGGGAGATAGAAGATCTCTCACTCAGCCTGGGAAGGTCAGGAGTAAACTTTATAGCACATAAGCTGGGAATTTGGGTTGGTCTCAGAATTTTAATATTTTCTTGGAGAATTAAATAAAATCACAAACATATTCTCAGGAGATGTCTTCTATAACATGCTAGGAAGCTTTTAGGAAGCTCTGTCTCCCAGCAGAGACTTATCCCATACATACTCATACTATGTATTCATTCTTGTCCTGTGTCCTGACTGGTATTACTGTTGTTACCGTATGTGAGAACTGTAAAGAGCGATGATAAATCAAGAGGGGGACTACAATTTTTTGAAGCTTGTTTTGACAAATCAATACTCACAGTTCATTAGTATTTAGCACTAGTGAGTAATGAGATTCTCAATAATCAGGAAGATAAACTCCTCTTTTTTCAGCCTGCTATAGTATATTTCCTTTACAGCATACAGATGGGAATTTCTCAATATAGTAATGTTTAGTGTTGAAATGTGGTCCAACTGTTAAGTCAGAGAAAGAACCAAGGAAGCAAGGTCTGAGCATAACCCTTAAAACATGGAAATTCTACTATTCATCATTATTGCTTCGTAATAATAAGTACATTATCATTATCATCATTATCATCCTTATAATTATTATCATTATTATATTTAAAATGTATGCAGTTAAATTCAGAGCTCTTGGTGGAACTTTGATACAGTCAATTTTGTACAATGCTATAATGAGCTGTGATAGCATCTCTACACAGTTCCCCATGAAGCTCTTGAAAAGAGTGAGGTGGGGACTGACAAGCAGGAACTTATTTGAACGAAGTCAGGTGCTGCTGATTATATTCAATGATAATGTGTGTTTTCATTGCTATTAAAGAATAGAATGAACAACTATTGTTTCTTCAACTCTTCATCCATTTGTGAATCTATTATTAAGTAAATGACATTGCAAAATAACACAAACATAATCCTTATGGGAAAGAGAAAAATCTCAGCACCTGTCTATGTTTATTGGACCTGACCTTCACACCTTTTCCTTACTGATCTCTTGTATTTGTGGGATACACAGAATAACTGAGGACCGATCACAGGATGGCTGACTCCTGAGAAGTGGGGTCTAGTCACCAGCAGCTGATCACATTAAATGATGCTAATTAAGCTTTTTTGCCCTCCCTGGGCCTATTATTTTCCAGAAAATGTCATGGTATATCCTACTTTAATATATCCAAGATTGGATTATGTCTGTTTTTTATTATTGTAGCAAGAACTGTTACCTTGAATATACCTTCCTTCTGATGTCTTTGTTAGAGCAATTCTATTGCTTCTCAAATTCTCTTTTCCTAGGTTACAAAAGATAATTTAGTATCTTTTTTTCCGATAGGTACTTTGTTTCCCCCCTTTGAATACTCACCCCACTGTGCACCTACTCTCGTTCTTTTCTCTTTTTTCTTTTACTATTTTTCTATTTAGTTGACCAGAATTGATTACCATTATTTAGATGAGGCCTTATAAAGATTCTCGTATGTCTCTGTCTCTAATAATCATTACAGAATTACAGAAGAACAGATTGCTTCTTCTTCTGTGTAGTATCTTTTAGTGTGTCAGGAGGTTTCTTCCTCCTGACACACTAAAAAGAAAAGTGTGTTAAGGGAGAAAGATTATGGAAAGCTAAATGCAAGCAGTGAAGGAGCACAGTTCAGCATTAAACACGGGCATTGTGAGGTGGAGCTTGCAAATGGCTACAGTATCCTTATTTATAAAAAAAGAGAAAAAGAAAACCAAACCAGCCAAGAATAATTAGAGCATAGCAAAGAGGTAAAGCTTTCTAGTCTGCAAGCTATTCTTAAACTTCAACGTGCCTGTGTGGCCTGTTGCTTGAGGTCATTGGCACTCAATTAACTCAAATACACTCTCTGGGAAGCTGTACCAGATATTTCCCATTTTGCCCCTCCCCTTTCTTGTTCACTGGGTTCTTTTCACAGCTGACTATACACAAAGTTAACTGAGCTTTTAATCGGTTGTCCTTCAGGAAGATTTATATAGGGGCCACATTATGGCACAGACTGTTTTGCCAGGCCCTCGGGGGCACAAACAAACAGCTGTACATTCCTGCCTTTTTAATGGTATCCAGACCACTCGCTGGCAGGCTCAAGTCCCGTAATAACAGGCTTTGGGATGCTGCCATCCACTGCTCTATATTCAGTGTCGCAGAAATAGCAGAGTCATTCCAAATTCTATTTGCTGGAGTTGAACTTAAGCCCCATGTCCTAGACCAGAATCACTTTTCCTGGGCACTGTTTTGCAGATTGACAATCTCTGAAGTGGGAAGAGAGCTATGCTGCTAACCATCTTTTCTTTCTGTTCCTTCCTTGTCCCTCTTCTTTCTCAATATCAACAACACAGCTTCAGCCCAACATGTCATTTTGACCGACATCGTGGATTAATATGTGATGAATGCCCAGCTGGCTACATGGGACCACGCTGTGAAAGGTAAGCAGGCACCATGCTTTTAGTCATATGAGACCTGAAACAAAAGTACTGATCACATGGAACTGTTCTACCTTCTTATTACCTCCCCTTCTCATCCCTATTCCTGTTCTGAAACTCACTGAAAAAATTCCTGTGCATTTTCCTCTGATATTGGATCCATGAATTTGTATTTTTCTTTTGCTTGTTTTATTGTTTTATGGTAAAATGTGAGGTTTCCAAGAAGCATTTGCTGATAAGTTAGAGTCTTTGTTAAAAAAGTTTCTTCTAACCTTTCTGTCACTCTTCTGAGATTTTTATAAACCTTTTGTCTCCTTTGTCATTTGAATGTTTAGAGCATGGCGATTCAAATATGCAGTAAATTACTGATGCTTCACTTAAAGGACTTAATATGCAGTGAAAATACTGCTCTTCTAATAAGTTAATTGTAGATTTAAATTATTTTTAAAAATAATATTTTACATTTTTGTTGCTTCTCATTCACTGTTGCAGTCTTTATTTAGCCAGTAGAACAACCTAGGCTTTAATGACAAAAAAAAGATAATTCTTCTTTGTCAAATACATAGAAAAGTTCAATATATATTTCCTACACTTATTGCTAGCTTTACAAAGGCATTAAGCTGAAAGGATCATGTGAAGAATTTAAATGAAACAGAGAGCTAGCATGAGTGCTAGTGCTAAGCTCCCAGGAACACCCTTCCACAGGAGGTAGGACCACACAGGCAAGGGATATCACCACTGTGTCTGCATGCCCTTGGTCCCTTGGGATTTCACATGGATGGAACAGATTTCAAGAGCAGTTAGTGTGCCAGGGAACCTCTGCTAGTTGTTCAGAGGTCATGATGAATCAGTATTGGCGTTGTCTCCATGATCCCAGTCCCCTGTGACCCTGCCAATGACACCTTTTTAAGAGGGGCTGGGGAAGCCAGATAACTGTGTAACACCTGGCTGGACAGTTAAGGGGTATGAAAACATGGCCCTTGTGTTTCCTAGTAGGCTTTTGCCATTTGGCACTTCCATGAGCTGCTTGATGGATTTTTCAAGGCAAACCCTGAAAAAAGGTAAGGCTTCTGAATGAAGACATAAAATACTCAGGCTGGGATGAGGAGAAGTAAGGATAAACCAAGAGTAAGAAACAACCAGAAAAGCAGAAACCTGACCATACACTGTGAATTTCCCTATATTCCCATCTTTCCAATTTACAACTACTTCCTTTTAAATCCCGTTGTGCTATATCTGTCCTGAAGTGAGAGTGCAGGCTGTCACCTGTTTCCACCCATCATCACTGAGTCTGCTCCTGCTGCTGCTATTTCTGCCTGTCTTTTCCTGTCTGTCTAGGAAGTCATCACCTTCTTTCAGCTAGTGGGCTGTGAAGTTAATGACGGCAGGAATAAATCACATCAAGAGCACTTTGGTGGCAGTTTGTCAATGCAGGGTCATTGACAGCTTCCATTAGCAACAAGTGCTTTTTTTGAGTGGAGCACAGGCTGTAGATGCAATAGGACAGAGTCTGAATAAATGGCTAAATTGGATTTTAGCCTGATCTCCTGAGGAAATGAGGCTACTGTGATCTTTTTGTGCATGCCTCTCTGGCTGCCTGCAAAGTCATCTGCACTTACAGGTCAATTTCAACCAAATTTGGCAGAAGGTAGGAGGTCTCAAAGATGATAATTGTTTCCGAAGGTTTTATGAAAAGAAGTGGCTGAATAGAGGTTAATAAATCAGGACATGTCATAGCTAAGGGGGAGAATACTGTGTGAACTCACACCTGATTAAACAGATAGAGAGAGAACAAGAGAGATTACTAAATGTTCTGCCCATAAGAAAACTTTCACAGGGCAAGGAAAAAGTGCTGCTGTAGCCTGAGGGATTACTCCCTGCTGAATAGCAACATCCTGCAGCAAATAATCAGCCCTTAGCCTTGTAACCATGAGATACAAATCCATTGGAAATTAGGCCATTAATTCCAAAGCTCACAGAACTATTTGCTTTTAATTGTAACAAGTTGTTCTGAAATGTCTGCAGCTGTCAATAATAATGATCAGAAGAAAGCATGTTGCCTTTTGCTATTAGTAGTGGATGTATAATTGCTGGGAGAGTTTACATGAAATTCTCTTTCATTTTAGCAACTACAGAGTGACAAGCGATCTGAGCCACATGATTCATTAGCTGAACAATGCTAAATTATCATGACGTACTAAGTATCGTGAAGTGAGGGTGTGCAGCACTGTACTTATTTGGACTTAAAATATATCCTCTATCCCCTAGGGAGATACATATGTATGTCTAATTTGTAAAATGTCAAAAAAAAATTGCTACCTCTCTCCCTGGAACTATCAGGAAAATGGTGCCATAATTGCTCAATATTCTGAGGAGTCCAGCTCATAACATCATCAAAATAATTGCAGATATAAACTGTGTTGGTAGTTATCACAGATCTATAATTGTAGAGGGAGCCCAGCTTTCTCACTTTATGTTTTTCCCAAACAAATTAGACATAAGTTTTTTCCTTTGCTCACTGCTCACTTTTCCAAAGGCATATGAGGAAGGATGGACATTCTCTTAACTTCATAGAAAGTCTGTGTGAGAATGACAAAAGGTTGTCTTTTTAGCCCAGCACATTTACAGGATGATGATATGCATTTTCCAAATACAGTCTTGCTAGGGAAAAGAAGCAAAATAGGTGAGAGTCTAGCTTTTCCTGTAGCAGTCCATGATTTATGTACATGGTTGCAAGTGACCTTTTCCTCCTTAGAAGGAGGGTCAGTGTCCCTCATGTGTGAGGAGGAGGGTGAGCTGACCCACGTCCTTTCTTCCCCCCACCTCCCCCATTCTTCAAGTCTAGCACAGGGTGCCATCAGCCACAGTCTCTCACAAGCACCATGGCTTCAAACTGCTGCTCATTCTAGCAAATGTAATTCTTCCACTAGTGCCAGAGCAGCAAGTCTGTGTTGCAGTACTGATGGGAAAAGGGTCAAACGTTTCAGGAGATTTGATACAACAAATGTGTTACGCAGGATTGTTTGCAGCCTACAAAGGTAGGCATTCTGACATTAGAAAATGCAAGATTTATAGTTGGTCACACAATAACATCTGTGCTGTGCACCTGAGTTAAGATATCGCACTGCGTGCCCACAAACCGTTTCTCCACTGGGCTTTTGCCTGGTTTTGTGCACAGGTTGAATGCACATAAATTTCAAAGACTCTGTAAAAATAGTATTTCCAGACTTTAAAGTGTTTGGATTTGCAGGCTTAATTAACTCTGTCTCAAGGGCTTTTTTTTCTGGTAAATATAAAAAAATGTATAAAATAGGCCTGTGTTTCTGTGCATATATGTGTATATACAAAGCACCATACAGACTGCTGTGAGGAATATTCACTCCACACTGACCAGGCCCTATACACATTCATACACATATATTTAAGTAGTAGCCCTGTATCTGGCTCCACTTATGCTAAATAAAACCATTGTCAGTCACAGACACACCTGCATTGGAGAGTAGAAAATATGGACACAATCTTTTTTCTCTGCTTTTTACTCCTATTTTTGTTTATTTTTTAATCTCAGAGGTGTTATGTTGTAGTTAGCAGTCATTTATTCATACATGTATTTTTTGTAATGCATAAAAGTAATCTTCCATGCCACATACTTATTGGTGTTTTTTAATTTAAACCTTGCCAAACGTATAGTGCTTTGCACCTGAGAAAAGAAGCTGAAGTAGGAATGTCCTTAAGGGAATAAAGATGGAACTAATGAAAGTGGATTTTTTTTAATCTTCCCCTGCAACTTCAGGAGAAGTGGGAGAAAAAGAGGAAGAATTTACGTAGATACATGTACACAGTTGTCTCTTAAGCTTTAATTGGTTTACCCTTACTTTCAGGATCATCTTCAGTTGGATTCGAGATTATGTATGTGCATAAGTAGAATATGGCTATGTGGTGGTAGTGAGTTTTTCTAATTTTAATTATCAAAGTCTAAACTGAGGAGAATACAAAGAGTTATTGAGGTCTCCTGCTATTAATAGAAGGAGATTGTTAGCAGCACATTTCGCACAAATCATTGGAGTATTCTTTCTGTGAACTGCTTGGTAAGTTTCTGTGAATGCTTAAATACAGAACTAACCCCTAAATGAAAGAGAAAAGCAAACACACATTAAGTGAAGTGAAATAGATTAGTAGACCAAGAGATACAGATTTATGATAAACACACCAGTAGTAAGTTAGCAAAGCATGGGTTAACTTCAGACATAGTCTGGTTTAGGTAAAGTAAGATAACCGCATAAATTATCCAGATACTCTCCAGTTTTGATAAAACGTGGCTATTAATTGTTACATGTTAAAATGCATTCCTGGCCTTTGTAACTGAGATATCATCACTGAAAAAAAGCCAATTTTTTTTTGCAAAATTAAACTAAAGATTAGTCTTCTGTGGTTGCTGAGATATCCTCCATCAAGGAAAAATTTATATCTTCCTTTGCAGGAAATACAATAAATTGCTACATTTATGACAGGTTCTGAAAATAAAATACCTGAATTATTCTAATGACAAGATTTGGATGTCTTGTTGCTATGAGGAGGTAATTTTGAGAGATGACTGTGCTACAGGAGTGGGCTAAATTGTGGAAATTTTACTCATGGTCTTGAGTGCTTACATGCACCCAAACCACTGGACTATTTATACATATTATTCGTCTGTGGTCTGCGTCGTGGATATTTTCGGACGATGGAAAAAAATCCTATTTTGTGCAAAATTACAAAAACTGTTCAATTAGTTCCCACTATTTTTTCCTCCCTGCTCTCAGTTACCCAGTTTTTACAATCTTTGTAATCTTTGCTGATGATATTTAATAATATTTAGTACATGTTTAGACACCTTTGCTTAGGATCCAATTAAAAGCTTTATGCAGTATTCTGGAAGCGAGGAAAAGGATGAACTTGATGCACACAAAGGGACAAGAGTGAAGGCATAGTGGAGCTTTGCATTTTTGTAATAGGATGATACACAAAATCTTTCCTCAACCGTGCCATCCACTACTACTATAAAGTAGAGAGAGTATCTGTGTACATTAAAATTGCATTCAAACTGACTTTAAAATAATAGGAAAAATTAATTTGTGCAATGTGCTTTATGTACTTTCTGTTTTCTTTATACTAATTGGAGTTCATCTGAAATGCGCATGAATAAATTAATTAGGTAGAACTGTGCAATTTTTCTTTTCTTTTTCTTCACTATCTACAAGTTGCTCTTACTATGAAGTGTGAGCAAATGTAACAGAAAGGGAAAGCAGACCAGAATATAAATAGGAAATATGCTGTGAGATGAGTAGAAATTTGCTTTAAATACAGACTCCCATTAGGTGAGATTCACTAACCTGCTTTACATGGTGCTCACAGAAAATTGCAGGTGGGCAAGGTAGAAAAGAATGTGATATTTTCAAACAACTCTCTTAAAATATGAAAGGTATAGTACAAAACAACATAATTCCTGTGATAATGAGCAATCTTTTTGTTACCTACCCAGACACAGAGATTAGCAATCCATTAATTAGGCAAATCTGACCATGCAGTACATCAGGGGAAGTCTAAGTCAGGGAGGGGAGGATCTTGTTACGTAAACAAATTTATGTCTGTATTACATTCTAAAGGGCTTTTTCTAAACTAAAGAAGTTTTTAAGGTAGAGGGAAAAAGATCATTAGACTTGCTGGTGATTGAGTACAGAACATCTATATGCAATGTGCTGAAATACAAAGTATATCTAACATAGAGTCAGTCATAGAATAGTTTGGGTTGGAAGGGACCTTTCAAGGTCATCTAGTCCAATCCCCCTTCCTCTAGAGTGCCACTAAGGTTTCTTGCTATGCTTTGTCTCACCTTCAGTACCAGTGACAAGATATTTCTCCTACTGAAGTCTAATTACTAGCAGAACTGGCAGGATTTCAGCTGGTACTGTATCTACAGTGTTGTTAAAAAAGAGGAGAGAGAAAGAAAAAAGATGCATAAGACATGCTTGAGAGAAGATCAAATCATTTCTGGTGATTAGGGAGGCAACAGAATTAAATATTTCTCATGAGAGGATTATTTATGGGTCCTAACTGATGATGTCTTTTACTTTAGGTGTGCAGAAGGCTATTTTGGACAACCTCTAATACCAGGGGGATCATGCCAGCCATGCCAATGTAATGACAACCTTGACTTCTCCGTTCCTGGCAGCTGTGACAGCTTGTCTGGTGCTTGTCTGATATGTAAGCCAGGTACAACAGGCCAATATTGTGAGAGGTGTGCTGATGGATATTTTGGTGATGCTCTTCATGCAAGGAACTGTCAACGTAAGTCGCGAACTTTTACAGCTCCTGACAGTATTGATCTATCCTATAACTTTGTTCCTGAGAGGAAGACTGTGCCTCTGTATGTGTGAGCAAGAGAATGATACAGCATACTTAGAGCTCTAATAATGGCACTGTGCATCTGCCTCTGGAAAGGGAGGCGTTAAAGTAAATAGAAAGAAAAACTTATTAAAAAAGCTCTAGTGGAAGCAGACATGGAAAAAACCAGAACATTGCATGGGTGCAAAAGGTTATACTAAATGTCAGATCTACAAAAATAAATACAAATAAATGAAAACTATTCACTAAAAAATGCTATAAGCTACCGAGAAAAATCTTGTTCACTTGTGAGATTGAAAGGAGGGAGCGATGTTTCATTTTCAGGGTCCAGCTCTGGCAGCATTTGTAACCTATTTCCCACTTACATAACCTCAGTAAGGGTTGGGAGGTGCTGCTGCTTACAGGTCAAAATTCTCCCACCTGCAAATCAGACCCTAAAATCTCCAGACAGTTTTGCTAAAGTGCTCTGGAGGAAAATACCTGGCACTGCAGCAAGCTACCAATTCTCAGCTGAGTGGTGGCATGTTATTCAAGTATCAGCCCCAGCACATACTTCTCCATAGTGATTGCAAAAAGTTATTCAGTGGAGATGAAAGATTTGGTAGGAACAGGAGCTTTTTTTTCTGTAGGAGGCAGTGGCTCTCTCTGAGCCGTTGCTGGCACAATTTGGAATGCAGAACAAGTGCTTTTAACTTAAAAAACATTTCTCACGTACCTTTCCTTGCCATTCTGAGAAGTGGAATAAAACGGGTTACAAACTGTCCTGAAAGAGCCGAGCATTTTCTTTCACTGTCACAAGGATTTATTCCTGTTCGATCCATTATAATAAACACAAGAGTACAAAGGTGTTATAGCAGGATAAAATTATGCAAGTAAAAGAGCTGGGATACTGTGTTACTGCTCTGTGTAAAGGAGCATGGGGACCACGTCTGCAGGATGTGTTGTGAGCAGAGAAGTCTGAGGCAGTGGCATCCATTTCCGGAACTTGCCCTATTAGTGGCTTGCAGTCTAAAAGTGAAAATCCTAGGTTATGTTGGACCTCCTGAGAGTGTGTGGGAGCCAACAAGATGCAGAACATCACCAAGTTTCTCAGCTAAGGGCAATAAACACTGATGTACACAAAGTCATAGATAACCATGAAGACATATACCTGTGTAAATGCTTTCTGTACCCACTTTACATGATGCCAGAAAAAATTTGGACAATCCTGTATATTCTCTCCATAAGTTAACAGGTCATGATGAATGATGTCATATAAGTTAGAATGTTAAGTGTATGAAGTGATTTAAGAAGTGTATTTCAAAAATCATAGCTTCCAGTAGCTTGTCACCATTATTGAGTCATCGATAGGACTCAACATTTCCTTTAACATTGCTTTAATATGTCCACAGTGGTGACAGGTCCATGAGAAAGAGACTTTATATGAGGAGAGTTTGGAAAACATACAATTTAAAAAAATATATTAAAAAGAAATACATGCTTAATGTTGAATTACAAGCTTTGCTTTTGTTCTTGGTATCATTGAAAAGGAGAGCCCCCTAATGTATTCATATCCTTGTGCTTGCAGTTACCTTGTATTCATCTACTCTCTGCCTTTCATGTGGGTTTTCTTCTTTGCATATGAATTTTTATTTCCTTTGCAGACTTCCATGAAGTTTGCCCTGCAGCTACAATATCAGAGGGACTGTGCCTTTACTTTGTTGTTTTCAATTTTATTCTTTATTAAAAAGCCAAATCCAAGAGTATTGCAAAGCACGAATTTGCTTTCAAATTATTGTTTGAAATGTTTCTTTCTGTTTCTCAGTACAGTGCTGTTGTGTGCGTTAACCATTTCAAATGACAGTACAGCTTTATATCATCATAGCATCTCTGAATTTTTTGGTGTATCTTAACAAAACCATAAATCTAAGAACAATGAGCAAATGTCCTAGGCTTATTTGATTTGATTCTAGTAGGTTGTTTTTTGGAGTGAAACAGCTCGGTGTGCTGAAGCAAATACCTGGAGGTTGAGCTGATGGTAATGGAGCTCTGTGTCACAAGATGAATTAGAGCAAATATTCAAGTCTGCCTATGTTCCAGTGTATAGGTACTACTGTTGTAGGAGAATAAGTGTGTAGCTTGATCATAAATACAAGCTCATAAATACTTATAGAAATCTAGAAAGAATGAAGGGTCTTGACCAGTGTCATTTTGGAAGAAAGTAAGACAGATTTCTCCAACAGGCTCCATTGTATTATAACAACCATTTGGAGGTTTGGACAAGAGCTAATTTTCCCAGTAGAGGTGAATGAATGGGAAGGCTGTAGGTGACATAAATACAATTTCTCAGATTGAGTAACAGTTTATTAGATGAATAGCCCTGACTGTATGTTTCTTCTGTATGTACGTACTGCCAGAGCCAAGAAAAATAATCAAAGTCCTGATATTCCAAATTCTCCCTTACACTGCATTGCACTCAGTCGTCTGTGACTATGGAGTGCTACTTGCTTTAACATGTAATATAAATAGGACAAACTCGTCTGTTTATAAAATCAGTGTAAGTTTTCTTTTTGATTCTTGTGTTGTCATAGGCCTGATAAGCAAGAAAATTCAAATCAGACTGAGCTTGGGTTTTGAGCTCTGTATAAAAAGGTTGGTGAAATACTTTTAATTTGCATTGAGGATTGTAGTTTGTTGAATCTGAGCTTTAGCATAATCTTTACCCACCGGCCATTTTAATTAGATATATACTCAAAACATACATATATGTGATACTTATAACCATGTGTCATTTGGAGTGTCAGCAGTTTTAAAACATGAACATCAGGGCAAAGAGGTCTGCGTACAAGATCAAAGAGGTAAATTATAGATTTGCTTAGTATTGAAAGCTGAGAATGAAAGGAAAAAATAAACAGTGTTAATTGCATCAGAAGGGTCTTTTGATTTTTACTTTTTAAAAATATATTGCAAAACAGAAGGAGATCAAAATCTCTGAAGGTGTTACATGACTGGTATGAACAGCAGAACCAGCACATTTTTGTTACTTATTCCAGAATTTTTGCAAACATTTGAGAAACAATGCCCTGAATAGAATGGCAAGTCATAAAGTTGCTTTCGTTAAAAGAAGCAACTTTTTCAGAATACCTCAAAAGCAGGGAGAAAAATCACGGACCAATCCTTTCAGTTTATAATTGGAAATCGTAAATTAGCAAGTCCAATGAAGTAATGAGGAAGGTTCTGTTGTAATAATCTATATATAGGAAAAATATAACTGCCTTGTCTCACATGGCACCTTCTGACATGCAAGTATGCAACTGCCATGTGTTCACTGTTGGGACTCTTAAGTGTTTCTTAAAATGAACATGTCAGGTTGAGAACAAAAAAACAGCACATGCAGATAGGGCACTGCAGGAAGGCAAAATGTGGACTGGAGCCCAAGTTTACAGAATAGCTTGATAATTGCTATGGAGATGTGGATTCATTCCCCTCTGAGGGGGGAAAAAAAAGGATGTTCAGGAACCAGCTCATGCTGATGGAATCAGTGACTGCATGGTTATTGTCCCTGTGACACCAATTAGATCCCTGTTTTCTACTGTGAGTACTACGGTTTTTTTCCAAATCTCTGCATGCCAAAAGGATTGAAGAACTCAAAGGTTCTTGTGGTGGTTGAAGAACATAAAGGGTGATAGACATCTTCCCCAAAATTTCCTTCTCCTAAAACATGAGAATTTAGGAGCCAGAAGCCTTGGCATTTTCCTCAAGAAACAGCATTTTCTTTGCCTTTTTAATCTATAAAACAGCACTGTTATGAGTTAGGCTGGTCAGTTGGATCACATTTCCTCTGGGAACTGTGATGCTGTTGGCTGAGACAGAAATCCTGCAGAGTCATGGTGGCAGATAATCCTTGGTATGTTTTTCAGTGCAGCCTGGGGCATGAGAGCATTACTGCCCCTGTAGATGGTCAACCTTGTACTAGGTTCTCAGCCTGCCAACATTCCCTGATGACTACATTAACAAGGAGTGAACTCCAGGACAGCAGAACCAGCATGTGGAGCAGTAACACTCACACTGGCTGTAGCTACATCCTGTACACACCCTGTGTAAGGGTCTGTACCATTTTTGTATTTTTCTCTCATCAGTGCCCTGCCCACTCCAAGTCTCTGGACATGTATTTAGTAATCTGCCCTCAACATCCTGCTTTGATCTGAGAGGAGCATCTAAAACAGGCTGTTAATGAACTTGAGGCAAAATTTCTGACTGCAATAATTTGGAGCAAAATGCCACATTAGTATGAGCAGGTTAATGTGTCAGTGTATGGGAGCAACACCCTCCTGCTTTACCCAGCCTGGGTGTTTCTCAGGGTGGCAAAAGCTGCACTGTAAACATTTGGCTATTAGATTTAGCGTCAGGAAGGACATTAACATCTCCTTCTTCTTCCTCTGCAGCCTGTCACTGTCACATGAATGGCTCCTTCTCGGAGATCTGTGACTCTCAGACAGGCCAGTGCGAGTGTAAAGCCAATGTCATCGGGCGCCGCTGTGACATCTGCAAGGTGAGTGACCAGAAATGGGGTTTCCTTTCAGCTTTCTTCCCTGTTTGGCATAACTAAATACCATTTGGTTCTGGATAGCTTTTTTTCTGTTGTTTATTTTTCACTTAAAGAACATATATAGGTTGTTCTTATGTAGAGAAAGGTAAAATGGTTGCTTTTGAAATGTTTTCTAATGGTTTTCTAGAACAGAACACAAGACATTGCATTTACATGCAGTGAATGCATTTTAAGCCTCACTGTGTCTATAAGTACATTTGTATACATAATATATACACTTTATATTTTGAATGTCTGATATAAAAAAATTAGTTAAAAATATTGCAGCATTGGGAGAGAATCCCTCTATGAAGACAGCTGCAAAATGTCTGATAGCATCTAATGTTGCTTTTTAAAAAGCAGGGTGCTAGTTTAGTTCTCCTGGAGTGTTCTGCTTTGTTTTTTTTTCTTAGGGTTTCTTCTTGTGTTGTCCAAACAATGTATTATTTTTTGGTGAAAGTGGTTTTTGCCTTGACATTGTTTTCCTGTCTCATAAATCACTGCAGAGAAATATTGTTTCATAAACTTTCACAGAGTTGTCTTCAGGCAGCTAAGGAATATGCTATAGCTGGCTGCACATTTCTCTAGTTCAACATAAGGAGTTGTGAGTTAGGCCTGTGTCCTCAGAGCACCTCCACCTGTGTGTAATTTAAAGCACATAAATAATTCTGCAGTAATCAAAAGTATCATTTTCACCCTTTAAAATTATGTTATTTCTGAAGTGGTTTGCTCACGCTCCATTTTCAACAGTATTTAAAGAGTCTGTTCAAAGAAAAATTGCTGGTATCAGTGGAATTTGCAGATTGCATAAAGTACCCAGCAAATATCTCAAGCTCATTAATACAATGCTGGTGGTTAATTGGAATTAATCTTTGTTTTCTTCAGTGTTTACTCCTGTCTTTATTCCTGTACTCTTTTATGTGCTGTAGTTTCCTTATCTTCACTTTCTAACAGTGTTTACTTTTCATTCTTAAAGCCCAACTACTTCTGGGCCCCAGAAAAGCTGTTTTGTATACCCTGTGGCTGCAGTGCTTTAGGATCTGTGTCACTGCAGTGTGACACATTGGGAAGATGTATCTGCAAATCAGGATTCATGGGCAGACGCTGTGAAATCAGCAGACAGGTGCCTAAATTGCAAGAAAATGCAGGAAGCAGTCAGCAGATCCGAGTACCCCCCCGGAGGTGGGGCACCAGCAGTGCCAGTGGGTGCCCACGAGGTGCTTACCGGCCTGCAGCTCTGGTAATGAGAAACTCCGCTTTGCATGGGCTGAAGTCTCCTGTTTGCTTGTGTTTGGAGCTCACACAGATTGCTTGGGTTTTTGATTTCTAATACCTGTGTTACAATATAAGAAATTCTCAAGAAACAGACAGGCTCAGAAGACAAGCAGCATTTTAGGATGCTTCCCCAATCCTAAAGGTTTCATCATGCAAGTGGTGATACCAGCAAGAAGTCACGTACCAGACTAAGTCCCAAAACAGCACCATAAACAGCAGAATGCACAAAATGCGTGGGAGATGTACATAAATCAATGGAATTGGTGAGATTTTCTTGGACTTTGCAGCATGAGACTTCCTTTTCTAACAATTCCAGAATCAATAGCTTAAGGAGTTTGCAAGAAGGATCATCCCCAGAGGCAGAGTTAAGAGCTAACTTTAAAATACTGGACATAACTGGTGTTCTCATTAGTGAATATGGCCAGTTATCTGAGCCATTTTTAACTCAGTGCAGTGCCAGTTATGTGAATGTAATGCCCAAAATGGCAGGAGTGTTAATTCCTTATCACAGACAAACGAATCAACTTATTTCCTAAAATTAAGTAATTATGATGCAACTGTTTCTAACAGAGCAGTATTTTAGGAATATTGTTTGTTCTCCCTGCAACTCAAAACCTCCACACTTACCACATCCTGTTTGAAAAATACCTGGCAGTGTTTTTCATCCTCAGCTAGACTCTGGGACCCATGTTGTATTTGTTCACACGAATTTCCTTGGAGAGATGAATTTTTTCCCATTAAGTGTGTATTAGGTTACTGTGTTGCCCACACAGTACACTGATGGAGATACGATATAATGACATATTCAGAAAATTCACTGTATTTCCTAATTGTAATCTAGGATCTTATCTCTTACTCAGTAAATGTGATTCTTAGAATTTCTGTGTGTAAACAAACTTTGTTGAGAACTTTAACTTGGGTTCATCTTGGGGTTTGCATGACTGACCAAAATGGTTTTGTGTGCAGCCCTCCTCATAGAATGTAACCCAGCATGGTGATGGTCTTTTCCAACTTAACGCAGTGTGGAGTGCTAGTATCAGAATTTTTCTGACTGTCACCCTTATAAACAGAATTTTTTAGATCCTAGAAAACTTTATATTGAGAACTGAGATGCATGCTGTGCATTGGTTACTTCACTGCATTAATCTGAATGTCTATCCTGAGATTGTGCATATTCACATTTCTTTGTGTTTCTTCCTGTGTAAAAGAAATCTTCGGAGAAAGTCGAGTAGTTTATGGAAGCTTGAGTTTAAATAAATGAGTTTAACTGTCTCTTTCTCTCTGATACACCATGTTTTGTCAGGCAGAAGTATGAAATTTGCAACACAATTCAATATGGAATTTGGAAATGAAAATCACTCTTAATTCTTTATTACATATATAGTCAAGCATTTTCTTAGGTTCATATGATTTTCTGACCACAGATGTGGTTCTGTATTCTGACACCTATCAGCAGATTCTCTATGTGAGTGCAGAACTTCTGTATTAACCTCAGAGATCAGATTTCAGGACTTTTCCGTGGAAAGCTTCTGAAGTTTCAGCGAATTCATTGATACAAGAGGTTAGGAGTTCCACTGTCGAACAAATCCATATAAATAAATAGTCATAGAATCATTACGTTTGGGAAAGACCTCCATTTTTATTGAGTCCAACCTTCGACTGATCACCACTTTGTCAACTAGACCATGGCACTAAGTGCCATGTCCAGAAGTTTCTTGAATGACTCCACCACTGCCCTGGGCAGCCTGTTCCAATGGCTGACCACCCTTTCAGTGAATAAATTGTTCCCTTTGTCCAACCTGAGCGTCGCCTGGCACTGCTTGAGGTTGTGTCCTCTTGTCCTCTTGCTGGTTCCCTGGGAGCACAGGCTGATCCTCACCTGGCTACAGCCTCCTTTCAGGCATTTGTAGAGAGAAGGTTCTCCCTAAGCCTCTTTTTCTCCAGGCTAAACACCCCCAGCTCCCTTATAAGAGTTGTGCTCCAGACCCTTCACCAGCTCCCTTGCCCTTCTCTGGACATGCTCCAGCCCCTCAATGTCTTCTTTTGTTGTGAGTGGCCCAGAACTGGACACAGTGCTAGTGCTTAGTACAGGGGGACAGTCACTGCCATGGTCAAAGCCAGCATGGCTCCATTGATTTGAAAATCTACTGTTTTACAGTAGGTAAAAATCTAACACCTTGTGCCTGGATCACAAAGTAGCACATTGTAAAGTAAATATTTTCCACTTTGTTTCATGTATATTCATTAGCAGTGATCTTTTTAATATGTCATTTTTAACATTCTGCTTTTCTAGCAAACTCTATCATGGATTTTATTATTAATGTTGCAATATCAATTTCAAGTGAAGTTATTAATATGATTTGGATTTCAGTATTCTCTGAAAATCATCATGCCTGAAAAAACAGGTAGAGAAGTACTCCCATTTTAAAGCACTCTAGTTTAAGACTGAGTTCATATTTTGAATATCAAGTATGGTTTGTTCCAAAGAGCCTCTGATGGTTGGTGCAGTGAAACCCATGAAGTCTTTCGGTTGAAAGCTTCGTGCAGAAGTCCATATCACAGTATACAATATATATTGTGTTTTGCACTCCACTAGTGAAGTTAAGGACGAAATTTATTACTATAGTTGATAACATCTACTCTGGTTCTGTAGAAACTTTATATTGATCACTGAAAAAAAGAAAGAAAAGGAAGAAAATGGAAGAGAAACAGAGGCCTAATCCAAAGACGGAGTTTTTATCTTAAAAAAATCCCCATTATTTGTTTATATTGTACACAAATACATTATCTCTGTGTTCTTCTAAAGTTATTCCTATGTATCATTCTAAAAAATTGCCCTTGAGTTACTGTATACAGATATTGCCTTTGCTCAGAGGAGATAAAATCTAGTTATTCGGAGGCTTTCCAACTGAATCGATCTCCATTCATAGCTAAGAATTTGAATTCGCTCTCTTAGCAACAAACTCTGCCTGACATAACCTTACAGCCAGAGACAGGGTTATGTATATGGTGCTGACATACATTCCATTCCAAGTGAGAATCGTACTTAGGGAAACACAGCCTCACAAGAAATGTGTTACATTGCAGAACATTCATTAAAGCATCAGGTAGCATTCTGAAATCTTTATTCTTTCTCAGCAGTGTAGGGCGTTTAGTGCCCTTGCTCCAGGGTTTTACCACTTCAGTTTAATCTGTTAAAAGTAGTATTTCAGTGATGAAGAGGAAGGAGCAACCCTGATCTCCCTACACTCTCAGCGTTTCCTCTTTTCTCCTGGTAATCATGCCATGTACTAACTGCTCTTCCTCGCTCTGTGGCAGCCTGGAACATTCGGCTTACAGTCTTCCAGGGGATGTGTTCCCTGCAACTGCAACTCTTTTGGTTCCAAGTCCTTTGACTGCGATGGAGACGGACAGTGCTATTGCCAGCCTGGAGTGACAGGGAAGAAGTGTGACCGCTGTGCACATGGGTTTTACAACTTTGAAGAAGGAGGCTGTACTTGTATGTAAATGTTTTGCACCTAAGCGCAGATTGATTGATTTGTTTATTTATTTATTTATTTATTCCTAAGATTCTAGTTTGGCTAATTATGGATTGCCTAACAAATTTTCCTGACAGTTAGGGTGTTCATAGACAGCCTTGTACATCATTCACTTGCAGGGGTGGTGATTGGCAAAAATGAAAGACCTAAGCAATTTCTGCTATTTTATGGTCAGTCTATGGCTAATCTACTACATTTAGAAGGAACAAGAATGTCATTTGCTCCAAGTAGCGTCTGCCAAAAAAATTCTGTGAAGTTTCTATAATTCAGTGAAGGGTATCATAGAACTCTGATTAAAATTCTTGCCAAATCACGTCAACTTGAAGGGGTGTGAAAGGAAAACAACGACAAAAACATAAACCCCCTTTGCTTCTAGTTTTATTCCAAACCTTATCATTGTCCTTATATGGTTGATCCTCTTTCATTACCACAGTCCTTTTCTGTACAGTAATATTTAGTTGCTTACTTGTACTTTTTGTGTAAAGCAAGATCTTTAAGTAGAACTCTCTGGTATGTCCCTTGTGTAAACACATGAAAAGTCTCCTTTTCTTAGTTGCTGAAACTCTAGCAATACACATAAATATATCCAGCCACCTCTTTACATTTGTTTTTGTCCTTTTGGAAATTAGGTCAAAGACTGAAATGAATGCTTCCTATCCTTGAAGTAGTACAGACAGTGATAGAACTGTGTTTTTCAAGTCTCACAGAGTCATTTAAGTGTGATCACAGGACACATAGATAGTTATCTAGTGTGACTGACTGCTGGGATGCTAGAATGCTGCTATTATTCTTCAGGTATAAAGCATATTCTTTCCAGAAGCAGAAATCACAATGTCTGGTAATCTGTTCTTCCTCCTTTCCTATCCAGAATGGCAGCAGAAGCTGTAAGTTTAGCTCTCTGCCTTTTCATACTCCTTTTTTTTAGTGGAAGGAGCATCAAGGCCTCGAGACCCACATTTGTGCAGCAAAATACAATTTTACCTGTAGTGTGGATTAACCTTGAAGCAGGATGGATTATAGATTGTGTTTGAAAACGTTGCTCTATGGTATTGTCTTCCATGGGAATGAAGGGTTCAAAATGACTTACTGGCTTGAAAAATTCAGATACATTGGCTCCTTGGAAAAGGGAGAGATTGGTTCCCAGGCTCACTGATGAGAGAGCTTGAAATAAAATGCAAATGATAACTGCAGTCCTGAAGCCTTTAGCAATTAAATAAAGGGCAAAAAATTCTATCATTTATGATTAGCATCTTATTCTAACATTCCACAGGTTAAAAGCACATCACTATTGTGAAACACGACAAAATGTTGATAACTACAGTTGGGGAAGGAAAATGAGAGGGCTATTAATGAAATTGCACATTAAAATTTTAACTGCTCTCTTGGCAAACTTTGAAATGACAGAGTTTAAGAAACAAGGATGAAATGGTAGAGTACATCCAAGTAACATTTTAAATAGAAATGTAGCAGCCTGTGGTCATCAAATGTTGAAAGTAACAGCAGCAGCTATAGATGTTCAGAAAATTTAGATTTTTAAAAGTTCCAAAGTTAATAGAACAGATGGAGAGGAATCCTGTTTTCAATGTGCTGGTTTTTCCATGCTTATTTTTAGTAGGCTTATGTATTCCTTCAAATGACAAAAAATAAGTATTAAATTATGAATCACAAAGAAAATCAGAAATTTAATAGAAGTATATCAAATCATGCTGGAAAGAAAAGTACAGAAAACTTAATGCCATTGTGACAGTTAAGTATCAAATAAAAAATTGGACCTCTTTTATCTAGCATTTATCCAAAAAGAATATAATTTGATTTTTTTCTTGTGCAATATAAATCCGTAAAGCCTAAGAAAACCCTGAAAACATCGTTAGTGTTGACATTCTAGCAGCAAAGATACAAAAGAGATTTCTGTTTTCACTATTGCTTGCAACAATTGTGTTGTATTTTTTCTCTCTTATTTTGAAAAATAATTACAAAAGTAAAAATAGAAAAAAATATATGAGTATCTCCTTCCCCTCCATGCCTTTTAAGCCAATTTTGTATAAGACCTGGAAGCCCATAGAAGAGCTGTCACATCTGAAAGCCTCAGTCTCCCAATGAGATGTATTCTGAAACTTCTTCAAGCTACAATGTGTAAAAATATTTTGAGTAGCGTACAACACATTGTGTTCCTGGCATGATGGAGGCAAAACTTGCTATCTTCTTTGCTTCAATTACCTTATCTTGGAGGCATTGGTGGGGAAATAAAGATCACTTCTTGTCTGAGCTATAGACAGAAATTCTATCTTTGCATATGTTTGTTTTCTAGTTTCAATCTGAATTGAAGTATTTCACAGTAAAGGCAATGAACATAAATGACGCCTTCAGTAACAAAGTCCCATTGCCCTTTAAACAGCCGGAGGAACAGGTTATCACTCAGAGAGTCACAGTTTGCTTATGATGCTTTTTTTCTGACCTCATGGGTTATGTGGATAGTGGGTGTGGAAACAACCACACACCAGTTCAGTTTCCATCACTTGTGTGTCTTGAGTCCCATAACTACTTATCACTTACATACCGTGAATCTGTATTTGCCACCAATGAATTGTTTACTTACTAATCCTTTAAGAGCAAAGACCGCTTCTGGAAGCACTTCCAAACCTGAAGTATTTTTAATTTAGTATAATCTGCAAGGAATACCAGTTTCCCATGGAGAGGAAACATCAGTTTGTTGCTGTCCTCCCAAGGCAGAGGATGTGTAAGCTGAAAAAGAAGGAATAGAAAGGGAAAAAGAAACTTAAACACCTCTTTTGCCCTTTAAGAAAAGTCTCTTTAGAGCAGAAGAAATTTCAGAAGGTATTTCTCAGATTGGTATAAGAGGTTAAATAGACTGTGAGTTCCCTGCGTAGATGGCTCAGAGGCACTCAGGTGGCTTCTTAGAGGAGACAGCATGGGCCCAGAAATTGTATAGCAGCACTCCTGCAGTTATGTCACAAGAGTGCACCATCTCAGAAGTCTCTGCACTTCTGCAGTTGGTGCCTTTATTTTTCCCATTCTGTTCTCATTGCAGCTACTTCAACCACAGTTAACCTGTGTTCCACTGCTACTGGTTCTGGTGTCTCAGGGTTTACCCTACCTTTCCTGCCCCATTGTGTCCACAGATATCTGAGAGTTCACTGTACAGTAAAGGAATGATCCTAACCCCGTTAGGGTCTGCTCTCCAGGTGTCACATAAAGGGATAACTTTTGCTCTGATTTATTTTTTTCTGTCTCCCTTGAAGCCTGTGAGTGTTCACGTTTTGGCAATAACTGTGATCCTGTCAGCGGCCGCTGTATTTGCCCTCCCAATACTGTTGGAGAGATGTGTGACAAATGTGCACCAAATCACTGGGGCCATAACATTGTCAGTGGCTGCAAGGTGAGTGAATTTCTATTTTCTCTACATGTGCATTACCTCTTTCACAGTAACTTATAGCTGGAGCACAGTTTGTGGTTTGTAAGTCGTGGCTTGTCTCCATATTGCAAGTTTTGGGGTGAGACTGTGGTGTAAATGTTGCCAATCTGTTACTGTTACTGCCCTACGGATCTTCTGTCTCAGGTATGCAGCCTGTAACACAAAACACCCTGTTGGTTCTGCTGTCACACTGAGTCAGTGTCCTGCTTGGGCCTTATTTTATTTTATTATAGCTATGTTTAACATGATTGAGGAGATTACCACAGTGTAGAACAATGTATGTAGATGTATATTTACAGGTAATCAGCAGTGCCTTTGGGAGACAAATTTACTTTGGCCTTAATGGTGACACCACTGGGAATTTGTACTCAAAGTTTGCTTGAGGAAGGCTTCAATTTGTGCATAAAAGACAGCAAGGAGAAAAGAAAAGAAACATCCACCTTAGTTGTAAATTTTACTTTATTCCCATGTTCGAAGAGGAAATAAACCTTATCATTAGGCTTTAAATCCTCCATATTCCAATATTTGACACAGAGTTAAAATATCTGAAGAGAAGGGAGAAGAAACAGGAAAACAATGATAGAATGTCAAGGAGGCCATGAAAGCTGTTGTTAATGCCCTGGAGTTGAGGGGCACAGTATTTGTTTAAGGTTGGAAACTGGTGATAGTGGACATCATGCAAAGTTCAAATACCTTCTTCCTCCCTGCTCCGCTCATTGATGATAAGGAACTTAGAGTACTGCTACAATTACTCCAGAAAACTATATCTTTTTGGAATATAGTCATACACCATTAGTACTTGTTCTTAAAAGGCTGTTAGTCAGGTAGATCAGGCTGCAAAGCAATTGACAAGAATGATTTCTTTTTTATATGTATGAAAAACTCCTGTGAAACCTCTGTGGTGCTGCTGTGATGTAGACTCTTGGCTTCTGAAACCAGCCTAATGAGGTTGAAGACCTCAGTTTGAGCTCTGGAGTATATTCTCTGATTGTCTTTTATGTGAGCACATTAGTATGACAGTTCCATGGCACCCTCTAAATTAATGATGATCTATCAGCCCACATCTCTTTCAGTATGTTGCAGCTAATGTCTGCAAAGTGAGATGTGAATCTCCTGCTTGCAGTGTTTGTAGATTTCCAAGGCTGTTGTAAGTCTGGGGTAGAGAGCATTGCAGAAAACTACATAAACCAAACAGAGCATCTGATTGTAATTTAGGTTTTGATATTGCACACCAAGCTATTTCAGAGAATAGTGAACAATTCGCTGTCAAAGCTTTGTGTTCAAATGTATCTTCTAGTATAATGTTCTTTTTGTCAGAAGGTTTTATTTTTTAAGTTAGGATGTCATCTTGCAGACTAATATTTAACTGGTGGTTAAATTGTTTCTCTGGCATTCAGTAAAGATTGCATCTGTATATTTCCTGTATATATTCGCCTTCATTATAAATGGTGTTTTCAGATCAGAGGAAAGGTGCTCTGAGTAGTCATGTAATAAACAGTTTTGCTTAGAAACTGAATCCACGTTTCCTTCCTCTCTTTTTCAGCTTTGTGTCTGTAATTTTAGCAAGTCTATCCATGTCTGTTACTGTGGTAACCTGTACTGCTTGCACTGAGTTTGCTTCTGTAAACTGAACTTCTCCATATGATATTCTGGTCACACCAGTGATTACAGCCAGTGTCCTGCACTAACTGTGCAGTGCTGCCACAGCAATAGCACTGAGGCATTCTTCTGTTCTTTGGAAGTCTGCAGTTTTCCCTGCTACTTACTTCTGTATTGAATATCTAGACACCCTGGCAAGTAACCTGTTTCTGTCCTTACTTGCCTGTGCAAGTCTTATTCTGTGAGAAAGTTTACTTCCAAATATATCACATGACTAAACTTCTAGCCCTTACTGTGCAAATTACTGTCGTGTAGGAGTCTTGTTTGTACAAACAGGATAGTTACCTGTCTGATGGATGAGTAATAGACATTGAACTAGATTCCTCTTGAACCACTGAACTAACTGCTCCTGAGCAATTCCAGTTTTAGGAAAGTGTTCTGAACATGTCTGCAGAGAATTTACATACAAAATACTTTTTAGAGAGTGCTTGTAGTTTCCAAGTTAATTTTTTCCACGAAGTACTCCAATGTCCTTGACTCTTTTAGGTTTATTTGTTTGCAATGCCTGATTTATCAGTGATCAGTAATATCCACTGAAAAAAATCCCACCAGTGCTGTAAATGTATTTAGTGTAAATGCTTGACCCTTGTTGAATAAAAATAAATTACTGGCCCTATAAATTAGAAGTGTTATTTTTAGGCAGTGGAAATTCACTACTGTATTTTATTTATAGATACGTGAAAGAGGTGAATTGCTTTTTGGTTGGGTTTTGGTTTTAGATTTTGGTTGGTTGTTTTGTTTTTTTCAGAAGCACAATTGCAATTGTCTCCTTGTTTCTCTCCTTTTCAGCCCTGTGAGTGCAGCCTCATTGGAGCCCTAAGTTCTCAGTGCGACTTAAATACAGGCTGTTGCTTCTGCCGCCCTGAATTTTCTGGGGAAAAATGCACTGAGTGCAGGTTGGGCTACTGGAATTATCCACATTGTGTTGCTTGTCAGTGCTTCCTGGCTGGGACGGATCCACAGAGCTGTGATACAGAGGGGAAGTGCTCATGCATTGATCATTCTGGCCAATGCAGCTGCAAGGTAGGACAATGAAGGTTGTAAACTGATCTTATAACTGCTGAGAAGTTTATTTCAGATTTCACTGACACTTGCACTTACTTGCTCTAACAATATATGCAGAACAATCTCCTTGGTTTTCATAGTGCATTTGTGAACTGATGTGGGAAGAGTCCAAGATAAAGAAAGACTTAAGTGCTTATCAGTTGCTTGTTACATACTGACACTTTCCAGGATAACATCCTTTGAGGCTTTTTTTCCCCCACTTTTTATTTCATTTTGTTCTTACAGAACTGTTGCCAGTTCATCCCCATAATACAATTCTTTTTCAGATACTGGGCACAATAAAAGCGAACACATCAGTAATCATAGTATGCCACAGTGCTAATTCAAAGTACATTGACTTAGAGGGGGACAATATTCATCATTTCATGACTAGAATTCACTGCAATAGTATCTGTTCTGAGTAGAGTGCATCCAATTCAGGATCACTAAAGCAAAGGCTTTTGGCATCATCATCTGCAGCGTTCTTATTTAGAATTGTGCTTGGAAGAAGAGCATGCTTAGGCTGTTTGAGAGTTGGCTGGATTGCTGGGCTTACAGGGCAGTAATCAGTGGTTTGATATGCAGTTGGTAGCCAGCAAGCAGAGTCTCCCAGAGCCAGTACCTTCGTCAGCAACACAAATGGCAGATTCCATGATCAGCACATTTGAAAACACTGCTGACTTGGAGGAGGTCGGGGTCGACATGCTGAACAGTAGAATTATAGTCTAGAGGGTTCTTGAAAAGCCTGATGACTGATAAAATAGAAAGGTCATTAATTGGAGTGGCGTAACATGAATAATCAGTACAGTTTGGGAGGAAAAATCCTGAGTGTCAATCCTGCTGGAAAGCACAAGATAAACCAACCATATACTCTCATGGTAGATAAGGCAAACTGCCCACTGAGCTGGATGCAGTGAGCACAGTGGCCAATGCAGCTGCAAGGTAGGACATCACAAAGAGCATGGCAAGCAGGAGAAAGGCTTTACCTACTCAGTACTCTCCTCTTACTGTAGTCAGTGCTGGTAAGACTGCACTTGGAAATGGTGTCCAGTTTTAGAACCTGATTCAAAAGTGTTGTAGAGAAATTGGAGTGGATCTGGAGAAGAGTCTCACAGCAGATGATCTGTGGGGATGTACTGAGAGAGCTGGACTCAGTCTGAAAAAAGAGGCTAATAAGAGGAAATATAACTACAACTTACATAACCACTTCAAAGAATAGTTGATGGAATAAAGTCCTTTCTGGTGACAGCAGAAGATGTAACAAGGGACAACAGCTGCAAATGGAAGCTTCAGAATTTTGGGTTGGACATTAGAAAAAAAATTTAGAGTTATGCAGCACTGGTACACATTATCCAGAACATGTGAAATCTCCATTCTAGGAGATTTTCAAGAACTGGCTAGAAAGAGGCATGGGTAACCTGACCTAGTATTCATAATAGTCTTGCTTCTAGGAAGAGGTTTTTAAAAGCGAACCCTAGAGATTCTCTCTGTGATTTAGATTCATTCTTCTTCTTTAGGTCTGTATTGACACAAAGAGCTAGTAAAATGGAAGGATGAATTTAAATTATTGAATTGTCAGGTAATTATTTTGTTAATTGGGCAACAGTCACTTAATTCTGAGTTTCAAGACTCAGAACTATAGAACAAATTAGGTTAGAAGTGAGCTACAGAGGTCTTCGAGTCCAGCGCCTTGTGTGACAGACATTGCTGAGGCAGTACTTTCAAGGATGGGGAGAGATTTCACAACCTGTTTGTGCAAACTGCTTGATCACCTTCCCATTTTTCTGGTATATTTGAACA
The DNA here is from genome assembly GCA_013397815.1 of Aleadryas rufinucha. NCBI lineage: Eukaryota > Metazoa > Chordata > Aves > Passeriformes > Aleadryas > Aleadryas rufinucha. The sequence continues at coordinate 239,013 of VZTH01014961.1, read as the reverse complement.
GAAAACATCGTGTTCCATTTCACAAGTACTGGTTCATTTGAGGATGATGCCATAAGAAAGCTAAAGTGAGTTGACCACATGGGCTGTCTGAATAAACCTCAGTGCTATTTGCCCTGTGTCAGCCTCTGAAATGCAGAAATTGAAGTATGTCAGTTCTTTCAGCCTCTCTTGATAGATGATAAGCAGCAGTCCCTCTAACCATCTTGGTGCACCATTTCTGGATTAGATCCAGCATGTCGCAGAATCACAGAATGGGTCAGGTTGGAGGGACCACTGGAGGTCGTCCAACCTCATTGCTCAAGCAGGGTCCCCTCAAGTACGTGAATCAGGATTGTGTCCGGACTGCTATCTCCAGAAAAGGAGACTCCACAACTTCTCTGGGTCATCATCTTTCTTGTAGCTCTTGTAAGCACAAAGTAGAAAGAGTGGGGGTTAATGGCATTTTAAAATAAAAGTGTTTCTTTATTGATTCTTTTAAGGCTAATAATACAATTGCTTCTATGTTTCTCTGAGTACAAATGAACAGTATATATCTAGCTGATGGTTAATGATAAGGAAGTGCAATTGACATGAAACGAAATTCAAAGCAAGTAAAAATCACCATTTATGAGAGGAAATGGACAAATAAGAGTGAATTAAGTAAGCATTTTTTTCCCCCAGAATTTTAATCTAAGGTTAAATTCAAATCTAGGGTTGGTTAATCTTTTGTGTAACTTTTTTGGAAGAGTTATACATTGAAGAAACTCGATTCTTATAAAATGGCAATCATTCCCATTTAAACCTGCTGTTACAGCTGCAGAAATGAGCTTTCCAATGCTTAGGAGCCTCACTGTCAGCCGTGACAAAAAGCAGCAAAATCTAAGCTAAATACAGTGTAGGCACATTTGTTGATAGAGTTACAATGCGGAAATGTGGAAATGAGGGTTAAAACCGATAAATCCTCAGGGATAATGTTGATTTCTGATATAAGCTTTGGAAAGTTTAAATTTTTTTAGATTGACTTCTTCACACTAGTCTCAAGAGAACAAAAAAGGTGTGTGGGGAGAAAAAGCCAACCAGTGTTTTCATATTGGTGATTTTTTTTTCTTTTTAATACCTTGGTCTCAGTATGAAAATGGCTTTAAAAGGCTCTGCATACATTATTGTGTATCTGCCCTATCTGGAATAGCTTTTATTTGGACTAATTGAAAAATGAAAATAAAAGCATTGACATTACAACAGTGAAACATTTCAGCCTTGTTAATACTGTTCAATGATGTGGAAAACAATCATGAAGAGGGGAAAGCTTTTCTCTACAGAATTTCCATTAAAATACATTTCTCGGCAAGAACATTTAGTGCTGTACCTTAAATAGCTGAAGATGTCAATGCTAATTCCTATTAAAGAGAAGGCTTGATTAACATGGGCAATTTCAGAACAACTTGTTTTTCTTATCTTATCAATCAGTTATTGAGCATGTCATGCCCAAAGTGCCATTTAATTTTTCTGTGCTTACAACTTTCAGCATGAAGCCAGCATCTATTGCTCAGAGCTACTCAGTGGATACAAATGCAAATGCCTTAATTACATTAATTACATATGTTTGCATACACGCATGATAAGAAGCTGGAGAGTTCCTTGAATATTTCCGAATGCTTATTATTATTTCTTTCTGCACCCTGTTATTATCATTACAGTATGATTTTCTTTTTCTATTGCTACCTTGAAATAAAACTTGATTTTTTTTTTTTCCTTTTAAAAATATTCTCTCTCTTCCAGGTTAATGTGGAAGGTGTCCACTGTGACAGGTGCAAGTCTGGTACATTTGGTCTCTCTGCCAGAAACCCACTTGGCTGCAGCAGTTGCTATTGCTTTGGCCTGACTACACAGTGCAGCGAGGCAAGGGGGCTGATCCGCGTGTGGGTGAGTAGGAAACTGCTGAGCCATGTAATGCGATAATGTTGTTTCCTGCTGGCATCTTTTAGTCAGGCACTGAGAGGTAGCTAGAAAATGGCCAAACATTTAAGCAATCACTTTCCTCTTTATGCTTTGAGGAGTGGTGAGAGCAATATGTTCCATTAGACAATCAGGGTCAAGACATTAAAAGGAAATAAGTAGATAAGAAAATGACTGATAGGATAGCTGACATCCAGCCAAAGTAAAGCTATTAAACCCCAAGAAAGGGCAAGCTAGTCATGTGGGGAAATTATGCGGTCCAGTGCATTGCAATATAATCCCTGATACATAATACACAGTTTACCCAGGTGTATTCAAGGGTCGCAAATGCTTGTTGTCCAGCATAAATTTCCCATAGTTCAGTTAATCTGTTTATTTTCCCTGTTGGTTTTGTTGTTTTGGTGGGGTTTTCTTTTATTTTTAAAAAAGAACTAATCAAAGCTATATTTAAATTCAAGCACAGAAAGGTATAATCCATCAGAGCAAACAAAGAGCTCTCCACCTGTTTGTGGAAGAGGGCCTTGAGACCTGGTCTGGACTGACAAATAAGGCAGACTGGATGTCTCCATTTATCTGTACAACAAGCACAAAACATTCATTGAGACTGTTGCCATGCCAGCTCCTCAGTTGCATTCTGGAGGAGAGATTTCTAATGAGAAATTATTAGTTCTGTCCCCATGTATGGTCAGTGATATCTCTGCTCAAAAGCATGCCAACCATAGAAGGAATGTCTGCCTAATGCAAATCAGCCATAGCCCCAGACTAGTCATGTGCAAGCATCAGTTAGATAAGGATATTTTAGGCTGAAATCAATCTCTCTAACTTAATATAATATGGATAACTCTTATTCTCCCCTTCATTGTTCAATCCTGTAGCACCTCTCTCCCTTCCCAGTGGATGAAGTGATTTATTACGATCTGACCCAGTTTTTCTCATTATTTCAGTTTTGCCCATCATATGCTGCTAGACTGGAGATGAAAGGCTGTAGAAGGCTGACAAGTTATAAAATTTAATCAAGTTCCGTAACAGCAACAGTTCTGGATAATTGTGCTTTGACCTTTGTGGCAGCACAATGCAGAAACAATTTAAACCTCCTGATTATTTTGTTTCTTTTGATTAATTTCCTTCTGTACTTATGCTTCCATCTAAAGAAGCGTATGTCTATGTCCCATCTAGTATTTGGTACTCTGATCTATTTCAGAATTGATACAGAACTGTAAAATGAGTGAGACTGTGGTCTGCCAGCTGCTGGTGGCTATTTTGGATATTCTCAGGCACTTCGAATGACGTTAGACTTGTTTAAACAAGCAAATCCTGTCTTATATGACAATAAGGCGTTGCTGATGAATGATCTGAAATTCAAATGTGTTGACCTTTTTCTTGGTATCTAAAGTATTAAACAGGAAAATACAGTTATGATACAAAATCAGTAAATCTCACTTAGGGCTAGCAAGGTTAGGAGTGCTTCCATGTCTGATCAGTCCATAGATGCTGCTGTAAATGGAAATACCAGGATACTGAAAGTACAGTACAGGGTGTGGTTGATTCTTCATTACCTGACTCCTATCTCATGACCAGTTTGTTGATGGAATGAGTGTTACCTGCATTTGTTTGCTTTGTCCTCCTCACTCTTAGGGAGAAAGAAATATTGATACCAGCCCTTTGCATCCATTCACACATTCCCTGTGATACTTCCATTGGTACAGAATTACTAAGACTCTTACTACAGTTTTTGATCAAAATAATGATTTCGGTATAATGCTAATGAGACTTTGTCAACGAGTCTAAGAAAATTACAAGCATATAAGTGGCATCCTTGTATATTTTTAGTAAAGCTGAATTTAGAGTTACAGAAAGCCTCACTGAGGCCATACTCTCTGCAAATTGCCTGGAGAACATTTAACTTGAATATTGCATAGAGGTATCAAGGGATGGGGCACTGTGTTTCACAGCTCTGGTGATGTATAATGACTGGTGATGAGAACTCTGCTTCTTCATAAGGTAACATTTCTCACAATTTGAACAAAAGAGGCCTGCGACTAAAATAGCACTGTGAAAATCACTTTGGTAAAATTCATGGAATCATTTGCTGATTAAAGTATTTTAACCAGTGCTACTACATTCTTTGTTAATATGAGGACAAGGTGCAAAAGGCTCAAGGGGAAAGTCATTATTAGCACTGTTCCTACCTGCAGGAGTAGAAAGATTGCTTTGTGACAAATTGCTCATGATGTGAAATGAAATTACCTAGAAGTAATTTTTTAAAGAGCTAGAATTTAAAGACTAACACTTCATGGGGAAAAATAGAGTTAATTTTCTTCTCAATTTTTTTGAATATGCACAGGTGACCTTGAAGCCAGAGCAAATGATTCTGCCACTGGTGGATGAAAAGCTTCAGCGTAGCACTCTTTCAGGGATTGCATTCCAGCCTCCTGAAATAGTAGCAAATATAGAACAGGTGATGCAGGATCTTCGGTCAGAACCTGTTTACTGGAGACTTCCAGAGCAGTTTGAGGGACGAAAGGTAAACCTAAAACTCCACTGAATACTGACATGGATTTTTTTTTTTCTTTTTATCTTATATTACTACTTTACAGTGCCTTTTTTCCCTCCCAGTAGGCATGTCTTCACACAGTGGAAGGTACTTCCAAAGAAAATAAATGCTATTCCATTATTAAAAATTATTTGCTCTGTTATTATGGAAATTCATAAAGTAACACGAACAATATTTTGCATGTTAATATCTGTAAATATCTATGTTATATTTTTCCACAGGATAAGCTTTGTCATAAAAATGTTATTTGAAAAATTAAGCTGCACAAATTCAATATAACAGTCTTGCAATATTTTGTTTCTCTCATTTTTAAACAGAAAATACCTGACATTTGTACCTTACGTGGGAGAAAATGATTGAAATGACCCTCCTTTTGGATGTTGCTGTGCACCTCTGTGATGATTTATTTTGCACTTTTGATATTTCTTGGTTTGGGGGAACACCAAGGTGCATATAAGGAAATAGAGAACATATTGTTTTTAGTGTAATAGAATCACAAATTGTTTTTGAACATAGCCCTTGTCCCCAGATAGTTCCACAAGTACATAGTGCTATTTTCTACCGCACATGCATTCATCAGGCTGTGCATAGGTGCAGAGCACATCTAGCTCCTTCCAGGAATTTATTTTTAGCTAACTGAAAATGAGATTTCTTTTTGTGCTTTGTTAGCTGACTGCTTATGGAGGGAAACTGAAATATGCCATCTACTTTGAAGCACGAGAAGAGACAGGTTTTACCACTTACTACCCACAAGTCATCATAAGAGGTGGGCCTCCCACAAATACAAGAATGATTGTCCGGCACATGGCTGCCCCTCTGATTGGGCAGTTGACAAGGCATGAGATAGAGATGACAGAGGTAATATTTCCATCTGCTTTTTTTAGCCCAAAACTTAAGCGCGTGGTTCTTCTGAATATTGTTAATAATCTGTCTTTTGTGTTTCTGTCTTTCAGCATGAATGGGAATATTATGGTGACGATCGAAGAGGCAGAAACACTGTGCCCTGGGAATATTATCATGGTAACCCAGGTCCCAACAGGACGACGTCTCAGGCAGATTTCACCTGGAAACATTATGGAGATGACTCAAGACCAAGTAGAACTGTTTCCCGGGAAGACTTCATGAATGTGTTGTATGATGTTCATTACATTCTTATCAAGGCAACTCATGGCAATATCATGAGGCAGAGCAGGTAACTCTTTCATGCAGTGACCTGAAATAGTCAGAAATAGTGCAGTAGTCACAGATAACCTTGTAGTTCTCCCAGCTATTCCCAACAGAATTTGTATGCATGACACCAGCTATAAGCCATTGCTGAGAAGAAAGAGCAGAAGGAATCAGTGTTCGGCATTGCAGAAGACACAGGAGAGGAGAGTTTTATGCACTAGAAAATTTAAATCACACTAGGCAAGCGGAATCTCTGTTTTCAGGATCCTAGAACAGAAGACACATGTAGGCACACACATTCTGAAGCAAACCTAGTGTATTTTTTGAATAGAGGTCTACTTTATGAAAATATGATGCTGTAATTAAATATAAATGTTAGCATATGAAGGAATTTTCTCCTGCGAGGAAATTAAATATATTAGGGTCAGATTCAACATTTTCTATTCAATCTATTAATGAATCAGTTATGCAAGGAAATAAAGATAACACTATATTTGAAGTGGACATCAGGCAGCAGCATGACAGGAACAGTACAAAAATCTACTGCAATCTAAAGGTCAGCTGTAAGATTTTACACTGAAAGTAGTAGTCAATTGAACAGACAAGGAACAACTGCTTAGTTACCTATTCTTCAAAGTGGAGTCTGTTATTTACAACATATCACCAGGTGAACATGATTCAGGAACAATATTCTTGTTGAGAAATGCTAATTCTCTATCTGCATGTATAAATAGATACGGCCTGCAAAGTGAGAAAAGCAACCTCTTTTATTTCCACCAGTAAAGCCTAAGCATCAAGTTCTGATTAATGGAATTCAAGAAAAAAGTTATTAAAGTGCTCAGAGGATATCAGTGAACATCATCACAGGTTAGAAAATATGACATGTCAGAGAAGATATAAAGAACTAGATATGTTTAGAAACTAGAAATTGCCTTAAGATGCTTAAAATTTTGTCACAGAGAAAAAGGAAATGAGCTCTCTGTTGCCATGGTGGGTAAGTCAAAAACAAAAATGAACTTAAAGTTCAGCAGGAAAGATTCACATTAAACATTGAAAGATAAGCTGCTGGGGGTAAAGAAGTTCTAGAAAAGATTACATAGACTATTGCATAAAGTTTTTAATAATTAATTCACTATATCCTTTGCAATCAAAATTTATTGGCATGGACATGAGAATAATCAGAGATAAACTCTAAAGGTCTCCAGAGGTCCTTTTTATGATTCTGTCATAAAAGTGATAGGCTAAAATTATTTCTAGATTTTTAGGGTACAGATAGGTCTTTAAGAGCCTTGCCTTTGGAGTTTGAAAGTGAATAGTAGGGGCAGATACCATGCAACATTTCAGCACTGTGTGACAGAAAACATAGTCATTGTTGCTGCTATTGCCTCTCTTTAAAGGATATAATTTACAGAAAAGTATTCATGCAGCTTGCACTGGCTGGATGCTAAATATTAGTAACAGATGCCAGAAGTGTTTAACATTGGTTTCATTTATTTTTGGCATAGTCCATTTAGGATATTGTGTTACAAGCAAGGGGATTCCCAGGAAAAGAGTTATGAAGGTAACTCCAAAGCAACGTGGAAAATTTGTGAAGCATATTCATGTTTCATGTACGTTTCTCCCTCCCCTCTAAGCAGTACAGTTCTTAGTTCAGCTGTGGAAGCAAAAACTGAATACTCTCTTAGCTTGAGCATCAAAAGGAAAGTTAAGGCAGCAAAGCTGATTTTGCTGTGGGGTGGTTGTGATTCCTGTGGCTGCGCTCGGCCTGCGCTGTAAGGCACCACCGTTTTGTCAAGGCTACCCAGTAATGAGGCATAACAGAGCAGGGGAGGACTTTTCAGTTCCAAGGCAAGTTTGCAAGGTGTTGCTTAAAGAACCCGAATATATTCTTTACAGCATGGCATTTCAGAATGTGACATTTTATGACAGCAGAGCTTATCAAACAGTTCATCTGGTCTTTCTGGTAACTCTCCATCTGAAGTCGTAACCTTGCATATAATTCTGTATTTGATTTTGGAGGTGGTTATGTTACAATGGATTTTTATGATCTGTCTAGTTGCAAACAACATTTATCACATGGCATCTGAGACTTTAAGTAGAATATTTCAGGAATACATTATTATTTTTTTCAAGTTAGCACCTTGAATGATTTCAGTGGAAGTTTTGCGTAGGACTACAAAATAAATCCCCAAAAATGTTTTTAAAGGTTAGTGGAATATTACCTTGCACAAGAATTGAAGGCTTTTATTAAGAATAAGCTGAGACCCTCTAAAGAACAATATTTGTACTCAAATTTAAAAGTATGTTTGAATTAAGTGACTTACAATAAAACATTTGTTTAAATAGACTGTGTTGTGCTTTCCAAATAAGGGCTCTGTTCTAAACTAGTAAAGCTTCTTTTTCCACCTGACTGTGCATAGTAGGAAAAGATATATAAAGCAAAAGAATCTGTGGATGGGAGGAGGGAAAGATATATATGAAGTATTTTTACTTTTTCTTTAGGTTTTAATAGTGCTTTAATTTCAATTGCAAAGTTTAAAAGCTGCAGGTAAGTGATAAACTACAGGAAGAACACTTTAACATAAAGTCAAAGTAGCAGCAGCAGTTTGGAACATAAAAATAACTTCATTCTAGTGTTAGCACTCTATTAGCTAAACAGTTTACTAGCAATGCTAATGTTGTTTCTGCTTCAAAGCTGCAGCATTATTTGTGATTTAGAGGTTTCTGCTCAGAATCCAAACCCAAACATTTTTCTCCTTTATTGTTCATTTTCTTGCCCTCATTTTCACATTCAACACTCTAAATGGAAACATTGCTTTTATTAGATTTTGTTTTGCAACAGGGCTGTGATAATAAATTCCTTGAATTGAAGTATGCTTTCAATTTCACCTCAAATTGTTTCAATATTCCCAGCAGTGATCAGGTAGCAGTTGTTTGACTGCTGCCTAATAGACTTTTTCCAAAAATCAACCAAGCTTGACCTTCCTTAAGTAACGTTTTCACACAAACAATAGGTAGCTTTGTGGCCCTAGAGTGTATTGTTATCTAAATACAGCTTTATGACAGTAAACAGTTTTTCAAATGTGCCCTCACTGTTGAGGATGATGGAGAGGCAGATTTCATTTTCTTTTCTCATTAAATATATAGAGATTTTAATATAACCTTACATTGACATATCAGATCTGAATGGTTTTGCCCTCTTTATTTTCAGTCCTCTGTTTTGACCTGGCTTTGTTTGCTTGGGGTTTTTTTTTTCAGTTTCCCTGCTCAACTGAACCCCTTTCTTCAGGTAATGAGAAGAGAGCACAGGGTTTAAGTTACTAGATTGCTTTGGGGATTTTTATATTGACACAAGGTTATCAAGAGCTGTGGGTCTGGTCATGTAAGCTCCGTCAGAAAACTCTCATCTAGTTCAGTGGTGGGCATTTGCTTTTCCTCCATTCATCCTGACATTGGTGCCTGTATGCCAGTGAGCAGAACAGCATCACTCAGCCCCTCAGGAATCAAGGTCTGGGAGTAGATGAACAGGTTGGGAGCATGAGGAAGAGGTGAGCAGCTCTGTGAGCTCCTCTCCGTTAGCACTGTGCTCAGACACTTACTGAATTGACTCTACCTGCATTATTGACATTTATTCAGCCGGTTAGTCAGACAATCTTTGACATTTTATCTTAGATTAGCATTATATTTGAAGCTTTAAAATTTACGCTATTCTGCACTTTTTGTTTCTCTGAGGCAATAGGTGTTCCAGATCATAGCAATCATTTAAGCAAACTAACAAATCCCCAAAATAAAGAAGTAAGCTTAAAGTACAGCATTGTGATACATTAGGATTAAGTGTATTTCATTAGATTTTATATTTGTTATCTTTGTCCATGATGTGCTCAACCCTATTTAGCAGGTCAGCATTCATGCTGGAAAGGTGAGGAGTGGTTGGGAGGCAAATAAATTATTATTATTATTATTATTATTATTATTATTATTATTGTTACAATTAAACAAATGTTTGGAAAGTAAAAATGTTAGAAATATATCTCTTTCTGATACTAGCAGTTGCTTCTGTAGTAGGATTTCATGTTTGCTTTAAATTGTTTGTTTATATGTCTAAATAATCCTAAAGAAAAAAAAATTATACCTGGCTACTCATCTTAAAATTTCTGCCCAAAAGGCAAATGTCCAATATTTTTGAAGTCTATTCTAGAGCCTGCTAGGTTGTTTTAGTGCTGAGGATAGATTTTATTTTATTTTTTAAATAGTTGCCTCATTAAAAGCTCATTAAGAGAACAATTTTACTGCCATACTCCTGAGATCTATGAACTGGAACTGTATTTAGTTAGTATGTGATTTCAATTTTGTAATGAGTCCCCTCCAAATGAAGAATCAGATATGAATTTTTGTATGTTAACTTTTGTTTGTTTGGCTGAAAAGAGGTTAAAGAGATAGAATCAAGCTGGAGATTTAGTTAGTTACACTATTGCCTAGAACTAGAAAATGAGACCAGAAGAGGTGTTAACTTTGTAGTTTCTTGGGAGAGGCAGAAACCAGTGTTGTTTCTCTACAAACAGCCAGATGAGGCTGTTTCATCCCGTGCCAGCTGACTGTGAAGTAACTGGGTTTGAGTTAGTGCTTGACTAATCTTATTAGAGGTGTTTGCTCCTTTTTTTTCAGGATTTCTGAGATCTCATTGGAAGTTGCTGAAGGTGGCCCTGTGTCTGGGATGGCTCCTCAGGCTTACTTGATAGAGAAATGTGACTGCCCGTTGGGTTATTCTGGTCTGTCCTGTGAGGTATGGTACTAACCTAACTCCCAGGAAAAGTCTTTGTACCTTCTCTGGTCCATTCATTGGCAAGGTGTGAAAAGTAATTGAGTGTGAATTCATTTAACTGGCAATAACTCTCCCTTAATTTAATTACTTATTTTCTCTCACAGGGAATTTCAGCCCTTTTTATTTTTTTAATTGCTGTAGGCAAATATGCCACTGAAACCATGGCAATTACTCAAATACTTAGAGTACAGGAAAGTGAGCATTACTGGGACAGCATCTCTGAGGCTGAACTGTGTGACTGATGCTGACAGATCAAGCCTTTTTGAACAGATGAGTTCAGTGTAATACTGTTGCAATAGTAAAATTCTAACTCACTGAACACTGAGAGAAAAGTGTTGGTCAGCTAAGTGAGCTGGGTGTTCCTTATACATGCACTATATTAATTTTTTTACTTGTAATTTCATGCTGAAGATTGCATATTTCAGAAATGCCCAGGTGTTCTAGAGAATCAGCTGACTTGTATATACTTTTGTAAAATGGATTTCATGATAAGTAGCAGGGAAAGTGTGTAAGATATGATACATTCACTGCAGAATAGAAGCTGATCTTTCTGACTGTCCGTGCTTTTGATGATGAGACTGACAATCTTTCTGTGTGCAGAACACCATGTTTTCATTTTTAATCAGCACTAGCAATTCTAAATTCACTGCTTGCAATTGTTAGGTGAAGGTAACAGGGAACAACACCTTGAGTATTCTGCAAATGCCTCAGACATCCTAAGCAGGATCTTGTAAGAGCTTCCCCAAAACTAGCAATGAGATAAAAATTGAAATAAATGAAGGGAAAGACACCTTGTTATCTGTGAGAACTCTGCTCTGCTTGGATGTTACACTTGATTGTGTTATGCAGCAAATAAGTCAACAGAAACAGAAAGTTCATAGGAAAGGTGTGCAAGAAAGTGAATGAAGTAATTTTTTTTGCACACTATTTCAATAAGAGAGTACACCTGAATTTATGTAAATACATGAGAAATTAATGGACTCCAACATTTGCTTAGAAATACAGGGGATTTTTTAATTACTGTAGCAAATTGAATTTTCAAAGAAAAATATACAATAATGTAATTAAAACTTTATTTTAATTCGCACCCACCAGGAGCTGAATAAATGTCTCAATTGCAACCTTCATACTTCATTCTTAATTGGGTGATCTTCACATGCTCATTATTTAGTGTATTTTTAGTGTGCTCAGTGAAGGTTAGGGTATGTTCTGTGAAGGTTTATTTAATTTTAGCAGGAAAAAAACAACTGACACTCTGGCATTTTTTAAGCAGATGCTAACAGGGTGTATGTATCTGTTTCATGCTTTATCCATATAATACCATTTTGAAGACTACATGCACAGCAGTTTTTACTAGAAGTGACATTTATATCCCCCCCACCTTTTTTTTTTCCCTCACATGTAGTCGTGGGCTGCCAAAAACAGTGGTAAGAATTTTCCTAATGGCTGCTTCTGAAAAACTTCCAAACTAACAATTAAAAATGCAGTCTGTTTTATCTTTTGTCTGTGTCTTTATTTCATCTCAGAAATGCTTCGATCAAAATAGGTGATGAGACTGTCAATGACATATCAGAAAAAAAACCCCAGATATTAGTTTTGTTTGAGGATGTACCGTATATTTATAATTTGATTCTGAAGTCACTCAGAGCTTGTAAAGCTGTGTTTTGTACCTTGTGTACAAGTACACTTGTGGGGATAGAGAGGGAGGGGGGAAAAGGATATTTTAGTAAAAAACAGAATTACTTTCATTTGAGATTATTTATCTAGGTTAGAATTCTTCACAAACCATGAAAAAGCAGATAGACTGTTTCTATGCTTCAGGGAACTTAATGTAGTCTAAGTCAAAATGGGAAAAGCAGAAATGAGTTAAGATTAATTTCTTTGTGATTCTAAAGAAAATAATTGTGTTTATGCTTTTTCCATAACTTAGACTCCTGGAGGTTTTGGCAATGATTATAAAACTGTCAGAGTGGTGGTGTATGAATAAATCTAGCATGTCAGCTAGTGCTTCACTGAAGAATCCTGCTTTTGGTCACAAAAATTACTTACTCCAGATTCTCTTCTGTTTTATTTTGCATCCATTTTATTGTTGTGTGAAAAGTGTACTACTCCCACTCTTTCCAAAAAGCAGAAATTGTGGTCAACAGTAGAAAATGACCTCATCAGAGAGCCTTCACAGGGTCCTGGCACCACTAGGTGGTGTGATTCGTACGTGGGACAAGTGACTTCTCTGTAGGCACTTAGCCCTAATGGTCTCAACTGTCAAAATGTTCTTGGTGGTGTTTTTATGCTGCCATAGCTGTGTGCTTTCTGAGAGCTGTGTAAGGGCTTCCACAGAATTGTGTAATAAGCCTGAAATAAAGATCAAGTGTTTGATTTTGCATGTGTCAGCTTTGCTTGCAATTTTTGGGTTATTCTCAGAATTTTATTTCCAAGCTGCAGTAGAGGAGACTTAGTGATGGATAAACTTGGTTTGAGGCTGATAGTCTCAAGACATGGAAAACCTTTAACATTTTGAATTCTGTACTTTTATGGTCTTTAAATTATATAGCTATAAATAATGCAGCCATGCAGCCATTTTCTTGTTTATTATTCGGCTTTTGCTTGTTATCCATCAGGTAGTGTGTAGGCAGATAGTAGCTTGTCAAACCTGAAAAACATAGCAGGGATGAAGGAAACAGAATCATCATGCTTCCTCTCCGCAGTCCACGCAAAAAAAAATTATTTTGAAAGCAAACTGTTTTCTTAAGTAATGAAGGGAATGATGCTTGATGCACAGTGAGAACAGGAAGGTGTTCTGCATCTGAATGAAAGATCTCTCAAGCTTTAGCATAAAAATCAGATGCCAGTGGAGTGCTCCAGGGATTTTTCAGCCATGTTTCCAATTAGGGCTGGCTCTTGTTATCTGTAAAGTACTGTATATTGTTTGTAACACAGCTGGAAGCCTGTCAGATTCTTTTTACAACTTGTAAAAACTGGTGATTGGAAAGATGAGCTTGCAATGCTCCCCGTACACAGTCCACTTCGTAATGATCTGTTTTCTTCTGCATCTCTTTTTATTGCAGTCATGCTCTCCCGGATTTTACAGGCTTCCATCTCCACCTGCGGGAAGGACACCTGCTCAATCCTTAGGCACCTGTGTTGTATGTCAGTGTCATGGACACAGCACTATGTGTGACTCTGAAACATCAATTTGTCAGGTATTACACTTCTGAACTTATGCACTGGGTTCATCTTAATGTAAAATTCCTAAGTTGACTACTAATCTAAAAAAATCAGAGGACAATATTTTAATACAATTTTGCCTAAGTAGCTTAATTGTCAAAGTTCAGGGAGGGTCATAAAAGCAGACTTGTGAAGTTTTCCATTCTGATTCTCTAGAGTTCAGATTATGCAGTACTTTTTCACCCCTGAATTACTATTTTGTAAAAAGAAAAACTAGACACCTGCAAAACAAAGAAGCAATGTACCATGTGTCATACAGTACACACAATTCTGCTCTTACAGGCAGTAATACATATGACCTGATACAGTAAGACCGAATTTTAATTATTTCTCCTTCTCCAATGGCTGGAACAAAGGAGGGGAGAAAGGATGAATGGGATAAGAAATTCTGTAGGATACATCTGGGTAGCTGCAGACCTGTATTCATTCTCCTTTTAAGCCCATGTATTACTCAGCAGGCATTTGATAGATGCTTAAAGCAAGCATTCCCACTGAGAATCATATCAGGGAGAGAGAAATTATGTATTGAAGTAAGTTTGAATCCCTAAGGCTGGGAACAAAATGTTGTCTGCTTCCTTGTAATTATCAAATACAGCTTTCATTCTGTCTCCTTCCTCGGCAGAATTGTCAGCACAACACTGCTGGTCACCACTGTGAGAGGTGTGCACCGGGATTTTATGGCATTGTCCAAGGTTCTCCAGATGACTGTCAGCCTTGTGCTTGTCCCCTATCCATTTCTAGTAACAAGTAAGTAAGCAAACTCATGGTGTACAATTGCCTTTCGAGCAAGCCAAAGCTTTGTTCTGGGCTCCCTGTGTCCTTTTTCAGATGGCTATGGGAGAATTGCCTCATGGAAGCTGTACTAAAAACTTCTTATCTACTTTTTCTAATTGATCGTCCTTTAAAAGTCAGAAATTGCTCCCTTGGTAATTTGTGATGAATAAATTAAGAAGTACTAGAAAATGCAATACTCAAGATAATGAGTGTGTGTTATAAAGGTATTCTCATAAATGAAGCTAGAGCAGAACTCAAGTATAATATAGCCACAAGGGAGCTGCAAAAAGTCTTACATTCATATATTATGTTGGTATAAATGTGTTACAGCGCCTTTCTTGCTCCACTATGGAATTTATTGATTCCTTATTTAATGTTACATGAGTTTTAGGCAATTTGTGAAAGATAGAATAATTTAAAAGCAATATAGTTATTGCAGCATAAATTTTATTGGCTGCTTTATGCTAATGAACCTTTCCATGATGTCTCTGCATGTGTTCCCAACAGATGATAGTTTAGCACTTGAGATTTGTTTGTTGTTTTGCTGAGAAGCTCTTAATGATATTTGGCATCATACTGTAGTAGTGTTCTGAACAGGTTTGTGTTTCTTGATTGTGCTTTTGAAAAGCTGGAAGTGTTCCGTAAAACCATTTTTCTGTGCTTTGTCTGGCCTTTAGAATATTTTAGCAAGGATTTCAGTCAGTATAGCTGAGAATTTAGGGGTTTTCTTTTTCTTCTTACTTATTCATTTTATCATTTTGGATTGGTCTTGGGTTTATTTTGAAGGAGGAAAGTCCTTTCTCAAACATTACTAGATAAAGACATCATGGTCTTTCATCCACAGCAAGAGTTTTTAAGAATACTTCCAAATCTCAAGTATTTAAAGAAATATCCTTTGTCTCAGAAAGTTATAATGCAGTCTTAACTGCAAGTTTTTCTGAGTTTTGCCCATTTCATGAGCGTTTTCTGTTACAACTTGATTATGTGTTCTGTCTATTAGTATCAAAAAACCACATTCAAGTTGCAAAGAACAAGATCAACCAAGCTTCTCAGCTTTGCAAATCAGCAAATATATTGGAAAAAACTTTTTACATTACTGGCAGTATGAAATGCTGAAAATACTCCATCCTATTTTTTTTTCTGGGGCTTAGGAAACTTTGATTGCCCAGAAATGCATGTATCAGATCAGAAAATGAGCAGGGCTCTTCACCTGGATGTTTATGGCACCGTGCTACAAGAATTTAGACATATTCTCCACACTGTGCTCCCGAGATTATTTCAGTATCTTATCTCAAAGCTAACATAAACTCAGGAAGTGGGTGTTGCTGAAGTGCTCTACAGGTGAGAAATGTGTGGACCATGGGTAGTATGTGTACCACAGAATCATAGAATGGTTTGAGTTGGAAGATACCTTAAAGATCATCTAACTCTAACCCTTCTGCCATGGGCAGGAGCACCTTCCACTAGACCAGGTTGCTCAAAGCCCCATCTAACCTGGCCGTGAACACTTCAAGGGATTGGGGCATCTACCACTTCGCTGGGCAGCCTGTTCCAGTGTCTCACCACCCTCTGAGTACAGAATTTCCTCCTAACATCTGATCTACGTTTCCCCTCTATTAGTTTAAAACTGTTCCCTGTTGTCTTATCTCCATCTTTTTTTTAAAAGCTCCCTTTAGGTGTCCTAGGTGCACACTCAAATTGCTGAGCTGCCTGAGGGAGAGCAAACGAAGTGCCCATGCCTCCTTCAGTCACACAGCCTGCGTGTCTGTGAGTGTTGTCACAGCCTTTTGTGTCATGCTTACATAAAAGTGATCATGAGACTCTTCTGTTTCATAAACCTTCACAGGAGATAAGAGAATAACACCTAGTCTGAATTTAAGAAATACACTTAATCATGAGATAGTCATCCAGTTTCTTAGTGCTGTTGAGAAAGGAGTCAGATCTGAGCATGTCCAGGAACAGAACTGCTTGTGTTTTACAGAGCTTAACTCAGATGTCTCTAGACAGCATGGAAGGGATTTCTATTTCTGCTAGCTGCAGCCATCAACAACTGTCGTAGCTGTATAGTGAATGTAGGGACAGACAACTGTACCTCTCACTCATGTTAAACCTGAAGGAAAACACCATTGGAGAGAGGGCAAGGAACATGTTTCAAATGTGTGTATATGTCTGTCTGTGCATGTCCATTTTCCAGTGCTGATAGAGGATGACTGAACAGTTGGCGTAGACTAAATGCCTGACTTTTAGATGGATAGAGTGGCATAGATCCATTCCATAAAGCTGCAGTAGTAGCTGGAAAATGAGAGTATCAGACCTTAGATTTGTAGCTTCTGCAGGTCAGTTAAAGCTCCTTGAGATGCTATTAAGGAAAAAGTCTACCTGCAGCTATTTTATGGTAGTCAAGTAATCATAATCTACATGAAATACAGATAGCTAATGAGCTATCTCATTAGCTTGCCATGTCATGACTGACATGATAGTATTTGTGAATGGTATAGTGCAATTATTTTTATTTATGAAATTGGATAAAACTCCACTAAAGTTTTAAATACTGTGTTTACACTGCTGTACAATCAGCAGTCAGCTTCAAACATTATGAGCTGGGGAAAAAAAAGAGAACAGAAAGAATGAATTGTTCCTGGCATGGATCTATTTTTATGGAGTTGAAAATGTATTGGATAATGAGTTTGTGAGTAATAGATCAATTTGTTTAATTTTTTGCGAGGCGTAATTTTATATACTCATTCAAGCACTATTGATTTAATGCATTATAAGCAAGTTGGATGAGGATGCAGACTGTACTCTACCAAGAAGGAGCTCTGGGCTCACCACTAGCCACCTCTGTGCTTTGCTGGCTCTTCTTCCACAAAGAGCTGAAGGAGTTTTACAGTTTTTCACCATCTTAATATTTAGTTCTGTTCTTTTGTCCTGCCTACCCTTCTGGTTTGTGTTAACTGCCTATGCAGGTACTTAATACACTAACATTGCAATTAAATGCTACTTGGCGCAGTGCTCACAGGTACACAACATGGTCAGTAGTAAAGTGACTTTGAAAAGATAATTTAGTGTCTTCAGTGATTAAAATAAGACCTCTTCCTGATAATGAAGGAGGTAGTTTTTAGGGTTTTCTTTTTTCTCTGTAGACTGGGCTTTTCTCATACATCTTTGTGAAGATCATCTGATGCTGCCTTTTTGGAAGATCCCACACAGCTATGACTTTGGTTCCTGTTCTCTCTTTATATCTTAACTTCGAGTAAACTCTTCCCAGCTCTTTTCATTCAAAATAAAATGAAATCAGACTGGAATGTCTGGATGTTCATTAGCTCAGTTTCTAAATCTTTTGTTTCACATCCTTCCCAGTGCTTCCTTTGCTTGATCACTGTGAGTGACAGCACCATTCAGTCACACAAGCCTACAGCATGGGCGCTGCTCACTCCATCCCCTTGGATACAGCCCTTAGAGCCTTTATCCAAACTCTGCAAGCATCACAGCAAGGCATTCACAAAAATTATTACAGAAAGGAGGGATCTCTCACAGGTTTTTATAAACAGATAAGAAAACGCTGTCATTTACATCAAGAGTGGAACTTCTTGGGTCCTTCTGCACTGCTGACTAAAGTGAAATGATGCAATAGAGTAGAAAAAAAATTCTTTACTTGCTTTTGTTTTAGTTTTAGCCCTACTTGTGTTGCTGAAGGACCTAGTGACTACCGGTGTACTGCCTGCCCACCTGGATATGAAGGCCAGTACTGTGAAAGGTAGGATGAATGGAAAAAGCGGAAAGAGGGGCAATGAGATGAGAAAAGGGCATGAAGGAGATAAATGTTTTTCAATATTACAAGTGTGTATTTACTAATATTTAAATACATGCCTTTGGATAATTTATATCTTCTTTATGCTGTTAAAACTCAGCCAACATGGACAATTTCTATATACACCACTGTAAACTGATAATCAATGTTATTTTTATCACAGATCTTTTCCTAGTCTTACTTTTTGATGTGTGAGGGGTTTTTTCCTCCAGGGCTCTGAAGTTACACAGAAAAATACAAAATTTATCTAAAATTAGATTCCATTCTAGTAGTATATCTTGACGTCACTCATACCCTTTGTTTTAGTGACTTGTGCCCTCATGGGCATTGGCTGTGAAAGATGGTTACATATAAACATTTTAATGCCAAATTGTGAATTAATAACCCAAACAGCCTCTGTTGTCCCATCCATCACAACACTGAGGGATTAAGATGATCAAAATTGGCAAATGTCTACCAGGAGATTTCATGTCTGACACAAAACACAAGTGGCTAGGTCTACAGGCCAAATAGTGATAGTGGAGGAATTTTTTTGTTGTAGTGTAATAAAAGTTTAACTGAAAACTGTTAAGGATGTGGAATCACTTTTGCATACCTCCTCCATCCAGACTGTCCTGATTAGAATTCCCTTTGTTGGATGGTTTGCAATGTTTCTCTCTTGGTCATGAAGCGACAAAGATTTTTTTTAATGGTTCATGAATATACATATAAATTAAGTTTAAAATACTTCCAAGTATGCTTTGTGCACTACTTCTCAGTTGGACAAATCTTGTTTTGTATTTGCAATGTCTAGATGTTCTTCTGGCTACACAGGAAACCCACAAATTCCAGGAGGGTCCTGCCAGGCATGTGAGTGCGATCCATATGGTTCCCTGCCTGTCCCCTGTGACCGTGTCACTGGACAGTGCACTTGCAGGCCTGGATTCACGGGGTGGAAGTGTGCTGGCTGTGAACATCGGCATGCACGTCATGGCATGGAATGCATTTGTACGTATACTAATGTCATTTTGGATAACTTTTGATTGTGTTTGTCATATGTCGTCAGAAATTACAACCTGCTTGAGTAACAGTGAGTTGTGTGGGTTTCTTTGAAAATAATTGCCGGGTTTCTTACTTCTTCGGCATCCAGTCTGGTTTTTTTCACAAGCCTTGAGATGTTAAGAAAACTCTCAATAATTTTTAATATTATCACTGAAAAGAAAACTTTGAAGGATTTCTTTTGGCTTTTTGGAGTCTGTAGTTTTGCTAAAGGTTGCCGCTGCTGTTGTGACAATTTTTGCTCTTGGTGAATTTTTTAGTGTTGTCCTAAATGTCTAACTAGCAATTTCAATGCTCTATGCCTTGAGACATGCACAAAATTTTTACTAAGGTTTACTTGATCATCGACCATCCATTGGAATTTAAAAGATGTAAGGAATGATGGTACATCATATCCAGCAAAGAACTTCTTTTGTTAAAAATAGAAAACTAATAGCCTAAACCACCAATTTATATTTTACAACAGTGGTATCTTTGTCCTACCCTCAATTTTGGTACCTACCAAGTGATTATCTTTTATTTTAGTTTGGAATTTTTTTCATTAATTTGGGTAGTGCTTGTTTTGAGCCCACAATCTCCTATCATGTAATGTATGCTTATATCTTATTAAAAAAAAAAAAAAGGTAGCAAAATCTTTCTAGAATACTTGGTGAGCCCTGACTGAAGGTAAGGCATTTTCCTCTTCCACATCTCCCCTAGATGTGGTGGGACTAACCTTAATAAGACTTTTTTTTTCCCCTTTGATGCCATGATTGTTAAATTTAAAGTAGAATACTGGTAGAGTTCCAGTAAGTCCACAGTATATAATATTTATTAATCTGTGCATATTTGAATATATTGTCAAGGCACAGTGAATTGGTTCAGATGTTTTGTCTTTAATTGGAGCTTTTTGTCACGATCCGCTAATACTGGCGANTCGTGAGACAGATAACAAATGAGGGACCTCAGTACAGTCTCTTACACTTTTTCATGGAGAGTGGGGTGTCTATGTGAAGGACATGTAACATCAAGAAAAGTAGGTAGCATCTACTTTTTTTTAATTTTTTCTTCTCCAAAGAATTCATTTCTTTTGTACCTTAATACCCAGAGGTGCACAGCTCTCTAGTATTAAAATCAAATGGTAAAGTAAAAACAAATTGCAAACATTTTAAAAGCAAATTGGAAAAATAAACAAAGAAGTGCTTAAAATGTCTGAAGGCATCATATAAGTCAAGAATGGAATGCATGGCTTCTTGGAGTGGTTAGAGAGGAAAATATTAGGCAGGTAGGGTCAGGAGCTACACAATGCAGAATATTTTTTCACTGAACTTAATGGCTGTGATCCACTCTCAGTCACCAGGACTCAGCAGAACTAAGCTTCTAAGTAAATCTATTGAAATCAGTGCTTTTGCATTAGTCCTGAATCCCAGGTAGAGAGTATAGATTTCTGGGAATGTATATATAACTGCTACTATTTCTTCACTATTAACAACATGGTATTGATTCATTGATTAAAAGCTTAGTGTCCTCAAGGAAAATGAACTTCTAATGTCCTGCAGTGTGATGTATTTTAGGACCTAATTCTGAACTTAGTGTCTTAAGCTCTATTTTGAACAACAGCAAAATGATTGCAACTGGAGTAAGTAGTCCCTTTGCTGAAATAACTATGGTTTGAGTTCCATTTTGTGCTCTATGTATCAAGGAGAATTGTAATTGCGAGTTAAGCCCATAAGTGTTACAGCTACAAAATTTTAAAATAAGAACTGTGTTTTCCAGAGTGGCATCTAGATGAAAATTACTTCATTTTTCAATATCCCAAATAGCTCTTACATTATTGCCAGTATTATCCTATTTTTCCAGTCTCAGGCATGACTTAGTATGTTTTTTATTAGTCTTTTACCTTATCAGTATTCTGAAAAGTCTTTTGGGTATCCAGGATGACAGAGTTTCATTCTACAAAACAGCCCAAGTGCAAGTTATCATTTATAATGGTTTTCCAATTTGTTAATCAGGCTATTTCATTGTGTGGATAATAAGGTTAAATATCCTCTTTGTGAATGGAAAAAGCTGTTTGCAGGCAAATGAAATTTTCCACCTTTTTGCTTTGAAAGATGTTATTTGCTATAATCTCTGTTTTAACTGCAACATATTTAAAAGCAGGTGTTGAAATATATCTAAGCTATCTTTAGTGACATTTTTACTTTAACTAGGTAATCAGTTTTCACCATAAAAACTGTTCTTCACATGTGCATATGGATGTTTCATTTGACCACAAGAAGTGAGGAATCAAATGAGAAGATTTCTTTTCTTTAGTCATAAAGATAAGTACCACCTATAGGAACAAATGGGAGGTGCTTTAAATCTCCCTGTCACAAGAACTAATTTTTACTGCTGATACCGTATCAATAACAACATGCCATAAATTGCAAAAACTGCAGTTAAATATTTCAGTAGACACTTTATGTGCTTATTAGCTCTTACTGTATGATCTTCTTCCTGTTTAAAGGTTCCTCAACACCCACATTTACTCCAAACCTGTCTTTCCTAGTGCAGTGCAATACCCCTGACATGGTAGAAAATAAGCCAGATCAAACACCTTTGTAGCCTGTGGTGGCAAAGGGAGTGTGGCAGGCATAGATTTGGTGGGAATTTGCCCATGGTAAACAGTGTCTGGTATGCTACAGGCTTCAGAGTGCAGCTGTTGGTAAGGATTCATTGCTGCAGCCCCTAATGTGCTTTAATAGTCCTTGTCCTGTCAAAGAACCATTAGGAACACCTTTGGAGCAACCTTGAAGTTTTCCTTCCTTGCTCTCAGAATTTGAGCTGTTCCAGTCTGAGTTTAATGCAGCTGAGAATTTGGTTCTGTATACAATATATTTTTACTTTCATAGATCAACCAATTGCAAAATACTCAGTAAATTCCCTTCTGACCAACTTCGGTTGTAACAAAACCTTAAAAGTAAAAACAGTGGTACTATTAATGTACAGAAAATTATTGTCAAGAGCAGAATTCACTTCTTTTTGCATTCAATACTTAAAATGAGCTGAATGTATATACCTACTTTTGCTCATTGGCAGTGCCATTTCAGCTACTGCAATTTTATTGTACCTGTCAAAAGTGTGAAGAATCCCTAGTTAGGTGGCAAAGTGGTCTTAACTTAAAGAAGATACACGCAAATACAGTCACCTATGTTTGAAAAAGTGTATTTGTAAGCAGTATAAGACATAATGTGATTAAGCTGTCCTGTTAGTATGGTATAGATAATGTTTAAAAAAGTGAAATTTTATTTTGAATATTTAACAAAGAATAACCATCTGAATAATGAAGTTTTGGCAAATTCTATAAAAGGTCACTGCACAGTATGACCTGGAAAACCACATAATGCATATTTAAATCAGATCAGAGAGGTATTTTAGCCAAAATATTGTAATGCATTCTTCTTTAAATATAACATTTTGATTTTAACATAGCCCCTACCATAAGTATTCTAAAGATTTTTTAAGTGAAGATTTTCAGTGAAAAGGTGGGGGGGAAAAAAGCAAAGAAGGATTCATGTTCACTAAAGTGATCTATTTCTGATATAGCTGAAAATCTGTTTTACTGGGTTCTTACTTTTTTTTCATAATGTGTCATTTTTCAGTTGCTTAGTGCATGTCACTTTTCAGTGCTGTGTTATAACAGTTATATTTTAGAGAGCTACAGGTAAAATAGAATCTATTTTTTTTAAAGCCACTGCTTAAAGGGGAAGATTTCACTTACTGATAAATAACAATGGTAAGATAATTATAGGTGCATGGCACAGACAGAATTCCATTCCCATTATATTCTTAGAACAGAACATTTTGTTTTCTCTAGGATGCCATCAGGGAATGAAAAATTATATCCAAAAAGTAGACTTTTTTTTTTTTTTTAAATAAGTAATACAAGAGTATGGTCTACTACACATCATAAAAATTCTAATTTTTTGCATTAGTAGCTGGATTATTTCCCCAGCTAAAGTAACCATCTAGGTTGTCCTCTGCAAATATTCATAATACTGTGCTGATGAATACTTTCTTACAGTTTTTGGACTCAAGTAATTTACTTTGTAGGTTCACTTTCCCTTCTCTTTTGAAAAAGTCAGTAGCCAATAAAAAAAAAAGATGGTTGCAGACTAATTTTAATAATGCTGCCAGCATCCTTGTATACTGTCAAGTATGACAAAAGTTCTCCCAAATCTTCTCTCAGATTTTGAATCAAGCCTGTAGCAATCATGCATTTTCTTAGAACTAGTAATCTTCTTGTGTGTTTTTTGTTATACCCTGTGACATTCCACTTCACTTCAGTTGTAGAGTTTGTAGTACATAAAATGAAGCAGCCTGGATTGCAATGTTATTGGAACAATGACTGTGCTCACTGCTGTGCCGTATTTATGGAACAAAACGATCCTGGTGAGAACTTCAAGGCTTTATTGCTGTGTGGCTCTATATATTATATGGCAAATCAGAACTCACCTTCTGAATGCTTTCAGGGTATCTGTCGTAACCACAACGGAGACTTCTAAAAAAAGGTCTTCAATGTTTTGAGCTCTGTTGCAACACAAACTGCAAAACCATTCCTTGGATGTATGCTCCTGCCACAAATGTTCCTCGGGGTCAAGAAAAAGCCTAAATGCAAAGCAGCTGATGTGACTGAACAGGAAGCAATCATGACACAGGGAGATCAAGCAGATACTTTATTGTTAGGAATTTTTCCTTAACTCAGTCTTGTGGGGCGAAAAAAATAAAAAGACCCTCAGCCTTGCTGCAGTCAATGAACTTTCGTCTTTATAAATTTAAATATTCAATATTGGTAGAAGGAGAAAATTATATGATGAGATTTCTTTAATACCAGGTCTTGGGCACTTAGCACTTAAGTATTTGCACATAAGACTGATGCTTGCAATGAGAGGGAGTTTTTTTCCCAGCTGCCAATCAGTCCTACACCAAGAAGAACAGGGGAGCTCCCAGCCACTGGTTCTGGCAGAATCAAGGTTTTCACTTTAAAACTGGGAGTAGCTCCATGATCTCAGCCCTTCCAAATTCAGAACTAGGCAGAGATACTGTCTCTGTCAGAGGTAGAGCTTGTAGAATCTGTGAAACGAAGCCTCTCCCAGCTCCTACACCGTGCTTATTTCAGCAGGAGCTGGGAGTTTCTTATTCCAAGACTTTTCAGAGTGAGCTGAAAAGAAAGATCCTGTGTGTAACACCATATCTATGAAGCCTTGGACTAGCTTCTGCAGTGTTCTGAGTTTAACAGAAGTGGTTGTCCTTGTATCTCAGCTGCAAGAATTAAATTTCCCTCCATGTTGGGCAACTCCTTCTCGGGCTACATGGGCTCAATTAGGACATCCCTGCTTGGCCTAGAAGCTGATAAGCTATCACTTGTTCTCCCTTTTTGTGATACATGAGCTCCCCACAGTCCTTTCATCCAACTCAAGCAGTCTTTAAACTCACCTCCTACTGGTATGTATCAGAACCAGCAAATGAGGTTTTCTAGATAATAAAAATCAGAAATAAACCTGAGTAGGTGTTTCAGACCCTGATCTGGATATGAATTTTCCCAGGTTTTGGAGACGTACTGATCATGTAAGCTGAAACTTACATGATCATGTACCTGAAACTAGCAGCCGTAGCAAGGAAGCTAAAGCTTTCAGCTCTCTACTGGGGTTCTGTTTTGGAAGGCACAGGAAAGCTATTTTATTATTTAGTGTGAGACTAATGCTAAAATGGGAAAAATGAGGTAAAAGCCAACAGATTAATGAGCTAACAGTAGTTCAACACTTTATTGTGAAGCGGCAGGAAGCTGATACTGAAGAGCCACTGTCATAGGATATCACGTCCTAGCAGAGGAGGTTGCCCTTAGACCAAAAGTTACCTAGTCATAACGCAGTCTTCTGAATCTTCACAGAAATGAATGTATTAAAGCAAAATTGTGTCAGATAATCACTCAATTGGAGGAACATATTGTGACTCAGATGTGGTTCTTTTATTGTACATTATCTCTCTTTGTAAGATTGAATAAATGGTTAGATGTCTGTAAACTTAAAATAATTTCTTTTGGCATGCATACTTTGAACATGCTTCTCACAAGAGGTAAGTCAAAATCCTGAGAGACTTAGTGTGCATGGAAAAGTGTGGTGCAAATGGAAAATGCAGTAATTTGCATTAATTGCTTGTTGAACTTTTGTAATATTGATTGCATGATTTGCCTCTTAGATGCTTGCACTGCTGTAATGATCTGAATTTAGTGCTCTATTTGTTAATATTAGACACAAATTTATCCTGACAGCTTTATAGATAGACACAGAAGTATTTAGTCTTGCAAAATATAATCATGTTCTTGAAATATTTCCCATAGCTACAGTACATTACAGACTGCATACTGGAGTAGCTTAGTCCTGTCTCATCTACTCAGCTGTGGTCTCACTTGATGCAGTTCCTCTTTTCAACCTGATTATTGTGCAAGAGGTGTTAATTTATACTGAATGTTCACTTATTGATTGCTTACTCATTGAGAATACTTCATGTCTTCATGGGCTGTTCACTTTTTTCTTATTGGTGTGAACTGAGTTTGTCTTTAACACATAAAAAATTTTTAGCAATTTATTACCAACCACTAGGAAAATTTTGAAGGTAAATAGATTTCACTTGCTTCATATGTAAAATAATATATCAGGAAAAAAAACCCACAGCAAAAACCAGACTATAAAGGCCAACTCTTTTCAGGTCCAAGATCACTTATTTTCATCCTGCAAAATGATTATCAGGTCTCCTTACCTCCTTGATCAGTTACAGAACAGGTGTTTGTTATATAAAACATTATTTGCTATAAAACTTGCTTTTCCTTTAATTCTCTCAGGCTTCTAAAGGCAAGCACACAGATGGCAAGAACTGGGATGATAATAAGTTGGGGGGGAGGTTAAATTTCATGTGGAAGCATAAATCAGAATGTATCATGCCCACAGTTATTGACTGCAGTTCCAGTGCAGTTCAGTTTATGTAACAAAATGCTGTGAAATAGGGGGAAGAATTCTGCAAATAAAAGCAATGAAAATGCAAAAGGAAGTCTTAAAATAACAGTAGTATCTAGCTGTCTGCACCCACTTCTTACTACACTAATCTGGCATCTATCTTGTCACCTTTTCAATCATCACTTAAGTTTCATGGTGGATTAAAATAGTTTTCTTTTTTTTTTCCTCTTTATTTGACTCTAGTCTTTGTCATTGCTATATTGAATAGTCAACAGAATAAGAACCATATTTAGGCAACTGTGAACTTTATTGAACAGAAAATATTTTATCTACATGAAGAATAGATTTCAGGGAAAAAGGAAGTAATTCTCTTGAAAAATACTTCTCTTTTCTACAAAAACACACACTTTGCTTAGTGGGGTTTTTTTAGCTATTAAACTGAATAGCTTTGCTGAAATAAATAATTACACACTTGTAAAACTTTAGGTAACTCTGCATGTCTCTTAACATCACCAATGAATTCATTGTTTCACAGTTTCCTTCATCTCCTGAGATGTTTGGGTTTGCCAGTTCTGCATAGAGTCTATGCAGCAAAACAGGTGTTCTCACAACTCTGTTCTCAAGGATGAAGAATTCTCCTGTCTGCTGCATAAATGATACAAGATGAGAATTTCTTGTGATAGTTAATCGAAAGCAAGGGGGGAAAAATGCAAACATTTTGATATATGCATCACACAACAATATTTTTCATCCTGAAGGATATTTGCAAGAAAAGAAGCATACATGAAAAGCTTATAAGCTGGTTAGTGAAGAGCGGTAGGGAAAAGCATTTTTTAAAGAAAACTATCAATATTTTTACCTGGATGCTTTCAGCTGTCTGTCTTACAGGTTTAATATGCTTGGCCATGCTGTTATATGGAGATTTTTTAGTTTTTTTCTTGCATTGAAATCCATAAGCATACCATGTTTCTTGCAGAGCTCCTTAGATTTTCCACATTGCCTGTCTGCTTTTCTCAAACTTCATCCAAATCACCTGTCTCATTTAAGATTTTATATTGGCTAATCCATAATCAACAACATTAATTATTTCCTCTTTTTGTGAGGTAAGCCTATCAATTTTGATCTTTGTGTTTTATATTAAACTGTCCATTACTAAGTCCTAAGCGATAATGTCTTTCCTATTCCCTAGTTGTTGTTTCCATTTTTTCTCACACTACACTTTTGGGGTAATATATATGAAATTAGTGTTATTTCCCACAGAATTGCATGTGTGCCACACAATATCTAAATCAAACATATGTCTGAAGTGTTTAGCAGGAAGAAATGAGCTTTGTTGTTCTTCCCCCAGCTTGTGATGATGAATGCACAGGACTCCTTCTCAATGACCTGGATCGGCTAAACCAGATGATCCTGAGTGTTAACCTTAGTGGTCCACTGCCTGCTCCATATAAAATGTTACATGGTTTTGAGAACACAACACAGGAATTAAAGGTATGTTGGCAGTTTTCACATACATAAATAACAGAGCAACAGTACAACTGTACTTGAATCTGTTCAACCATACAGCTGTGAGTAGGTTCAGGGAAGAAGAAAAATTCAAGATTTAATTATTTCAGGCTTGCTTTGGTTGATAAATAAGTATTACAGTTATTTATTTTTACTCACTTTAATGAATAAATCTTGCAGCAGTAATTTCTGAACATATGTGCAAGGAGTTATACCTCAGGTGTAAAAAAAGAAGTGTTGCATGCAAATAAAATAGTTTTCATGCTGACGGTCTATAAAGTGGTTATGTATTTTATATACTGTATGTTCCCTACCATACTCACAAGTTATATAAAGTTGTCACGATTCCTGAAAAAAGCCTTTTGGATGAATGTGACACAAGTCAGTGACAAAAGGGATTGCATAAGGTAATGAAAAGGAAATGTTTGATGCTTCTTCTCTTCAATATTTGGGAGCACCAACATCCATTACATACAGATTTTTCACTCTCCCATCTCTTTCCCAACAGCATTTGCTTTCACCTCAGCGAGCACCGGAGAGATTTCTTCAGCTAGCACGAGAAAATCTGGATACCCTGGTGACAGAAATGGATGAACTACTGACAAGAGTATGTCTGTGATCACATTGAGGTCTATGGGTTTGGTTAAGGCTGCATAATGACAGAAATCTTCTGAATATGAATTAAACATGAATGAATAGATTAATTATAACATACTTCTCAGTCTCAGTGTCTGAAATGGCAGCAAGTCCACTAACAGTCTCTTTTCGTGGGCCAATATATTGACACATATTTTCTGCAAAACTTCCTAATAAGGTAAGAAAGCTTTTTGTGTTCATACAGAGCACCCAAGAATGATCTTATCTGGAAAAGCTGACACTAAAGAGGTGTGTGAGTTTAGTTAAATATATGTATTCTAGATTTCATTTAAGAGGATAGTTAGAGTCTTTTGGATTTCAATAGATGTGCTATGTACTCTTTTTATTACAAAAGTTTTTTTCAATATAGACCTCATTTTGGTCAGTAAAGACAATGTCTAAGAAAATAATATAAATTGTGCCACCTAGTGGAGAAAAAAATAGGGACATGAACCAGCCTCAGTATTACTAAAGCTGTCCGAAGTACATTGGTGTGAAGAGCTACCAAAAATCACGCTTGTGAGTTGAAAGAACCAAATAAGAAAGATGTGGAGTACTGTACTGATCGATATACACCTCGGAGAATCACATAAACTCCAGGCAGTTTAAGCATCATGTATTTAAATTGTGCATGGCTTACGGAACTAAAGTTCTCAGAGAAACTGTTTACTTTGTGTGGATTGTGAATTTTGAAATGGGTATGGGTAAGAAAGCATCTGTAGTGTGTTTGCATAAGTAGGCACCCACACGCACGTGCATACACGAGTTTCTATCTGTACATACTCACATTGTGAGAAAGTTTGCTTTTCCACTTCTGTTTGATCTTTTGTTTTTCTGCAGGAAGCAACTGTGGTAGTTTTAAGTCTAGCTGGAATTTTAACCCATGTCAGTTCTACAAGCAGGGAAGATTATATTTTTTCTATCAAGGTTTCTCAATCTTAGGCTAAGACTATTTTTTTCCTCTTGTAAAGTTGCTCTTTTTAATAACCTTTTCCAATTGCCCCCATAGAGATGACATAAAATAATGCAAATTCTGACCTTCTGTAGACTACTCTTGGAAGGAAAAACATATCAAAAGTGTGATCTTAGAGGAGTTATTGTGGTGGCCACATTATCACCACTCACTTTCTGCAGTTTTTCATCATTGTGGTGGCTAAGTAACCTTATGATTTCCAGTTATCCTTACAAAGTTGTTTGGAGTAGTTTGGGGTGTTTTGAGTTTTTTTAGATTTGGGGACTGGCAACAAGTGGCAGGTCCTACCTTTCTCCTTCTGTGTTTGTAAATAAGAATAATGTTCCAAAAAGAAGCGTGGGTCCTGATGTAGTGTGTTCAAGACTTCATTTCCAAAGGAAGACACAGCTGATAACTACCTAATGGCTGGCACTTGAATACATAGTACTACCACAGATACCAGAGTTTTTCCCTGTATCTGATTTGCAAGCTCACTGTATTTTCAAAGTGAAACCAGTACTGATGAAGAAAAAAAGCTGGTGAGGACTGGTGAGGAATCTATTTCTATGAAAAAAAATCTAACCATTTTAAGATAAAATACAGAAAACTAGTACATACAGAATAGTATTTAGTCGCTACAAAACCTTTGGGGATTTTGCTTACCTGTGGTCTCTTTTCAGCCAATGATCTCTTACTTCAGTGCAGCACTCCTTTTCCTTCTTTTACATTATTCTGTGCATCATTTACTTTGCCATTTGAAGATCCTCATGTCTTTCTTGCACTAATTATGTTCACCTGTTTGCATGCACATTCCTACACCTAGCACCAAAGGAAGGCCTGAGAGCTTCAGTTCCTTTCATTTCTCTGCATTTCGTCAAAACCCCCACTTCCCTTCTAATTAGGTACCTCCAGAGCCTTCAAGAAAGACAGAGATCAGAATCACTCGTCTTGATTGAAATGCTTCTTTTGTCTTTGGAAACTTTTACCTTTCTCCCAAAGTACTGAATTTCTCTGACTTGAAAATTTCTGGAAGTAGAAGCAGAGGCAACTTACTTTGCAATAGCTGGAAACATTTGGAGGGAGAGCCAAGAACTTCCATCTGTACAATGAGGTCTGTGTTTACACCTCCTTCTGTGGTCTGCAGCTCAGTAGCTGGAGAAACTCCTGTAGGACACCCTCCAGATGCTATCTAGAGGAGTTCCTTAAGGCTTGATTGAGTCCTCAGACTAAATAAACGTAGAAACAAAACCAAAACAAAAATGTGTGCATAGTTGCTAATACTTGCTTGTAGTTTAAATTGCTAAGTGGCTACTCCAAGGCCTTTCATGGAATCTCCATCACTGTGGACATCACCAAAGCGTGTTCACTAATCTCAAATACTTTCTTTACTGATTTCCATGGTAGGTATCTCCTTTATGCCAAAAAGTTTTATCTGTGTCCAGATAACTTCTTGAAGATTTATTCCAAACCCTTGCTCTGGGTCCAGTCTACCTGACCCTTATTGCTCCCACACCAAGAGTTTGTTGCGCCTGTTTAAACTGTTAGAACATGCTGAAGACTGACCTTATGGTGAACTGTAGTAAATTGAATATGTAGAAAATTAGTAGGACCTTATTAACAAATGAAAACATTTAATTAGCCATGGAATGACCAGCTACAGTATGAAGGATGTTTGCCATTTAGTTTGGTTTACGGAGTTAAAGCTAGACCAGATAATGAAGCAAAAGCCTGTTTTTCAGCCGAGCAAATTCTGTCAAAATGAAGAAAGCCTTCATTGGACCTGAATGGGATTTAAGCATTAAAGAGCACTGTCACTGAAAGGAAATGAAAATTGCTCAATGACAGATTAATTTTCACAAAAATGTAGTACATGCTATTCAGTCATAAATGGAGAGGTTAAAGTGGCCAGCTTGAATTAGTGTGAATGTGGAAAAAGTAATCAAAACTAAGAAAGGTATATGTAAGTTATAAAACACCATTTGTAGCAAAGGACTTGGAAATATTATAGAATATAATAAAACTGAATGTGAATATTCCCAGCAAATAAAACTCAAAGAATAAAAGGCTGCTTGTGGAGGGTTTGACAATAAATAATAAAGTATTCTCAATTACATGAAGAATTAAACAACATCAGAAATGCCATGCAGGGTTAGAGCAGTGGTCCATCAAAACCATTTAGAATTTTTTGCCTTTTTTCTGTCCCCATTGCCTCTTACAGCTCACTGTAACAATATTTTAGTTCTGTATCCAGGCAGGTAAAAAGGGTTTGTAAATCTTAGAGGAAGTAATCAATAATATGATTAAAGCTGTACCAGTGTGAAAAGACATGATCTTCTACTGACAGAGGAGTGGAATAGAACAAACTCCCCCCAGTCTGCTTGGATTCTTAATTCTTCCTGTACACTTCTATGTACCTGAACCATTTTCATATAAATTACTTTCAGTGTAACTACTCTGAAGTAGCCCAAAATTATAAGTGGTATGGTAATGCCAGGGATTTCATTTCAAAAACCCAGCTGTCCTAAAGTATCTTGAGGGCTTCCATCTAGAAGATAAACAGGCAGAAATAAATGTGTTTAAGTGCTACTATTTCTCTATTACTGAAAAGTGGGGGCGGCTTTCTGTAAGGGAGAAGCAGTTTGTGCAGTTCAAGTCAGGGAAAACCTAAGCTCATTTTGAAGTATTGACCTTCTAGCCATTGCACAGAGACTGGGAAATTCATAATGCCCTATTTTGAGTTTTCTTTGGGAATGTAATCCCTAAAGAAAAAAGCTAGGTTTTTATTTGTTGGGGGTTTTGGGGGTTTGGGGTTGTTTTTTCTTTGCTTTACAGTGCAGCTCAACGTGCTTTGTATCTTGAAATGTTCAGCTTTTTTATAATAAAAAAGGCTCCATTTTGTAAATAGGGGCCTCAAGAGCTAAGTAGAATGTCCTAAGATGATTCCTTTCCTCGGCATGTTTTTCAGGTCTGCAGCAGATGTCTCTCTTCCTGCTGCTGCTGTGATTCAATACAATTATAAAGCATTTAGTAACACAAAGTTAAAATTTTGCTGAGCACCCCAATATGTTATAAATGAACAACTTCAAACATTAGAGCTGAATAAAACTACTCTTTTTTTCTCCCTTTCTTGGTCAAATTAATGTATTGATTTAAAGTTCTTCTTGCTTGTTGGAATGAACTGTCTCTTTGAGGACACCTCCAGGGAAGAAGCAAAGAGGTCATGATACCTACTGCACTTTGTCAATCGAAAATTACACAATTGTGAAACTATGAAAAGTATTCCCCAAAGAATCTATTAAAAGGTTCCAAACAACATTTCTTTAAGCAACAATATTATTATTCAGTGGATAATTTCATCCTGTCTCCATTGGTGTGCTGCTGCACACAAGTAGGGTTTCTAAGAACCTAAAATAAAGCCTTTCAATTTCCATTTAAAGGAAAAGGTAATAAAATTTAATTGTGTACTTGAACAGAGCATTTCATTTCCCATGCATCTGATCAATAATTCATTGATTGCCTCTGGCCTGAGGAAAGTTTTGTACATGGATTTAGCCAGAAGGAATATAACATAGTGTAGTCTTGTCCTGTTCATTAATTATATTTTCCCTGAATTTGTATCACCAGGCTACCAAGGTGACAGCAGATGGTGAGCAGACCAGGCAGGATGCCGAGAGGACTAATGACAGAGCAAAATCTCTTGGACAGTTCGTCAAAGGCATTCTACAAGCTGCTGAAGGTATTGGAAAAATTAAAATACTTGAGCTGTTTCTCAAGAAAACTGGAGGATGGTAGGGGAAGAGGGTCTGAGAGACAGTGAGGAAGATTTTACTTGCTGAAAAATGTAATGTGCTTTAAATGTTGAGTGAAGAAAAGGAATAAACTGTCTTCAGATTTTTTCAAATCTGTGTATGCAGTTTATATAAACACTTAGTGTATTGGTAATTATGAACGAAGACTAGAAGAAAACTGAGCATGTTTCTTCAGAATTTTTGCAGTTAATCTGAAGAGCTGTTATGATGAAGTAACAAACAGGGCTTAGGTTTTGTTTATTTTCAAAGCAGTTAAAAATATGTATTGGTAAAAAAGTTTGATGTAATTTTAGCACTTTGTACATTAAAAATTCATCTTAATTCCCCAACTTTTCTTCAAAAATGCATTTACTTCTTGCTGTTAATGAACATCTGCTGCTTGGAATCTGCAAGTGACTCCTAACCCTACCTAAGCATGGAGCCGAGCCAACGCTCTCTCTTCCACGGACTGATTCCCTGCTCTTACACTGCAGTAAATACTTATGAGGAAAGTATTGTAGACAGCCTTAAGAAGCAAGACCTATATATTTCATAAAGCTATTAAATAAGATAATGGCTGAAAAATGTGAAAATAATTGGCAAACAGGCAGGTTTTTTACTTGAAAAATACTTATCAGTTCTTTCCTCCTCCAGATTTTCCCTACAGTAGCTATGCTTCTGAAGACCTATTTCATTGAAAGGGATAGCTTCTGCTTTTGTCCAAGTGCTATAAAATAATTTTCTATTGCCTTTCATGTTACACATCCCTGTATGTGCTTGGAAGGTGAACTGAACAGCAATTTAGGATATCTTTAGGACTTGTAACTTTGACAAGAAAAAAAATGTGGGAAAAGCATCAAGAAAAAGTGAGCAAGTTTTTGAGAATTTTTTTTAATGAAAGACCATGTTCCTCGTATTTCAGGTTGAATTTGGGATGATGAGCAAAACGAATTCTTTGACTCTACAAAGTTTATGCCCAGTGTTTGTAACGCTAATAAAAATTTCCTCAAGCAGGTTTAGCAGTAGGAAATAGAGAGTTAGAAAATATTGAGGGGGTGAAGTAAATTTATGCAGTATCTTAGAAGTAGACAAAGACTTTAAAATCAATGTGTTTGCCTAGTGGCCAAGTTAAAATTTTAAGAATACATGAAATACAAGAGCACAGGATTGAGATACCTTGAGGGTTAAAGCATCCACTCCCCTACTATCAAAAACTTTTTAAACCTCATCTTCAAAGTAGTTGGCACAAACACACACAATCTGGATAGGAGGCGGTTTCAGTACTCTTCATAATTACAATAGCTCACATTTATAGCAAAAAATATTCATGTTTAGTTTATGATCATGTGTTCTTTTGCAAACCTTGTTCTTCAGTTCAAATAGATGTTTTTTCCTCTGCCTAGTACTTCTTCCCCCACCCCCAACTATGTTTGCAGAGAGGAATCATATTCCACTTCAGCCCCTTTTTTTTCTGGACTGAATCACACCAAAGAGTGTTTTCCCAAATCTCTTACTCACATTCATGTAATTTCCCTTCCTCTGTTGAAAATTATGTCCGTGTTTCCTGACCACAGGTAAAAAGCATGAAATGAGGTTCCTTCGGTGTTTTGCTCTTCAGAAGAGCAAAATTTGTCTGTGTCAGCTCTCCTAATAATGTCCCAATAACATTTTTTACAGCTGGATGCCACTGGTGATTCATAACACAGCTATGTTCTTCTCATTCATACCTTTTACCTAACTGCCAAATCTCCTCATTAAAAGTGAGAAGTTTGTAGTGATTTGTTCTAATGACCATACTCTGGCTGCTGTTCCACTTCTACTGAACTGACTGTTGACTTTCTGAACTTCTGAGTGGCTCTAACTAATTTTCCTTCTTAGCTATGGAATTTCCTTGCTTTGCACTTCCTAGCATTTGTCTGTGTCAGTGCCCTCAAATCTTTTACCACCACTGGATTCTGATATTTGCAGTATACCAAGACACAAAAAAAAACATGATTAGGAAAAGAGAAGGACAAAAATAGGCATAAATTTTTCTGAACCTAAGAAAAGCTTAGCTAACATATTCATTTTCTCTTTTAAGGTAAATACTCAGGGAGGTTACAAATTTTTTATTCCAGAATTTTAAAAAAATTAATATAGGCCTATTCCTGGCCTGAGGTAACTTGGTAATGATACATCATATATTACATATAGAAGTGATCCATTATCCATTTGAGCAAAGTGTAGTCTTTTTCCAGACCTCGCTGCTCCGTACATAACCACTCATGATTAGAGACACAAATCTCAGTTTTCACCAGCTAATCAAAGAGATCATTAGATAAGAATTTTCTTCTTAATTTGCTCTAAACCTATGCTATGTGTAGATGAAATAGTAATGTATTTGAAGTTTGAAAGACTGATTTTACTTTCTTTAATTAAAAATTTAATTCAAAATATTCAGAAGTACCTGTGTGACCAGGATCAGTGCCGTTTTGAAGAAATCAGTTGCTTGGGAGCTCTGTACCCATGTAAAGGCTGCAGTACTTTTGGAAATTGAAGATGGAACTGATTGTCATAAATGACCTAGTTGCTTGTGAAAGAGTGTGTTCTAATATGTTGTGGTGTGGTATGGCAGAAGGATTTTAGTCAGTCCTTGAATATGATGTTATGTGTACAGCTTTATCAGTTAGAAATTATTCAGCTGTTCCAAACACATTTACAGTATGCCTTCATATATTCCAACCTTTATGTTTTTCTTTTCCATTTTTGGGTATCTTCTAATCACATGACTGGGTTTAGACATCTTTGGGTGTTTTTCACTCCTCTTCTGCTTCATTTTCTAAAATTTCACAATCATTTGTTCTTCCTACCACTGTTAAGTCTGAATGTGAAAAATGACATATTTTGAGGTTCTCCAGAAGTAATTTAAGTCTAATTTTCATTGCTTGTACTGCCTGCTCCTTAATTCTACAAGCAATATAGTAGATTATCTTCTGCTTGTTTTGAAGGTTCAGTGCAAATTCTTTCTTTCAGGACGAGGAGGGGATTAATGTATTTCTTATACTGGATATAAAGACTTCTTTAATTAGTGTGTTGAAAACTGAGCTATAATAAAAGGTTTGATGAAACATATATTAGTTTCTCATTTGTTACTGATTAACCATCCTTTATATTTCACATCAGAAATAACAAGTGCAAGTTGTGTTCCACTTGCTGATAAGAATTGATGGGCAGATGCTTAAAGATTATCTGGTTTTAATTACTAGGTCCTTACATAAATATATTTTGGTCCCCTGCAGCTGCAAATGAAGATGCTATAAAACTGAATGAGACACTCAGAACTCAAGACAAGACTTTGGAGAAGAGTCTTCCAGAACTGCAGAATGAGGCTGAAAGAATGGTCATAGAGATGAGAAATAGAGAGCTCAGTGTGCAAGAAAATATAGCTCAAGATGAATTAAAGTGAGTAGAGAGACCCCAGTCTTCAACCTCCTAGTGACAATGTCTGACTCTTGTAAATGTCATTGTCATGTTTGCCAATCAAGTTTTCTAGCTGAGGCTTGCAGAAATGTGAAAGAAAGCAAAGTCTAACACTTTATATCTGTTAATATAGTATTTGCATTTTTGGAAATGCTTACATATGTGGAAAGCAATCCCTAGGAAATTACTTCTCTGCTCTACAGGTACCAGCAACATTTCTAATTGAATTCTAATTTTTCTCAGTTGGTTTTTTTTCTGCTTCAGACCTGATGAATGGCTTTTGTACTAAAAATTTCATTGGGAAGCTTGGGGGTTTTTTCTGGAAAACTAGTTAGTGTAATAAAAATGTTATCTGTCGTCAAAGTTTGTTCCATAGTGTAGACATTCAAAAGAATTTTTTGAAAATTCAAAACTATTTTGCCAAGTTTAGAATAGTGTAGTTCAGAATATCCCATCTCTGTGGCATAGTTCAGAAGCCCAGGGTTTGGTTATTTAATTATCTGTAAATAAATGTATATATGTAATTATATTGGCAGCTGTTTATAAAGGATTATGCAAAATGCTGAAAACTTACCTGATTCAGAAAAATGCTTGGCTTGAAGTTAAAGTTCTGGTAGTTTGTTACTTCTGTATGAGTAAGACCAGGCATGTTTCTAGAGCTAGACTTTGCTTAGCTCTTCACCAGTGCAAACAACTGTCAGGGAATCCAGCTGAGCAGCAACATGGTCCATTGAAGTTGTGATGGATCAGAAAACTGTCTGGGATAGAGTTATTCAGGCCTGAAAATGTCCGTTATCAGGTGCGTGCATACTGTATGGAGATGTAAATGGAATACAAAATTAGCTTAGCATTCCAAGCAGTATAGAATCAGATTTGCACTGCCTATCTTAGACTTAATAAACCAGATCATTTTCTGGAAATCCTGCCAGTACAGTATTTCTTCCCATAACTCTGATAGCTGTGCTTTCTGTTCTCTGGAGAAAGAATATATTGCAAACTTATTTTTGAGGAATGTTTTATTGCTTTTTCATCTGATTCCACTGAGCCTCTTCTGCGCCTTCTGTACTCACACACAGAAATAAACCAGAAAAAAGTAGGTATGAGAAAAATTTAGCCAGACCTTTGAAAGTGCTGTCTGCAAATTTAGGACAGGTTGGAGAAGCACCTTTCAAACAAGATGTTATTAGTCCTCAAATGCTACAGCTGACATGAAACTGTCAGATTACAATGAAATAATTTCCTACTCTAGCCCAATAGCTAGAGTAGAAAATGCAGTAGGGCTTTTTTGAGGGAAAGGACTTCTCTCCTTCTTCCATTCTTCCTGAAATGTACAGAGTGAGTGTTTAAATTTCTTGATAAAAGAATACATTTTATACTAAGGGATATATTAATATATTCATTGATTTCAATCAAAGTTGTATGGTTTATATTAAGGATAGGGTTACCTCTTTATAGGCAGTCACTGAGATCCAAGAAATTTTGGCAGTGAACTCAACAGAAGGAAAATTAGTCACTGTGCATTACAGGGAGGAAAGCACCCCAGATGTTGTTTTCTGAAACTGCCTCTTAAATAAAAATCTTACAAAACTGTTTGAATAATGTAGTAAGATAGTGGATAGGATATAGTCTGCAAGGAAGAAGGATGAAGAAAAATTAATCATTGTAAGAACTCTGCAGGCACACATGCATGTGTGTAGATCACTGTGCTCATATGTATTCTCTACAGACCTATTTAGAAATTTTTACTTTTGAATAAAGTAAGGCTCTTGGCAGCCTCATGATCACTTTGAAGTAGTTAATCACACTTACTCTTTGGTGCGATGTCTTTTGTCAGTGATTGTATTCTGTTTTCAGAATTTTGTCCAAGAACAGAATGACAGGATTCAGTGGGTTCTCTCCTATGTTTTCACTGAATTCTCAAAACTTAATTTAAGTCTTCTTGCTTTCATAGATGGCAAAGCTTCTCTTACATATGCAGTTTTTTCCCTTATTTTCCTTCAAATTTTTCAAATCTGGGCTGTAATCCGATTGCCTTCCTGTACTGAAATGGCACATTGGTCAATAATTTCACTCTAAAAAGAGCATATAGAGAAGTAAATCAGTTGCTGTTCTGAACTGCCATGATTTTCATATTTATGAAATAAATCTTTCATATTGTATAACATTCCTACTTGTTTTCTCAGATGCCACTGAGTTGCTATCAAGGGATGCTGTGAGCCAAAATTCTTTCTTTCTGTTTAGTATGCTGAGTAGCTTTATTTTTGTGTGACTTTTTCTTCCACGAATTTGACTGATGGCTTCTGAGCCTCTGTGAACTTCTGTCATCCACTTTCCTGGAAGATTTAATTGCATAACTCAGCCATACAGTGTTGGAATATACGCCTCCTGTGTTTTGACATTGCTTCCTGGTATTTTCATTTTTGTTTTTGGAGAGACATTGGACAGTTGATCACCTTATCCATGCTATTCATGATGTTACAATCTTTATTTCTCCTCCTGATAGGGCAATTCTAACATATTTAGACTCTCATATGTAGTTGGTGGGTTTTAATCATTTTCTCATCAGTTTCTAATCTTGTTTGTTCTCTTGCACTCATTTTGAGGATCCTGAGCATTCAGCATTCCAGGTGTTAGGCCAGATCTGTGATTGTTTCTTGTAAAACTTCAACCTTTTTGTATAGTTTTATTCTTTTTCTAGGATGATATCCAGTGAAAGTAGCACAGCTTAAATGTACAGGAGAGTATTTCAAGAGATGTGGTGCAGTCCAGTCACACACAAATTCTAAAGCAAAGGATTACGTGGACCAGATTGCCTCATACTTCATTAGAAAGAGCAGAGGGAAAATGCACAACAGATCGATATAAAAGTGTTATCTGTAGAGCACCAAGGAAGAGTTTAGAGGTAGACTACTAGATGGATAAGTAGTTTGAACTGTGCTATGAGGCAAGGGAATAAAAAGGAAATAAATCCATCTGTTTTGTACTGTTCCTCGTGTACTGCAGAGTCATAAGGGTGTCAAAATTTGCCAGAAGTGTAAGACAGGAGCTTCTTATAGAAGAATAATGGAGGAGGTATGAGAGAAATCCTGAATTCCTTTCTACACTTCTGTGACAGGGTGTCAATACTGGAATTTAGTTTTTGGTTAAACATTTTGTCCTCAGAAGTTGTGAATTCAAAATGTGAATAATTTTTTTCATCAAAACCAAAGGCAGAACTGATGAGGAAAAAAACCCCCACTCCATCTCAGAAAATCCCAGACTTAATATAACAATTTGACTTTCCTTGGCTCCACTTCACACTCTTCATCTAAATTATATCCAGTGTCAGCATATCTTTTCCTTCTTTCCTATATCTTTTGGTGGGCATTTATTTACATGTTTATTTTTAGAAGATTCCTAAGGGAAGTGACTATAGGCAGGCCAAACTGCAGTGTTTCTCAGAAAATACAGTTCTTGTTTTCCACAATTTGGCATAATGAAACAGAACAAAAAACTTAATCTGTCCTAGGTGGAAGTGCGATAAATTTCTTTCGTAGTTATCATCTATCCTACAGATTCCTGTTTACTTAGGATTTTTCTTATCTCTAAAGCATCATTTTGGAAGTGCCTGAAGTGTCTCCTTTTTTTTTCCCTGCCCTTGACGTATCATTGGATTAACACAGTTGTGTTGCCTTGTGTGAAACTGATTCGAGGCAGGCAGATGACAGTATTCCAGTCCCTTAAATCTGCGGTCAGCAAAATCCATTAAAAATATTCCAGAATTTATTTTAGATCAGCAAAATTTTTTTACTACTGGAAGTTATAAATCCAAGGATCTGGGTTTGGTTTTTTTATTTCACCAGAAAGCATTTATGATTCTTGACTGTCTAGTCTAAAGCAGGGGCCTGCTTCAAGGCAGCTTGAAATTGGGCATGTCTGCAAATCCTCCTTAGTTCAAGGCAGGAAACCACTTTGTGTCATATGTCTTACTAATGTGAGTAAAGGAAATCTTTTAGACAAGTTGAAATGTTTCAGAAAACCTCACTTTGCTAGTCAGATCTCAAGAATGGAAATTTAGCCCAAAAAATGTAAAAAAAAGAAGATAGTCTTCAATAGAGGATATTTGAATATATTCTGCTTCATAAATAGGACCTTAGTGGAATTTAAGAAAAGGGCTTAAGAAAGGGCTTAAAAATAGCTGTCATTTCACTTTATTAAGCATGTGTCATTTTGAAAATTATTTTGAGACTTAATTTAATTTTCTTTGAGATTTAGTTTTTCTATTTCATTTGCATATTATTTAGAATATTCAGATTATTTGGTGTGGGGAATATGAACTCAGGGTCTCCATGGGTGGCAATGCGTTGCAGGAATGCAGAAGACCTTTTGGACAAGGTAAAGAAATTATTTGGTGAGCCCAGCGAGAAAAATGAGGTTCTCAAAAATGAGGTCCGGGACAAGCTAACAAACTACCACAGCAAAGTTGATGATGCTCAAGATCTGCTAAGAGAAGCTGCAAGTAAAATTTGGGAGGCCGATCGTTTATCTGCAGTCAACCAAAAAAATATGACCATGCTAGAGGTGAGTGCTGACAAGTTTTATCCTTGATTACTTGGATTCTGATTGAAGATTGAACCTTTGCATGATTAAATATTGAAACAAAAATATAAGCTAAACAAAAGTATTATTAAAATAGAACTATATCTGATGTAATTTAAAGGGAACATGTTCCTCAGAATGAGGATATGTGCTGGATTTCGAAAGTAGCTCCCCAGCTTTATTGAAATAATACCATCTGCTTTGTGGAAGGTACACTGGATTTATTATTCTGGGGGAAATTAAATTCATCCCAGTATAAATAGTCATGTAAAATTCAAATCGTATGCTCAATATTTAAATAGGAGTTCAGTTAAAATCTCTGCTGTCATATATTTGCTTCTTGAAAACTTATACTTTCATCTCCATCTCCAACCCCTGGGAAGAAGACTGAAGGGGGTATGTGGATATTACAGAGTAATAAATCGAACTCTATCATTGGTAGTTAGTAGCTGTTATAAATTATCTCACTCATAGAAGAGGGGTCTGCCTATGATTTAATTTAAATTGCAGAGACTTAAAGAGCATATTATCCTGTACATTAACAAGCATTTAACCAAGACATAAAGAGCAGAGTCAACCTAATGAAGATGAATGTTTCAACTCTATCTCGGTGAGCTTTCACCTCAACTACAATATGAGGTTAGAGTTTTGAGACCACTGTTCTCAGCAGAGATTTCTGGGCTTGATTGAATCGAGGAAGTTCAGTGATCTGACAAATTTAGGTGATCTCTGTTCTGTGCATTTTCTTCCCAAATGTAAATGGATAAAGGTTGGAGAAATTACCTGCTGTCTCAGTTTTAAAAATATTCTCTGGATCACTGCAGCAGAGTGCCTTTCCAGAAGTCCTGCCCACATGGCTGCCATGGCTTCCCATCAAACTAATCTGTGATACTCAATGGATCTTGCCCAGGAAACTGCCAATTCTTTATTCAGAAGTCCATCCTTACCACACAATATG
This sequence comes from Aleadryas rufinucha, assembly GCA_013397815.1. Taxonomy (NCBI): domain Eukaryota; kingdom Metazoa; phylum Chordata; class Aves; order Passeriformes; genus Aleadryas; species Aleadryas rufinucha. Next base: position 196,839 of record VZTH01014961.1, on the reverse strand, counting down.
CAGTAGTTTTACTAGTTGGAAAAGCAGGAATCCTTAAGTTACTCCAAACCTTTTTATTTTGCATTCAATAGCTAGGGGCAGAAGGACAGTGGACAGAAGTAGGAAAGCAGCAGAATATTTTGATAAATTTTTCCTTCATAGTCAGAGGTGATTTACAAAATGAGGAACTTACACATCTGGGTAATGATTAGGATTTATAACTTTCTGATTCATTTTGCAATAGTACTTCAGCCAATTGCCTTGGTTAGAGAGCAACAAAAACCCTGCCATGTGGGAGGACAATGCAAAGCTGGGGATAGGAGGACAAAGGAAATACATCTTACATGTGTTTTATTGTTGTCACTGTCTCAGCTCTGAGAGCTCAGGGAATTCCAGAAGGGGCATTGTGATATGGTGACAAAATGCAGACTTATACTGAGATGCTGGCATTTGAACTGTTCTAGTAAACAACTCATCTTTTTCTTTGTGTGAACTCATCCAAAGAAAAGGAAACAAGCTGTAGAAGATGGCAGACAAGATGTTGAAAAGACCCTTCAGGAAGGGAATGATATCCTTAATGAAGCCGATAAACTTGCAAATGACATCAGCGTAGCTGTAGAGGTGAGTATTTTATCATCCTTATCTGTAAATTAGTACAACAAAGCATCATTGTGGAAACAGATAATTAAAGTAACACCTGATTTTTCATTGTGTTTATCAATATTGGAATATTTGACTTGGGATAATTCTTAATTGCTGTATGGCAGAAAAGCTAGTCTCGTATATAAAAATTAGTAACTTGGAATGGTACGTGATTTGTTGGATTACATATGAGCTGCCTGATAATGTTTGAGGGACTCTGCCATTTATAAATATGGTATTCTGATTGTGATACTGACTTATCTTGAGAATTACAGATGCAGCAGACCCATTCACAGTCTCACTGTGACTGTGATAAATCTAGATGTAGATTTATCTGCACAAAAACTCTGTGTGTATATCAGAAGGGAACTTCAGAAATAATTTCTTGCCCATGGCCACAATTTTAAGTCTAGTTAGATCAGGGAGAAGATTGCACTCTCATTTTGCATAATATTTTTGAAAATTCTTCCTTAAAAGTTTTATCAACAGAGTTTGAGATCAGTGCNGCACTCTCATTTTGCATAATATTTTTGAAAATTCTTCCTTAAAAGTTTTATCAGCAGAGTTTGAGATCAGTGCCTTAGCTACCAAAAAAAAAAAAAAAAGGTAATTTGAAGTATCATTGGTTCCAGAGATATTTCCAGCATGCACTGAAGCTTGTCATAATGAATGGAAGAATGCTCTTTGGAGAAATGGGAAAGGAGACCCAGTGAGATGGCTTCTTGGAACAGGACTGGCAGGTCTTCAAAATTGTAGCTCTTACTGAGATGCTTTAATGAGCAAAAAGACATTGTGGTCACTCAAAGGGTCCTGAAACATGAAACTTCTGCCATTTATTAGTTATTATTGTGGAGCACGGCAACAATTTAATATAACTATGCTTGTATCTACATTTAGGAAACAAATCCAAATTAGAGTTTATATGCTTTTAAACTATGCAGTTCCTTAATTGTAAAATAAAGGCTTCTACTAAGCTTGAGAGGCAAGTAGCTCTTGCAATATTATTTATCTCCTCTCTGCTTTCTAGTCCAGCCTGTTACTCTTTCTGTATTAGTTCCCTGCATGGGTAAGTTGAAATAATAGTTCACAAGGAGAGACAAAACACCACATATAAGTAGGGCTACAGAATGCTTGCATTCAGCAATTTAAAGGCTTTTCTTTTGTCATTTTCAGTATGTAGAAGGTGTTGCAGATAAGATACAGCCAATGTCTGATCAGCTGAAAGATAAAATAGATGACTTATCACAAGAAATCCGTGACAGGATGCTTCCAGAAAAGGTGTTGCAGGCTGAGAACCATGCGGGCCAGCTGAATGAATCATCTGCAGTGCTGGATGGGTAAGGCAGACATTCACTGGTAGTGCTAAAATCATGAAGCAGGTTTGCAAAATTACTTCACAGAACTTGAAGGGCATTGTACTTTGACTTTGACATCTGTCACTGGGGGTGTACAAATAATCAGTGATCTGTACAAGTATACAACTATTGAGCTGGTCAATTTGTGCATCTCTTGTAAATGGTTTCATACATCTTGTGATTCTTATAGGCTGCATGGACAGCAAACAGTGCCCTCAGATGCACTCAGAGTTTAACTTACCATATGCTTACTGCTCTGTTGTGGAAAAAACAGAAATTCTTCTTAAAGAGCTCACTACATGTTTTCATGCACATTTGCAAAAAAAGTAGTATTTTCCTTATTAAGATGACCATTTTGGTAGGAGACTATTATTGTAATGCTAAATTGTTTACTGTCAGAAATCCCCCATAGTGATGGACAGTAATTCCTCGACTGGTTTCAAAACACTCTCCCAAAACAAGTAGGTGTCCTAGACCAAAATGCTTAAACCCAAGTACAGAAACTTGTTTCTCTTTACCACTATCACATTCCTAAATGTAAATGAGAATTGCAATGCCCTTCATTTATATGACTACAGCCCTTTCAGAAGAATGATACTTTATAACTCATCATGAAAATAGTTTCTTGGAAAGAATATAAAACAAGGGTTTGTTGGTTTTATTGGAATTTTTGGGGAGAAAGAGAGGGGCATCTTTTGTTTTATTGCATTCTCAGCATTTAAGAAAGCAAGCCATAAATAGTAAGTGTAATCTGCGATAGTAATACTCAGAAATAGACCATGGATATTCTGCCTGTTGGACCTGTCCCCAGCATAGCTTCAGTTTCATTATTTTATTAAAGCACTGCATGAAAAAAAAAAAAGATTTTTTTTAAACATCAACAGTATGCTACTTTTTTGCTGCTTTCATCTTTTAGATCTACCTGAAGACTTGAATATCCCAAAGACTTGTGAGAAGATGCTTAACACAGTTATTTCTTGTCAGCATCTGTAATTTTGAGGGAAAGATAGAAAATTATCTCTGATAGTTGTAAAATTACTGGCTTCATAGCCAGTGTAGTTACACTACTCTAGATATCCAGTGTAATACATGTTTTGAGGCGTGAATAAAGTAATGATAGCTGTGGTTTCCTGGGTAAAAGTGAATTTGAAGGACACTGTTTCTAAAAATGAATGACTTTAGTGTCACACCCAACCACATATAAATATCCAAATACATGGAAGGTTGTCACGAAGGAACTAAGAAAGAGAGAAAATGCAGTCAAAAAAGGATATTGTGCCTCCTAATCAAATGTTGGCAAGATATGTCTTGAGACAGAAGTTTTTAACTATTCAAAATAGACTTTTTTGTGGGTGCTTGTATGTGCTTCTGTCTTAATGCAGGTTGACAGCTTAGCCTTAAGGAGCTTAGGGTAGTGTTTAAAATATTATAACAGTATAACAGCACCATGTATACCTGTACCTGATCCAGACATCAACCTCAGTTTCTCAAAAAAGACAATAAACTGTGCTGTATCAAGAACATTAAAAATTATGTCTAAAAGTAGATTGTTCAAAGTTAAAATTTCTGATGTGGTCAGGTGGATACGTAACTTCAAAGGACAAAGCAATACCACGGTGCTATATAATCCTGCATCAGGATAAAGCTGTTTACTTCATGCACTGACAATAAATAGTTATGCTTTACAGGCATATACAGTCTCTATCAGTTTGAAGAATTAAAAAGTGTATCTATCTTCACAACTGGCACTTGACTGTCTTTCAGACAATAATAAATTTGGTGTAGATTACTGTTTCTTCTTACAGGAGAAATAGGAGAGCCCTGGCTCTCCAGTCACCCTCTAAGGATTCAAATAATATATTGATTGACAGTGAGGATGTTGTCTTGAGTGCTGGAACATGGAACCATTCATGAATTTAACCTAGAAAAAATTATTTATGCTGTGTACAAGGAAGCATTAGTATAGGCTTCTCCCTTATGGCTAATTGCCTGCTCATGAATAAACACCAGTGGTATTTGGCAAATTCAGGGGTTTCTTTTCCTAACCAGAAACAATTTGAACCGCGTTTATAAGCACTACTTGAGCTACTTGCTAGGTGGCTATTTTGGGCTGCACATTTGTCTAACAGAGCATCACAGAGACTTAGAGTAGCCAAGTGAGCTCCAGCTGTAGCTGAGGAAGGAGATACGCTCTTCCAGGAGTGATGCAGAGGCAGCTCAGTCATGCCGTTTCTGCAGTAACCTAAAGGGAATCTCTCCCTCTCTTAACTCTATGTTGAGTCCAGGGACTATACCTTCTGTCCACTTTGTCTTTCTTGTGGCATTTTGTAGAAATCAGTAAGTAATTGATGCGAGGATCAGAGCGCAGCTGTCACAGTTCTCCAGAGAACAGATAAATTACCAGAATGAATTTTCCTTTCTTCCACACACACTGTCTCAATTACTATTTTATACAAGCTGGAGCAGGTCCAACAGGAGTAACCCCTGTCTCTCTTATATTGCCATACACCTGGATGGCTAAAGAATTTCCCAGAGAGGCAAAAATACAAGTTCAGATCCATTCTTATCCAGTTCAAGTGGGGATTTTAGCCCATTTACACTTTATTCAGTAAATTCAACATAGGCATTAGTCATAATGACTATTGAGATAGTTGTCTTCAAGTTCATTCTGTAGGTGCAGCAATTCTTTGTAGAAAATGTTTGAATATATCATACAGAGGGAGTGTAAGAAAAGTTATTTCCCCAGCCTGCTGAGTAAAAATTCCCCTAGGACAGAGGTTAGCTAAACTCTGTCCCTGCACCAGCAAATACTAGCTGTTTATAATTACCTTTTAATCTATTCATAGCTGTCAGAATGGAATATTTCATGTAAATTGAGCATTGCATTCAATGTGAAGCATTACTGCTTATGTTTTTCATTTTGGTCAGCAAAATTAGCATTTAGGATTTGGTTTAGACTGTGAGATCTCCTTCAAAACTGGCAATTCGGTTTGGCAGCTAGACCAAGAAATTAGTTATTCAGAGATTCTACTTTAAAACATGTCTGTGATGACCCTTCATGTTCATACAGTGCAAATTTCATCGAGTTGCCTGGCTCAGCACATGGCCTAGAAACCCACATTATGAATATGTTGCTTGTATTAGAGCATTAAGCACAGTGCTATCTTTTCTCAGTGTCTGATCTATTTTTATCTCCCAGAACCTCCTCTTTTAGTGAACATTGTTCTTCATGTCTTTCTGCACGGATAAAATGTGAATTCCATTAAACACATGATGCCAGAATCCCTGAAATCTCAAGATTCCTGAAATCATTGCTCTCTAAAGAAACACCTTAGAAATAGCCTTAGAAATAAGGCTATTGGGTTTGAAAAAGTAGGATACTCTGTTCTGTTGAGCTCTGACAGCAGGTTTAATGGTGTGTTTACTTTTCCCATCCCAACAGAATCCTTACTGAAGCCAAAAACCTCTCTTTCAATGCCACACGTGCTTTCAATGCTTATACTAACATCAAGGATTACACAGACGAAGCTGAAAGAGTTGCCAAGGAAGCCAAGGCTCTTGCAAATGAAGCTATGCAAGCGGTAAGGAAAGTTAATAAATTGAGAAGAAGGTTTAGATTTTCTGTGGAACATGCCACACCTTATCTCAGATCCGTGTTTTGCCATCCTAAAACTTTATGTGAACACTTTTGCCATCGAACATTCTTGTGTTGTGATCAGAAAGGTATGCCCCTGTCAGAGCTGCATATACCTTCAGACAACATCCCTATTTGTTCCTAACTCACAATCCTTACTTTCCTTACCCATTTTATTTACTATCCTTCTTTCCTCTGTCTTCACCACCTTTTGGCCTCTGTGTATGGCTCAAGCCAACAGCTTTGAGTCAGGAGTGTAGGCCATTTGATACTCAATAGTGCTAGTTTAGATGTGGGCAGTACATTCATTAAATTTAAAGAACTCCATACCTTAATTAACTCTTCTAGTTCCATGAAAATGCTTGGAGGCACTTCTCTGCACATCAGATGAACTGCATGCACCTGGCCAGAATTCTAGAAATGGAGAATTGTAGGAGGGGAGTGGAAAGTTTTATTCACTTTGTGAACTGTACCACTTTCTGCAGAGAAATCTTATTCTCACTATGAGGTAGCACATGCAAATTTTCAAATAAAATGAAGAGAACTTTTAAAAATAGGATTGTGAGGTAAAGTCAGCTCTCCAGCCTGAGTCTTAATGAGGATCTGGGCTCCTCGATGCATATACTGAGCAGAAAACATTCTGACCATAGCTAAAATTATCTTTTATGTCAAATATCAAAGGAGTTAATGGCTAATTTGTGGGAGTCAGTCAGAGAGCAACAGACAAGCACTTCACAGGCACACAGAAACATGAGCCAATGATAGTATAATGAGATTGCCAGAACCTATATTTGATATAGAAACATATAGATGAACAGAAACAACTTGTAGTTACAGCACTTCTACATGAATAAAGGTACCTTGCAGAGAGCTACTTCAGTCAAATGGATTATGAGAATAGCAAAATCAATCACATGCTGTAAAGGTCTGTATTCATCGGGGGATAAAGTGATCTAGTCACTGCACAAAAATTTTTATATTTTTAGGGTATTTACATTTTCAGTGTTTTTTCAAATAACACTAACTACTGTATTTCTCTCTTAATGAAAAAGTTTCACCTCACACATTAGTATATGCTAGTTCTCTGTAAATAGTTCTTTGTTTCACCAGAATGCATAATTATACCACAGAAGTAAATAAGGGCCTGGCCCTTTTTTTTTCCTTATTAAGATTTAATACATGCTGTCTTTTTCTCCTTTGACAAATTGGAATGAGTGAGACAGGCAGCTGTTGCAGGGATTGAAAAGGAAAAAAAAAGACACATAGAGCAGTAAAGAAACAAAGCTAGCAACTACAGGATGGTGACAAAAGTGTATATATCACTTTTTTTATTATAGCATAGAGAGAAGGGGAATTGATGATTTAAGTGATGGAGGTCAAGATGGACAATGTGATGTAAATAGAAGCAAGTGAGTAGCAAGGAAAGAGATGAAGATATTAAGATGATGTTTTCAGCATCTCCATTGCATGTATTCATTAGAGGGAGTTTGGTTTTTTTATGAGCAGTATATGTGAAATGGGGATCTACTTGATGAGGAAGAAAATTAAGGCAGCTGATGCCTTTTAAATGTAATTGACTTCATACAGAGGTCATTAGTGGTTTACTGTCAAATTGCTGCTGAGCAATAGATTTAGCTGTTATTGTTTTAAATGATCATGTGAGGGTTTTGAGCCAGATTTTAAAAATATATCACTTGTGAACTACAGTCATCACTTCTTTATTCTATTTCCTTGTTTTTATTTAATGACTGTTGAATGTTTGCTCATCCTAGGTGAGGAGTTTAACTGGTAACCAGGTAAATCAGGGTCTCACTTTCTGGAGGTCCCAAGGAGCTTTTAGTTGAGCTTCAGCACAAGACCAGGAATGTAGCCTCAGTCAGGGCTGTCTGGAGCACAATGGTTCAGTCTCCTAGAAGACAGCATTTGTAAATTTAAGCCCCCTCAGACTGATGAGATAGAAACTGTGTCCCCAGCTTTCTGAGAAGTTGCTGTGGGGACCCTGTGTAGAAGATGGAGATCATATCTTTCCCCACCTTTTGAAAGATGGAGTCATGTTCTGTTCTGTATGAGAGCTGTTGTGGATGCCTGTCTTCTGTAAAAGACTCCAAGTTCCAGCTGCTAGCAGATAATGGAGAAAAGTCCTATTCACCAGGTATAATCTTAGGGCAGGAGGACAAAGGTTTCCCAGCAGCAACGAGCTGATGTATGAACCAGAGACAGCAGGGACAGGTTTTTGTTTTAGGTTCTATCCTGTGCATCACTGGATCAAATTATTTACAAGAACCTTAGTGGTATCTCAGGGGCTTTTTGGTTTTTAGTTTGTAATGGGAAAATGACTTCATTTTCCAATCAAGCTAATGTTGCTAAAAGCATGAATGAAAAGATGCTCAAAATCCATCATGGTTGCAGAAAGCCTGACAAATGACTGGGAAAAAATGTATTAAAAATATGACAGAAAAATTCCTCCTGAGCTTTTTATGATGGATTTGCTCTCCCCTTTGAAAGCAAAATAAATTCATCACAAATAAGAAATCTTTAGCATTCAGGCAGTTTCAGCATTCCATTACTTAACTAAGGCAGTAACTGACTAGAAAGGAGTCACATTAACAGATTCTGTTCATATCTCATGGATCAGAATCAAAGTTTTACAGTATATCTTGAAAAAGTGTGATTATTCTTGGGCTTTTTAGAGAGGACTTACAGGCTAGTGACTGAAAGCACAGGGGACACATCAAGAGTTTAGGATCCTGCTTCCTTCTTTGATTTTGAGTTTCTTTGTAGGTGTTATCCCAGCAGTGCTGTTGGATGTCTAGATTTTTTTACGTAATGGCATAATGCTGCCTGGACATCCTTGTGAGGATTTCCTGAGGTGTAAATCAGCCATAACACTTTTGGTATCTATAATCAGGACTGGTGGAAATGAGAGTAACCCTATCTGTTGCATAGGTGAAAACTTCTCAATATAAGTGTATGTGAAAACAAAATAATTTAAGAGTAAGGCAGAAGTATTTTAACTGATCTGAACTAGCACTTAGGCCTGTAATACCTTGTACCTGTGTAAGTTCATGTGATCCTCAAAACTGCCCCATTTAGAGGCATTGATGCCTCTAAATCATGATTGAGACAGCACTGTTTGGGTATATAACATGGTCCCACTTCTGTCACGAGATGCAGCAGGGATTCAAATTGCACTGGGTTTGCCTGGGGAGGGTAGGGGCCATGAAGAAAGGCACAGGGAGAGGAAGATACTATCTGCAGATTATGGACATTTTGGAAGAGGCAGAATTAGAGCCAATTAGATTGCAGAGACCCTGTAATTTTCAAATTTATTTTTAATCAGAATCTTTTTATTTTCCTTTTTTTTGGTTTTTGGTTTTTTTTTTTTTTTGAGGGGAGGGGGTTTTGGGTTTTTTTCCTACAGTATTTGTCCAGATTTAGAAAATGACATCAAAGACTGTTGGCTGTAAATCCTACTAAATCATAAAGTGGTTCACTGTGACTCAGGCTTGCCACAAGCATACAAACTCACCTTACACAAAGTCATAAAATGTTTGGATTTTAATTGTTGACTGCTTCATAACTTCACTTCTCATGAACCACAAGAAAATCTAGTAAATAAAGAACGTTTTCTATCAGATGTCTTGATTAATCTTCATTTTCAGAATTGTTTTTAAAAAATGTAAAATAAACCTTTTAATCAGTACATGTTTATTTCTCTCTGAAAGGGCTTTTCTAGTGTTAACTTTATGCTGAAATCTGTTTGTGACTAATTGTCAGCATGTGCCTGATTACTGTCCCTGATTTGATGAACTTTTTTGGTTTTGCATTGTAAATCTGGCCTTCCAACTTCATTTTATTGACTATAAGCTGCTTCAACAGCCAGTCGACCATGCCTATTCATATAATAATAATAATCCTTATTTTTGAAGTCTGTGATCACAGAGTGGTCATACCTTGGGTTCTGTTGCTAGTGGGAAAAGAAATTTAAAAGTATTATCTGATTTGACAGGTGCATCTGTCACAAAATCTGGCAAAACATTCTTCCTTCAGGAGCAGTCTTTTGCTTCACTGGGTAGTGTTTTTTTATTTTTTCCTGGGGTTTTATATATTTTTCTGTTACCAGTGCTACTTACTATTTTGTGGTAGAGAAAATCTGTAAGAAACTAGTTTTGTTCATCTGTTGAATATATATGTTTCTGTTGTTGTTGAAAGGAATGTATACACACCTTAGTATTTCAGGTGAGCTTGGAAAATGGCGGTGATGTGTGCCTTAGTTATTAAAATCACATAAAAGCTTACATTTACATCCCATCTGAATACAAGGAATCTTTAATAGCTGTATCCCCATGACGTGGCAACATATATACCATGAGATATCCCATAACAAAAAAATTGGTTCTGAATTTTGAAAGTATCCAAAGCATTCTCTAAGGTTTTTAAAAGAAAAAAAGTGGCAAGTTCACTATATGTTTTTTACAGCGTCATTGAAAAACATCAGAGCTTCAGCAGTGTGTGAAATGTCACCTCTGGGCTTGTTCATTATATAAATAATGAATAGCAATAATAATTGTGTCATTTAATTGACACACAGTTAATTTTTGAGTATGTGTATCTGCCCTGGAATATGAAAAGTAGCTGCTTTTTAATTACATACTAGTTATGAGGCTATGACCCATGACTAATGTAGAATGTTATCTGGCTGTCAGGAGTATTCTCAAAGAAATGTATTCAGTGTGATGTGTGACCTGAGTTCAGTCTTACAAACTGAACACTAAGTGGTTCAGAACCTGGAGCATTTCCTACCGACTGGAAACACTAATCTAATTTAGAAAAATCGTTCCATGTATTGATCAGTCTCTGCACTGAAGGTGGAGATGGATGTTTTTCAGAAGAAAGATCTTTAAGTAGCATGATATGATGAAGGATGGTTACTTAGTAATAAAACTCTTTCAGATTAACTTCAGTTTGCCCTTCTTTTAGAAGACTGTTTCTTATTTCTTTACTCACCTAGCAATTATAATTCTTTAATTTAACCACAAATGAATATCAGTTGTCATTATTAGAGCCATCAGATCCAGTCTGGCTTCTAAAGTTTCTGTAGCTGAAGTTAGAGAGAAATACTGTATTGCATGGTGTTCTGTCCATAACTGGAAGGATAAATACATATTTAAGTTGCAATATGTTTTGTTTGTTGGTTTTGGACAGTTTTGCTCTTAGAGTCAAACCCATTTCTTTAATACTGTAAACATTGTCTTTTTTTATTGAAATCATCTTTGGTATTCCAAGGAAGATTTGGCTTCCCATTAAAAAAAAAATAAATTAGAGAATTTTTTACTTTGGTTTTTTTAGACCAGTATAATGGCCATGGGATGTAATTCAGATCCCACTGATGTGCAATTAAAATTTAGATGACTGTTCACTTGGATCATGATTACATGTCTTTTATGACCTCAGACTTTCCTGTATGTTTGACACTGCTTGTTTGTCTACAGACGTCTGGTCCTCAAGGATCACTGAAGGATGGCGCCAAGAGCTCTCTTCAGAAAAGCTTCCGGGTCCTTAACGAAGCCAAGATGTTAGAAAATGATGTTAAAGGTATGTGCAGTATATGGCATTCAGACCCACTAAATAGAGAAAAAAAGCATTGTGAGACCGCTATGCTTCTGAAGAAGCCATATCAGTAGGAAAAAAGTATAATTCGTTACCTGATTTGAAATTGAACAATGTATCAATGAAGAAGATTCTCCTGTTTTGTGTCTAGGCATTATGCAGGAATTCTTATCCCCTCTATCCATTTCTTGGACAAGAAGGCTGAGGAGGAGGAGGAAACTCAGGTCTTCTCTTGCTAACTACAATAAGGGCAAGAGTAACTGGGGAGAAGAGGGAGATGGAAATAGATTCTGATTTGCTGTAGCAGAAAACAAGTATGAAATCAAACTCAATATTAAATTTTTATTCTTGTCAATACAAAGCAGATTTTGCAGTGCTAGCCAGAGATACCACATCTCTTGAGGATATCCAAGGGGTTTTGCCTGAAAGTGAAAGAATGGGGAGGTCAAATGAAGCTGTTTGCCAAACAGAGTAATGGGCAAGAATTGTTAAGCATTTCCTTAAAAAAGAAAAAAAAATACCAAAAACATATCTGTAGAGAAAAGATTTCATACACACAATAAGATTTCTATGTTCCTGAAGCATCAATACATGTCTAAATGCAGGTAAATGCAGGTTTGTAGATTTGTAGATTCCAAACCAAATACTTTGGTTTCCTAGTGAAAAATAAAACATCTTTAATTTCTCTTCAACATTTTCCACTGGGGAAAAAAATATAAGGCTTTGAGTCATGGTGTTCAGTGAGATGTGTGTAGAATGTCCTTACTATTTTCTTATCAGTAGATGGGAGTACTCCTGGTGAATGCCATAGCGTGAGAAGGTAGGACAGTAGTCAGTAGAGAGACAAATGAGGTCTTAGACAAATAATCAGCTGCAAAAATGCAGAATGGTGAGCAATTGTCTGAGTAGCACTTCTCTAAAACAAGACTAAAGAGATGCATGGAGCATGTGTTGGGTAGAGGTGGTAAAGGCAGATGTCACAGAGGAGTGCATGAATAGGTGCACACTTTCCAAAACACATGAAATAATCCTTCCATGCTGTTCAGGGTTTCTAGTGCTTTAGCTAAGATATCGGCTACAGTCTTGGGCACTGAACTTCATGAGGGTTGAGGTGGTTTGCATAGTCCTGAAAACGTCATGAAGACTAATTGGTGATCTAGCAGAGGAGAGATGAGGAGAAAGATTGAAGTAATGTAGATTTAGAATGTGGATAGAGAAATAATCAAGAGGATTTCATATTCTTCAGTATGTCAAGGTTTCTCCAAAGAAGATGGGACTAATATATCTCAAATGCACTGATACCAATCACATATTAGGAAAATCCTCATTATAATTAAAATATGGGAGTGCTGTATATGGTTGCTGAGAAGATTAGGGAGAAAATGAGCTTTGAAAGTCTTTGAAAACAGCTTAGATGAACATCAGGAGGAATGGCTGTTGGTCAGAATGAGAAAAATTCTCTTTGGACAAATACTTCTTCAGAGCCTATGATTAAATGTTCTATCATTGTGACAAAAATCAGTTTATTTCTTGGGTCTTTATCCAGACAGATTGTTTTATAGGTCCTGTAAGAAAATACTTATTGCAGCACTAATGAAGCATCTGTTTAACAGTACTCAATACTTCTTTCTCCACAGCACTCTTAGGAAGGAAATGAAAAAATAATTAATTTCTACTAAACCAGAGGGGAAATAAGTGTGATACAATTATCCACTTTTGAGTAGGTCAACACTACGTTTCACACATCTGCCTTTGTGAAAAATGTTAAAAATTACTGCTCTAATTACTTGGTTTTTACATATAACAAAGAAAACAGGAGCATAGAGTGTTTGTCCCACTGGTATAGTAATGTCTGAGAGGAGGACCGGTTAACTGAGTCCTCTGTACAACTCTTTCAAAGTCTTCCATCTGAATACTAATTCCAGAAAGAATAAGTTCAAGTTGATGATTTTGTGGTTTATTTCGAGTTCGTGCACTGTACTCCCTTCCTTTTAATGATTTGAAATTTTGGTGTGTATATTTTGGGAAGCTTATGTCCAGTTACTGTAGGTTTTGAAAAATTCTTTCATACTAAATGCATTATAGTTCAGTCTGACTCAACTGGCTGAAGCTATAATAGGGTTAACCTGGAGTTAGCCACAAGGATGAAAGAAGCATAGCACTTGAAAAACAGTGTGAGAAAACAGATTTAGGACTTGGAAGAAATAAAGACAAAGGGAAAAATAGCTATGATGTGATATTTTTTGTTCATCATAGGTTCTGAAAATCAAGCTGGGTTTTTGGGGGTTTTGGGGGATTTTTTGTTTCATGCATCAGAACTAGAAAAATTGCACGCAGTAAATATTTGAGGCTGAGTTTTAAACTTGTCACAGAGATGATGCGTGAAGCTTCCCCATCCTGCTAGCTTAGTTAAAAAACCTTTTATTAGAAACAAGACAGATTTTCGTAATAGAGCCCTATCGTCCATGTTTTTGCATACAAAATTCTCTTTGGCCTCTTGGGAGATACATTAAGAGCATACAGCATAAAGGAGGTGATCCATACAGCTTAGTCATCTTTTGGCTATTAGTACACTTTAATTTAGTTTTGGCAGCTCTAGGACTTCCAACTGCAGAACTAGTTAACAAGTGAACATAACATTTAATAAGGTCATAAAGCATAATGTTTCATATGGTTATTAATTGCATTTCACTGTCATTCACTGTTTGAAAGTGAAAAAACATCATTATTTTCTTGTAGCTGAACTGAGGGAAAGAAGTGTGTCTGAGTTACTAGTAAATCTTAGATGTATATTTAGGGTCTTCTTTATTGCAGCTCTCTACTGCCAGATTCCGTACAGATTTAAAGCTGGAGGAACATATTTCAGGAAATATGTTTTAGAAAATCACAGGACTATGAGAAGAGGCCAGTGTGCAATTTCAGTAGCATGGCTGAAGTAGAAAAAAATAGTGATGCTTTCTGGAATGCAAACTGCTGCAATTTGCCGTGGCTGGTGTATAAGAAACACTAAAACAGCTGTGCCACCTCTCTCCTGCCACAGCATTCCAGTGAGCAGACTGGACACCTCAGAGTGGAGTCAATGGCTCTCTGTGCCCCCCAGGCAGGTGTAATTGAGTAAAGCACAGTTCCCTGTTTTCAAGGACAAATTAAAATAGTATCTTTACAAGGACAGATGTGAATTTCACGTGCCACAAGACTCTTCAATTTAACCCTGAGAAAATATACATTACAATCATTAATGCAGAGAATTTTGAAAAAAAAGTAAGTTATTTTCCCATTGTACCAGTGAGAATTTAAGTTTAAAACAGTTTCATAATTCAGAAGCAAATGTCCAAACAGCCCAAAGATTCATAACGTAAACTTAATGCAAGCAGGCAGCAGTGCTTAAAATGCAGGTATTAGATCTTTGTCTATGTTTTTGCCCCAAACTGAAGAGTAATGAGATGGAGCTTTCTTAATGCCCTCCGATAGGTCTTAAAGTGCTTCCTAAAGACAAACATTCTGAACTTGAACAGTATCCTTTTTACATCTAATAAAACATGTCCACACTCCACAGCTCAACCCGTGGAGATCAGTTAACACTGTGCCCAGAATGCAGATGTGTAAGAAGAAAAAACACTATGACAGATTTCTATTCCCCACTCTGCTTTTGCACCAAAGTGATGATATTATTAGTACTGTGAATAACATAGAACATTTGTTATTAGTATTATGAACATAATCTCTTCTGGATGTCTTGATTGTCCCACAACAGAAAGTGAGAGTTCAGTGTCAAACTAATAGAAAGATATTTTCTTAGAAACCTTATAAGACCACCCTTTCAGAGTCTCAGCTGGAAGTACAGGATGGCTAATGGGCACTCTATAAAATCTGGCAGACAGAAGTAATCACTAGCTTAAAATTTCTCTGTCTGCACTACAGGAAGTACATTAGTTAAGGTAATGAAGACCCATAAGCCACTCAACTAATATACACTCCAAAAATCCAGCCTGGGCCGTGGTAGAGATGGGAGTGTTTTCTTCCTACATTATGACATTCCCCTGATTTGTGGCCAATTACCTGTGTTATAAAATGGCTGTTAATCATGAAAATGTTTTATATTACCACCAAAGACTGCTGAAACAGTCTTTACAAAGCAAAGCTTCTGACAGAAGCTATTAAAATGGAGATTTAGTAATTTCCTTCTCTATGGGGCTAGGAGTTAGAAAGAATAACCCTGGTGGGAGAAGCAAAATCTGTCTGTAGTACTGTGGCTAAGAAGGAATTTTTAAATTTGGGCTACCAGTGAGTAAATGCTCCTGCCTGCTAGCTTAATTTTCTCTATGCCTTGAGGGATTCTTCAGTTTGCCAGGAGCAATTTTTCTTCCTTAAAATTTTGAGTTTACAGTTTTAAAAATATACTTACCTCCATGCCTATTTGAGACTGTATACAGACTTTGTCAAAACTGATCAATGAAAAGTGAAAATAAGATGCATAAACTCCTCTTCAGCTGGAGACTGCTGTCAGGTGGCTACTGAAATTCTGCTCATGTAATTTCTTTTGCTTAAGAATTGACAACTTGAGGGGGATGTGTCTTGTCTGACAACATGTGAATATTTTTAGCTAAAACATTTTCCAGCTGATAGGCAACATATCCAGCTGATAGATCCCTTGTTTGTTTATTTTCCTCTGCACTGTCTTTCTGCTGACCTGGCATATTGCATTCACCAGATTATTGCAGTCAGTGCTGGAAGTACTCTTTTTATTAAAAAGTTTAACTGAATTACCTGCATTTCTCTAGTTATATCTCTTTCTTCTGTTTGTTCCTACTGCCAGTTTCTAAGTCTTGCTTGGTTTAGGGGAAAAAAAATTCAGCTTGTTACCCATGTTCCTCTTTATAAGATGAGACTGTGAGGACCAAGAATGCTGTTTGGAAGAAGTAATACAAAGATAACAGAAAGGGATGTGTGTAACTGATGCCTTTTCTTGGTCTTAAAATCAAGAGCGAAACACAGTTAGAGGGGAAAAAAGGGATTTTACCTTGGTATTTATTTTAATGATCCTTGGTGCACTCTGTCCAGGTGGAGCATGCTGAAATGCACATCGAAATGCACCCCCGTGAGCACCCCCTGAAATGCACACCCACAATAGTTTGAATATAAAATTATCGGCTTTACCAATTAACATATCTATCAAAGATTCCCCAATGAGAAGCTGAGCGAACCCCCCTCCCCGAGGAACTTTCCCCCCCTGGACAGGCCTATCTTAGTTTACAAAATGTGTTCCAGAGAAGACCTTGGTGTCTTAAGCTTCTGAGATGTTTGGTCTCCTGGCTTAAGGAATATTGGGTCTATGCTATTTATCAAACCTGAAGAATTAGAAGTATGTGGGCTAAAAGGCCTTAAGAATACATAAAAGTTATACAGAAGAGTATATAGAGGGGATATATATAAAAAGCAAAAAAAAGCATCATGGCATCATAACTGTCAGTTCATTTCTGCAGTTTCCAGTCGATAAAAACAGATGTATTTGTTGGTCCTTGGTAGATTTCCAACTTGAGTCTGATTTCGGGATACATGAATTTGGTAGCATAGCCTTAATGATGTTTTCTTGGACAGTTTCACATGGAAAAACTGCATTTATCCATACTGTCAGAAGACACCTGTTTCCACTATGTTCCTTTATATGTGTGTTCCACCATGATGGTGGCACATCATCAGCAATTAACCAATGTCACCTATGTATGTGATCTGCAGAGACTTGTAAAATCGTGTGTCTCTTGTAGGAGTAAATCACTCCATATAAACGGTAACTAAATCCTTGAGTTCATCTTAAGATGAAATACATGCACACAGAATTGTTTGGTTTTTTTTCATTTGATTCACTTTAGTTTATTCACTCAGGGGAATAAGGGATGATGCTTTACCCTGTAATGCTCTGTTTAATATAAACAGAAATGGAAAATCTTTGTTCATATTAAGCAAGCCAGCAAACCTAAAGGCCGATATATGCGAAGTCCTTCAGGTTCCTGCTTACTCTTTGGAGCTCAGTGTCAGCAGTGCATGACTAGGTTTGCTGATTTGAACAGCAAACAGTGCATTTATTGGCATC
Organism: Aleadryas rufinucha; assembly: GCA_013397815.1. Lineage (NCBI taxonomy): Eukaryota > Metazoa > Chordata > Aves > Passeriformes > Aleadryas > Aleadryas rufinucha. Next base: position 179,528 of record VZTH01014961.1, on the reverse strand, counting down.
TTGTGCCATCTCTGTGCAGTGCTAATCAAGTGGAAACAGGATTGAGAGAAATTTCTCATGATACTCCTCAACCTACACTTTAATGAGAGTTGACAGTGCCTGGCATCTTTCAGTGCAGACCTACTAACCTCTTCTAAGTCAGACAGGCTCTGTAGTTTGGAAAAGCTTAGACTGTATCTGCCTGTATTTTGACTAACTTCAGTACTTAACTGGAGGATCTTGGGCCTTCAAATCCTTGCCCCAGCTTTTTTCATAAATGCTAATAATTAAGGAATGTGGAAAAGCTGACATGAAGTCAGTTCAGTTTGTGATTCATGCAACAAATTAGTCCAGTGCTTAGTGAAGAGGCCATCTGGATTACAAGATAAGAAGTTAATTCAAAATAAAACTTAATATCTCTGTGAAAAATGAACAATTTCTTTGAAAAGCTGACACGGGACATAGTATCTCCTCACTTCTCATTGTGTGTGAGAGCCTCCATAGGAACACTTATTTATGGCTTTATTATTGTAACTAAAAGAAACCACACACAGAGTACAATATATTTGAGGAATTAAAAGAAAAAATATTAAACAGGTAGAGTCTCAATATTCAATTTCAGGACTTGTAGGGAAACTTCCCTTGTTAAATTCCATAAAAACCGGTTTGCTGCTATGGTTACAAAGCTGAAAACAGAAGTCTGGAAGCATGATTATTCAGAAATATAAGTGGGGGATAATTAGCATGTTGGATATGGCAGAGTAGAGAGGAGAAAAAGAGATAATTTAAAAGTATGCTACAAAGTTAGAACACCACCACCATAAATGAGTCAAACTTCTCAGAAATATTGACACACTTTATAAACACTAACATCCCACTAGAGACACCAAGAAATTATCAGGCAGACTATAATTTCAGAATTAAATGATGGAAATTAAAGCAGTTTTGTCGGTATTATTACTTAACAAGAAAAGAACTCAGATAAAATCTCAGGGCATACAAGACCAGAATCTCATGAGTTCATCCTGGTTTAACAATATCACATTACCCGTAGCCTCATTCAGCGGTGGGGACAAAAACTGTCATTTAAAAATAAAGCTGTTTTTAAGGGTAAGAGGGATCATATAATATATGCAATTCTTCCAAACTTTATTCTAGTGATAACTTTGCCTCTCATAGTTCACACAAATGTCCTGTTCTTCTGCAGAATATTTTGCAGGAGTGAAGGCTTATCTTCCGGCACTCCTGCAGTCCTGTGTGTTGCTCTAATTTTAATAATGCAAACAGATTTCTTTCTCAATGACATTTCAAAAGGTCTAACAACAAAAGTATAGTTCTCATTTAAATTCCATGTGCTGTTTCAGCCTTGCTATAGCCTTGGAAAATTTAATTAATAATTTCTTGTAGGCAATATAAATTTTGTTTGATTTTTCTCTTTACAAATTGCTTTTTGCACATCTAATTTTAAGAAACCATACTTTTTTAGAATTTGTGAAATGTGGACCACATAGGTGTTTATTTTCCATAACCTGTCACATACCTGAAGGTCACAGTCATAGCTTGTATCCTGAACTCCTTTTCTACAAATTATTCTTCTCTTCTAGCTATCAAGCTCAGTGATGTTGAATTAGTTTCCCAGTAGGATATGCCTTTAAGGTAATAAATTACCAGCTGTCTGTTCCAAAGAGTTTCATATTGATACAAAGAAGTAACTAAAAACGCCCACTACAATAGTAGTTTAAGCACTAACTACATTTTTTTTTGTCTCAAACTTTACTTCTGAATTTTGGGATAGTGTCTGTTTCAATAGCCGTAAAGCTTAGCTGGAATCTCAGTTTTGAGATTGCTGCATTGTTCTGCTGGATATGGTTCAAAAGACCCTGCGTAATTTTTGTGCAAAGTAAATGCTGAAAAATAGGAACTTAGTTGTAAATGAGGGCATCGTTTCAACTGTAATGTACCAAATATGACACACCTGTGCCTTTGATTTGTACTGGTCCTTCAATTTGAACAAATTCTTAACTATGAATGTTTTTGACTAGATGGGGGGTTCCCCAAAGAATTTAGAATGTTTGTGTCGTAATAACCTGTTTGCTAGTATATTCATCTCATACTGATGGTTAGTGAGCTTGTGTTTTCCTTGGATGTTATGTCAACACCTTTGAGAAAATCCAAGAGAACTGGGCTCTGGCCACTCTAATTGCAGTAGCAAACTGGCCTAATTGGTCTTGTCTCTTTCACAGCACATTCAACTCATTCAGCTCAGGCAACCACCTTAAGAAGAAAGGCAGTAGCTTAATCTGGGAATGAAAACTATGACTAACATCACAGTTGTTGAATCTATCAACAGTCATTTTGTGAATTTGCCTAAGTCATAACATCATAACAACAAGTTCTTTCCTCTGCACACCTTTGAAAAACACATGATAAATACACAATAGTACAAGGGACTCAAGTATTTAGATACTATGGCAGTAGGGAACTTAAAGAAACCAGAGAATATGATCAGCAAACCCCACAACAAATTCTGATGGACTTCCTTATTTACACAATTTGGTATCTTAATGAAAAATGCCTTGCTTGTTATTATGCACTTTAAATTATGTGTAAAGAAAGGATAGTGAAAACAAAAAGCTAAAGCTTCTGTATCATATGCACTTTTTACAGAAGAGGGTGGTAATCTGGACAGCACGCAGAACAGGCTGAAAGATGCTGATGAGAAGAATTCTATTCTCCTGAGAGCTTTGAATGAAACCTTAGGAAAGCTGTCAGCCATTCCTAATGGTAAGTTGGAAGAGTGTTGCAACATTTGACTCAGTCCTGCTTATTTGTTTTTCCATCACTTAATATTTGTCTCATCAATCTTTGCCTGTGTCCACACTGGGTCTGCTTTGACCATTGGGTGTTATAAGACAAAGATGAGTAATGTGAGAGGGAAAACTGAACTTATAACTGTTACATGGTATCAGTTAGAATTTTGGGATGGCAAAAGGTACCATGCTTCTGCAGTTTGCAGAAGGTTTCTGAAAAAAAATACTTCTGATATCAGGAATTATGATACGCTCCAAGACATATAGTCTTTTGTTTATATGTGAAAAGTCTTTTTGAAGCTACTGTTTAATGAAACACTATAATTTCACCAGCGTAATTTAACCCAAGAGGAATAAGACTTATTGACTTTACAGAAAAAGCAGGGTGAAATTTGCTGGGTTTTGTCTTACCTTTCTACCCCACTCTTAACATTTCCAGCCACTGTTTGGTGCTGTACATCTTTTTTAGCCTGTAAATTGCTTAGAACTGGAACAGGTTTTCCTCAATGGACTCTGAAGTGCTGTGCTCNTGATGTCCCTTGGTTGAAGCAATGGTCACAGACTTGATCCATCCAGGGTGGGGGAAACCCCACACAACATAAAGTTCAGTGGGTTGAGGTACCTCTCCTGGAGGGGTGTTTTACACTGTGTGATGCAACACAGTGGATCATGTGTTGTCCTCTGGTAGAAGGCCCCAGAAATGAGTCTGGGGTTTTTGATGGTTTATGACCCTTTCTAAGACATGACTGCTGTTTCTTCTGCCAGTGTAGCTGGGTCAGTTATGCCTTCTCAGAAGGGATGAACACCTTCAGGCCTGTGTGTGAATGCCCCCAGATATCCCCCGGGGCAGGCAAGTTATACACGGAGCCAGTTGTGTAAGGGAGGATATTGGCATGATAAAAAGCATTGTCCCAGCTCCACAGGATTTGCTTCTTATCGGCCTTTCTCCTTATCTGGCTCAAAAAACATCCCGTTGCTAAACAAAGGTTGCTTTGTTTGGGTCATCCTGAAGCAATGGGTGAGACACCTGGGCTGTTCTTATGCAAATCAGAGGTTTCACCACCACACGCAAAAACTCTGCTCCTCCCCTTAGTCTGGGGACTACAGCATAACAACCTGCTGCTATTGCCAATGGACCATTGCTTGAGTCATTAACCTTTAACATTTCAGTGCCTCACATATGCACATTTGTCATTGTGTATAGACTTTTTTTTTTAATGTAATACTCATTAAAATCCCAAAGTCCCAGAATATTAGCTACATTGCATTGTGATAGCAAGGGACAGGGAGTTTCATTATAATAGGTAGTGAAAGATAAAATGAATGTTTTAAAAAATAAAATGTTTTAAATCAATGTATTTTGCTATGAATTTTTCTCCAAGGAGCACTTTATAAACTGAAGTTAGGACTTAAGAAAAGTCTCTGAAGAATATCTGTATTCTGTCTGATTTCTGATGGTCTGGAAGGTTCAGACTGCAAGTAAATGCTTGGCATGAAAACAAATTTACTATTCATCTTGTATGAAGATGATGGCTTTAAGATTCCAGCTAACTGAAAAGTTTTGGTTTAGATTTAATAATCCTTGAAATCAGGCATTCACAAAATAAATTGTTTAATATTTCATGCTCATCGTGTACCATTTCTTGGGTTTTGGTCAAGATACTGACATGGGTATTTGTCTTCTTGTGTACAGATAGATGTCTCAGTCAACCAAAATGGACCTCTAAGACCTGTTAACCTTAGGACACAGAATTCTAAAAATGGAACAAGTGAAAGTAATATGAAATATGCAATCATTAGCAATGTAATAAACTCTTGGCAGATTAGAGTTACAGGGTGCTTGCTCTTGGCACAAGGACACTCATAAAAACAAGCAGATTAGTATTAAGAATGAAATTCAGAGCAAATACATAGCATGGATAAGAAAATGCAGTAAATTAGTTGTCCAACAGGAAAATAATCAAATGAAGAAGAGAGAGAAAATGACCCTGTCATATATCTTGTTCAAGGATTCGAGGAAGCAGAGAGCAGCTTAAACTATTAATTCTTGTGTCCCTGCTATACTAATAGTCAGATAGAAGCAGAAACATTCAGAATGAGATAGACAGATCACATGTGGGACAAGGACCCACCTGCACAGGGATGACATAATTTAAAGTGTGGCTGAAAATAATTTGTAGTACTAATAGAGGGAAGTAACACAGTAACTCCAACTTTCACTCAGCCAGAAAGGTGCATGACCTCTCACAATGACCCAAAAGGAACTACTTAGAGATGATGAAAAAAGGAAGTGAAAAAAGGCAGTCAGGGTTCTCTTTTCTTTCTTTTGTCAGGACTGACAATGATAATGGTTTATTAAAGATTCAGTCATATTTCTGAGGTGCTGTTGTATTTTGGGGTTTTTTCAGAGCCAAAACTTCAGAAATAAAGGTGGAGTTTTTTTGGAGCACAGATATGATATATCTTTACTCAAAAAAGTTACTTCTGTACTCTGGGCAATAATTTCATTATCATTTTCTACCTACAGATACAGCTATAAAGGTACAGGCAGCCAAAGACAAAGCAAGACAAGCCAACGATACTGCAAATGATGTCCTGGCCCAGATTAAAGACCTCAATCGGAATCTCCTGGGCTTGAGAAAAAACTACAGTAAACTTACAGACGATGTGGCCAAAACAAACGCAGTTGTGAAGGATCCTATCAAGAACAGTAAGATCTTTTTCAGGTTGTTTGGTGGTGGTTTTTTTCAGTTTGTGGTTTTCATTTTATATCTCAAAATGAAACAGAGAAACTCCAGAATTTCACTTACATAGCATTACTACAGTATGTTGGGATAAAAGGACTATCACTTCTATTTTCTGGGCTTCTTAGATGTGAAAATGGACCAGAGGTCCCTTCGAACTCTAAAAATTCTGTGATTCTGTGAAAAGAATTTTAAATCTCAAAGACTAGTGCTAGTAGTTGGAAGGAAAGCTAATGTCAGCAGGATGAGCATGTAATGGATAGAGTTGTTCCTCAGACTACTTTTTTAAGTATTTAGGAGGTGAATAATCAAAGATTCTGACTGGCAATTCACTGCCTGATTCAAGAAAAGTACCCCACACTAAATCTTCAGTCAATCAGATAATCAGTCCTGAGAGAAATGCATGACTTCTTTCAGATACGTTACTATTTTTGGTGCAGCACTGAAGACACAAAAAAAAGAAAGAAGATTCTGGGAATGGGGTTTTGTCTGCTTTTTTTCTTTTTTCCTTTTTCTTTTTTTGCCATAAATTCTGTTATCAAATGTGACAATGTAGCGTTTTCACTTTGGTTAGAATGGATAAAAATGGATTCTAGATTACAATACATTTTATGGTAGATTGCTAGACCATCCATAGGAGTATACATCCACAGAACTAGAGTGTCTTTAGGAAATGACCGAAGAAGTAATTTCTCAGCTATTCTGGGCTCCCCAGATTGTCGTCAGCTTGATGAAGCTGGGCACCTGAAAACATACAGTTCAGGATGGTGTCATTCTCATTCTATAGACAAATATCCTCTTCCGATTGTTGCTGTACTAAAACAAGTTAATCCCAATGGCTGTTTGTCACTGCCTGCCTATTGCAAATTCCCCATCCCTCATCAGATGAGATACATGTGTGACCCCCAGTACAATTCCCATTGGATTGACTGATCCATACAAGTTTAGACAATATGAAAAGTACTTATTGATTGAAATAGTATGGTTAGATTATAGCAGGTTGTAGAACCAGGAGATCTGTAAGGTCTCTTGCAGAGTAGTGGGAAACAACTGAGAAGCAGTCTTAAAGCAGTCATTTCTTGGCAGTGTTGAATCTGGATCTATTCCAGCCCAAGTATTCTGAGCCTGTGGGAAAATTAGCATTTTAGTTGAGATCAGGAGTGATAATTTAAAATTTAATCTCTTGATTGTCCCCAGTCACCATTATTTTGTTTGCATTGAAGAGTGGTCTTAACACTTGCAAACTGTTTCATGTCAGATAAAGCTGAACTGTAAGATGTTCTCCAGAAGTACACTTCTATCATTCTCCAAATGTTAATGGATACTCAGATTACAGAATGAGATTAAAGTAAGGTAGGGTGAGCCATTCCAGATGTATAAAGTGAGTATGCTGGCACTCATGACTACGTGCAAAAGTAGACATAGCCTTTCTTCTATGTCAAAATTCAGGCCCTGAATTCTCATTTTGATAGATATGCAATTTTAAAAGGTAAAGAGTTATTTATAGACTCATCCTGTCCCTTGCTTTACTTTACATTTCTGTTTAGGTCTTCAAAACATTCTCTTACGTAATGTTCTGTTTTTTCTCTTTTCTTTGTCTCCATATCTTGCCTGCAGAAATCTGTACGTATGTTTTTCTTACTTGCAGCTTTTAGTGTGTGTTTTCCAGTAAACAATGATTCACTGCTTACCACCAAAGCTTCTGCATGGTCCTCTATGTTTCACATTCATAGAAGTAGCTATATAGTTACTTTTTGAAAACTTTGGGATAAAGTGACTTGGTAGGTAGTTTAACTTACATGAAACCTTAAGAAGCATCTTGAAGGTTTTGGTATGAGTGTTTAGGTCAAAAAACTAGATATGCAGTTTTTCATGCTTTATCTAAGCATTATTTTTATTGCTATTATTGTTACTATTATTTTCATGTAATATGCATCTTTCTGGTAAATGCATGTTCGACCCTTTCAGTGTCACCCACACCCTCCTGCCAGCCAAGTGTTGCAATCCTTAGATCTGCTGATGAGTTGTCAGACATTGTTGTTCATTCACTAGTTGTATGTTGTATGAGAGGCAAAAAAGGAATTTGAGGCTTAAGAAAAAAGAGAGGCAAAGATACCTTGGTAAAATTATTTAGTTCATCTGAAACAAAAGAAAATAATTTGCAGTTTACAGCCACTGTTTTAAAATCTGCTTTCAGTACACATACAGAATTTTAAGCTTGTGACCAGAATAAAACCTTTTTATATTTGTGCCTATTATAGTTAGTTCAAGAATTAATTTCAAGTTAATTTTAACTCAGTAATTTCAGAAATTACTTATGGAAACTAACCAGTTTCATTAATCTAGCCTTTTTCTTCAAAATTTGAGGGTTTTTTAAAAGAAGAAAGCAAATATTTCATTCATAAATGTATTTTGCTACAGGAAATGTTTTCCATAACTATAATCCTGACCTGAAGCATAGTTACATCTTCAAAATCCTGCTTTAACACCAGTGTTTGCTACCATTACTACTTTAACTTGATTCTAAACATTCTGAAATTGCCTTATTCTGTTCAGGTAGCTTCCTGGCCTGTGTGTACCTCCTAGTAGCATATACAATCACCTGATCATTGTGTATGCAGAATTTTCTTGGATTTTATTTTTGCAATGTATAATTAGTCTCTGTATATGCAATGTATAACTATTCTCTAAAGCTCTGCCTTGTTCTTTCTTATGAAGTTGCTGATGCAGATTCCAGTATCAAAAACCTAGAAAAGGAAGCAGATCGCCTGTTAGATAAAATCAAGCCAATCAAAGAACTTCAGGATAACTTAGGGAAAAACATTTCTCAGATAAAAGAGCTGATAAACCAAGCTCGGAAGCAAGCCAATTCAGTAAGTCCTATTTTTCAAAAAAACCTTACCTTTTGAGTATTGATGGGATTTTATTTTCTACTTTTTAATTTCATATCTACAGTGTGAATCCTTCCTAAATCTAAACATCTGTAAAGAGAGCAAATAATGGAGTATAATTTCTTAGATAAAAAGAGAATATTCTGATGATTTTCACTCTGTGTCTTGTTTCTTCATTTAAAACATGCACTTGTTAAATGAATAATATCTGAAGGAATGGATCTTGAAAGGTTATTTTTAAGAAGTGTTGTAGGTGATAGTACAGCAGAAGAGTCACAATATCATTGATTTTTTGTGAAAACAAAAATGTATTTTTCTGCTTCAGCACTGATATTAAGCCCCTGATTTCATTTCATAGAACTTACATTACTCAAGAATGCCACCATCTCAGACACTGAAATTGTTGAGTATATCTGCTTTTCCCATATTTTTGATTTTTCTCTGTCTAGTGGCAGCGCTAAGGACTTGAACTTGAGTTAAAAATGTATTTCTAGTCCATTTAGTGAGTTCAGAATCCATCTCCCTCATTCAGTAATACTGTCACCTCTGGGATCATCTGGTTAATACTGAGGTTATTCAGCTTGTGATCTAAATAGCAAAGGAAAATTAATCTTGTAGATGGTACTTGAGAAATCTTCCTCAAAAATGGTTGAAAATAGTTGAAAAAAATAATATACAAAGTAATGAGATATTGGGAAATAAGTGTATTCCACATATGTGATGAAATTTGCACAGAATAAAAAGACAGGCTACAGTAATGATATGTTTTGTTACATTCATCTTCTCTCTGAAGGCTTTGAAGTACTTAACTGCTCAGCATTTCTGAGATAAGGAAATTATGAGTTTGGTCCTATAATGGATCTCTTTTTTAGCAGAATTTGCCCTAAGCATGAGGTGATACCATTATGTACATTTCCTCTAATGCATAAACATATCTAGCTAGGATTGAAACACCATTGTGCTGTCATTATGTACATGTCTGTATTGGCATTATGAAAGCAAATGGTGAAGTGTACTGTATTCGGAGCCTGAGGAAACCAGCACATGGATCCAAATGCATGTGTCACTCAGCTGTGGAAATAAAACATAGTTATGAATGCCAACTCCATTAGGGACTATGTAAAAGCAGTGATAGACATAACTGTTGGTTTAAAAATGATTGTGAAAAGGTGTCTGAAATTGGCATAATCAAAGATGTTACAAGAGAAAAGTAGATAATTCTGACTACCCAACAGCAATATGCTGTATTTCCTTCAGGAGTGCTGCTTATTTTCCTAGCTGCATATTCTACTTATAGACTGTACTGCTAGAATTCCACTGTTACTTGCATTAGACCAGTATATCTTCTAGCTATTTTTAATCTACACTGTTCATCCTTTAAATGTGAACGCCAGAAAGGGATTATATTTCCTTTTACTGAACAACCCCAGAAAGAAAATTCCATTTCTACCTTCTTTGCATATCCAAGCAGCTCCCTGGTACATGAAACAAAAAAAAATGTGAAGGAAAAAAAAGTATAATAGTCTCATAATTATTTGGAAGCATCTCTGATTAATTCTGGAATAATAAGCAGTGAACTGAATTCTTTCTGTTATGCTTTTTTTGAAGATCAAAGTGTCCGTGTCCTCTGGAGGCAATTGTATTCGCACGTACAGACCAGAAATAAAGAAAGGAACATACAACACCATCATTCTCAATGTGAAGACTGTAGTTGCTGACAATCTGCTTTTTTACCTTGGAAGTGCCAAGTTTGTGAGTCTGTCTCCTGCCTTTCATGTCAGAGTTGCTCGATCAAATCAGACTACTGACAAATAAAGAAAGGCTTTTTTTCACCCAGAGGCTTCAAAGCAGTAGTAGAGGGTCTAAGATAATCTAGACATTTACTGTCTTTGGTATTAATATAGAGATTTCTAAAATATGACCAGAACATTTTTTACATATATCTTTAACTAGATATGAAATAGCAGGCTTGTACATGAACTACATTACAGCTTTAAAATTCACAGTGCAACCTGAGTAATTTTGGAGTTGGTTGTGGGTTTTCCCTTGGGAATTAAGTAGCTAATCATATTGCATCTGTCAAAGCTCTTACTTATTGTAATTTTAAGTCAAGCCTACAATTTCAAGCATAATAATGGTGAATGATTCAGTTTCCCATGAGGCCTATAGCAGACAGACTTCTAGAATAACCAATAATAATTCAGTAAATGGGAAAAGTATTCTATTTCCAACTTTTTGAACTATGTATTTTATTTACCTAATACAAAATGAAAAGGCTAGATGGCATCATGTATCCCGACGTTTTTCTGCCATCCAATGGATGTTTCAGAGTGTTCCTCTGAGTTAAATCCTTCTTTTGATGGCTGCAGTATTAACATTTCTGTTAGCCTGGCAGTCATTTACTGCATATCACTGAGAGAAATAATTTGCTGTCTTTAGCTTAAGATTCCTTGTTTGAACCAATAAAAACAGGAAAAAGAGAGTCTCATTTTAAGACAATGTGAGAATTAATGTTAATTCTCTACTGTCTACATGTGGCTTTCTGATGCTTCATTCGACCTTCTGAAATATGAAAAGTTCTGGAAAACTTCCTTAATTAAAGTATAAGATCACTTCTATTTTCATATTTTGCATGTAGACTGACTTCTTGGCCATAGAGATGCGCAAGGGCAAGGTGAGCTTCCTGTGGGATGTGGGATCTGGAGTTGGACGGGTAGAGTATCCAGATCTGGCCATTGATGATGGGTTTTGGTACCGGATTGAAGCCTCTAGGTAAGTAAATATTTCACCTCCAAGATTTTTGAAAAAAATTACTAATATGAGAAATCCTAGTCTGGTTTAACAAAAGGTTTTGGACCTGCATCCATTAGTACCAAAAGTGTATACACTACAATTACTATTGAAATGTCAATTGTTCTGTGTCAATAATTTACTTTAATCGCATTTCCCCTCTAGCATCAACAATCTAGGACTGCTTATATTTATTCCCTTTTGTTTATCTATCACTCTATCGATTGTCTTCTTCAGCTGGCTTCCTTTTAAAATCAGTTACAGGTTTTGGCATTCGAATAACTACTATTCTTTTCTCCTTGAATTTTAAAGAGGAGCAGCTTTTCTGAATTTCTGGTCTTGATACAGTACTGCAAATGAATGGTCTGTCACAGAGCAGTGTCTTGATTCTTACTCAGAACGCCATTTCCATAGGCAAAATGTCTCATCAAGCTGGAAATACTTATGAAAGATACAGTTTATGAAAACCAAGGAAGGAGGTATTCCATAAAGTTAAAATATATTTTGTAATTTGAGATCAGCTGTTTAATGCCTTTGAACTTTAGAAATATAGATACATAAATATTCAAATCCCAAATTTGTTAGTTGAAGCTTGTATTTTCCATTCAATAGCAAACACATGGTATATGGTGTAGTAATCACAGCATAAGGATTGCATAACTTTATAGCCTTTATCTTGAATAGATCTTACTAATTTAGATAACATCAGCTGTATTGTAATTTGATAGAAAGAAAGCTGAGTAATTTTTCCTGCATCATTACAGTTAATTTCACATAGTATTAAACATGGAATGGATAATATAGTCAGAAAATGAGAGAATGAAGGAGGAAGAAAACAAAGCACTCTAATTCTGGTAACATGCATAGCTCCCAGAGGAGGAAGTGGCATCCAGTTTAAATAATTTAGTGAAATCACAGAAATCAGCCATTCAGAGAAGAGAATTAAATAAAATTACGGCACGGTCTCCAGAAGCTGGCTTAATGAAACCTTACTGCTAGGAAAATACAAACTGGGGTACAATACAAATTGTTGAAATCTTCACCAGTTTGTATTATGCATACCAAAGCAGCTTCACGACACAGTAATGCCAGGCTTTCATTTACAAGAAAGCTGCTTCAGCAGAATATGGAGCCAGGACATGGTATAAAACTCACACATCCTACAAAAGCCCATTACCTATTAGCTGGTTGTTCTGGATGCATAGGATGTGCATGCCATTAGTTTCGAACAAAGTGCTGGATCAGCAATTTAGCATGATTACAGCTGCACAAATCAGAAGTACAGAGCAGTGTTTAGGAGAATTACATTGCAGAGGCATTAGTTGGATTTGTGGGATTAAGATGAAGAGCTTGGGACTGATTTTGCATTCTTAAGGCAGACTTCACAAATCACATACCTTACAGAAGAGTCTTCAACTCTGAACATTTTAGTCCATTTGATAGCTCTCCTCAAACTCCCTTCATAAGCTGTTGGAGAGTTTTACTTATTTCATTCCCTCACACATTTTCTCCAAATTTCTGCTCCGTTTCAGCCACAGACTTTCTCAGCCTGACAGAACTACCTGAGCAGCTGGAGCAGGGCATCTGCTTAGCATACAGACATAAGATGAAATTCTGGCCTGACTGAATTTTGCCACTGTTTTCAGTGGTGGCAAGGATTGACAAAAATAATCATATGGTGGTCAAACCCATCATAGGTTGTTAGCCATTCTTAAGGATCCCAAAGGACCTTAAAAAGAAGAGATGTTGTGGCACAGAGGTTGGAAAATTCTCAAGTTCACTTAGCATTCTGGATGAAATCTAAATATGAAAAATCTAACTGTTGAGTAATGATCAGAGATGGCTGGTTGATGCATGCACCAAAATTTCTGGTTAGTTAGACTAAATTGATAATTACTGCATCAGTTTTCCAGGCATACTTTTAATTTTCATCACCTTTTTCATTTAAAGCATACTGATCCTTTGCATTTTATTGTATATTCAAAGGTTATAATGGAAATAATTTGGATTCTTTTTAATGGAATTGAAGTAAAATTTGTTCATTCCTATAGGATTTTCTAAAGGAATTCCCTGTACTTTGGTGGTACAGGAGTTTAGCAAATGTCACTTATGAGTTACTTACCTGCTTACAGAAGCAAATCTGATTGGCATCAAGAACTGCAATCAATTCAAGTATCAATTAACAAAGGAAAATTGGGCATAACAGTATGTGACAAAATGATTTGAAGCAGATTTACAACATGAAAATAATGTCAATTTTGTGTGACAGTCAAATGGATGAGAGAATATTTTTGAGACTCACTAGATCAGTGTTACTTGACTTCAGCAGGCCTCAATTAGGAGCAGGACCTGATTAGCTGTGATTTTAATCAACTGAGATTTAGGTATTACCATTGTTTTGATTGTTAATGACAGAGTTTAAGCAGTGTCCTTCCTTTGAGGACAAAGGATGCCTGAATCACAAGTTCACTGTAGACACATCAGTTTAGCTCAGCAAGAATTCAGCCTTAAAAGTACTGTAGCAAATATAAGCCATGCTTTTCAAGGAAGATTTTCTGTGCTTCCAAGGGTTCAAGGAACAGAGGTTTCTACATAGTATTTTATAATTAAATGCTGATGACTTGCAAAAGTCATCTCATTTATATCAGGCATCTCCTAAGGAGCGAACGCTGCATGCATGGCATTACCTAAATTCTTCATAGAATTATAGAATGTGCTGAGTTGGAGGGACCCATCAGGATCATCCAAGCCCAACTCCTGGCCCTACACAGGATACCCCCAAGAGTCACACCATGTGCCTGAGAGTGTTGTCCAAACACTTCTTGAACTCTGTCAGGCTTGGTGCTGTCACCACTTCCTGGGGAGCCTGTTCCAGTGCCCAGCACTGAGTGAAAAATGTTTTTCTGATATCCAACCTAAACATCCCCTGTCTCAGCTTCATGCTGTTTTCTCAAGTCCTGACACTGATCACAGGAGTAAAGAGATCAGTACCTGCCCCTCCATTTCCCCTCATGAGGGTGTTGAAGTCCGCAATGAGGTCTCCCTTCAGACTCCTCTGGGCTGAACAGACCAAGTGACCTCAGCTGCTCCTCGTAACAGGGTTCCCCTCCAGACTCTTCACCTTTGAATGTGGCCCTCCTTTGGACTCTTTCTAATAGCTTAATATCTTTTCTATATTGTAGCACCCAAAAATGCCCCCAGCACTTGAGGTGAGGCTGCCCCAGTGCAGAGCAGAGTGGTACAATCCCTTCCCTCACCCAGCTGGCAATGCTGTGCCTGATGCACCCCAGGGCACAGGTGGCCCTCCTGGCTGCCAGGGCACTGCTGACTCATGATCAACTTGCCACTGACCAGGACCCCCAGGTCCCTTTCTATGGTGCTGCTCTCCAGCCTCTCATTCCCCAGTCTATACACACATCCAGGGTTGTCCCATCCCAAGTGCAGAATCCAGCATTGCCCTTGTTAAATTTCATGTGGTTGGTGATTGCCCATCTCTCTACTTGGCTGAGGTCTTTCTGCAGGGCCTGTCTGCCCTCGAGGAAGTTGCCAGCTCCTGCCAATTTAGTGTCCTTTCAGTGTCTTTTTGCGTATCAGCCGTGAAGTGCTGGTACATCCTCTGTAATCCTCCAGTTTTACAGAACTGACTATCACTAGAACAATATCTTCCAACCTGATGACTTGTCATGCACAGGGTAGCAATGTCTTTTTGCTGTCAAGTTAGCCAAGATCTTTCTTCAAGCTCTATTGTCCTCCCTAAATAAGAGAGAATTATTTATAGGAGAGACTCCATTGTTAGCATTTCAGTCTGTTTGAAGATGAAAGACATCCATACTATTTGTGAATTATTAGACACCCTAAAAAGTGTCAGTCTGCTCTGTGACTTTTGCATTATTGCACTTGAGTGTTTTTAAACTGTAATCCTGATTTCAACACAATATAGACTGGAAGTGCCAATAACTTTCTTTCAGAAAGCATCAGATTTCAGCAGTTTAAAAAAAGTTTTTAGTGACTTTTAGTCTTTCAAGAATTATTACATTGAGAACTTTTATCCCATAAAAGGCTTCACATCAGTAAACCTGCTATAAACCAGTTGCACTTTAGACCCACACAAGTCCATGGGGATGGGATTCCCAAGACTACTGAGGGAGCCACTTTCAACCATATTCCAGCAGTCCTATTCAGCTGGGGAGGTACCAGATGGCTGCAAGTTGGTAAATGTGACACCTATCTATAAGAAGTTTCAGAAGGAGGATTCAGGAATTGTATTTCTCCACACTGCATTCCTTCTATTGTAAAAATATGTCAGCAAACTCCTTCCATGCCAATTACCACATTAATATATCCAAAGGAGTAGAAGACAAACTGATGCAGAAACTGTTAATAAATGGCAAAGTCCACTGCTCTTCTGTTGCCATCAATATTTGATGTGATTCATAGAGGACAATGAGGCAATATTCTTGAACATAATGGGTTTTATGCCTGTTTGAAAAGCAGCCTGACAACTCCACTGCAGGAAATGCAAATTATGTGCCTCACAGTGAAGGAAACTGAAGTGCTTTATCATTTTGTTTCAGTTCAAATATGATCTAATAAATATTCTTTGTTTTAGTCAATACAAGGTCCACATCATGTGTATAGTGACTTTTGTTCAAAAAGGACTTTCAGGTTAGGAAGAAATCTCATTCTGTGATCATGTCTTTAATTTATGCAGGCATAAGTGCCTGTTCATTTGTATCAAAATGAAGCATAATCAGGTCAGTCACGTGTGCTTCTCTTAAAAGGCACCCTATAAAATAGAGTTTTCCTATGTTTGGTGTAACTACTGACTTTGTATGCTTAAATTATTTTTTTTTAAATATCTAGGACTGGGAAAAATGGCACAATATCAGTGCGAGCTCTGGATGGTCCTAAAGCCAGCATCGTGCCAGCCACATTCAGTGCTGTCTCCCCACCTGGATACACCATTCTGGATGTAGATGTTAATGCTGTGCTGTTCGTTGGTGGTTTAACTGAAAAAATCAAGGTAATGCCTTGTCTGGTGTTACTGTGTTATCTGGCTGTTTGTGTAGGCAAATTTTGTTATTGCTTAAAATAGAAATAGTAAATTTTAATGTGCTGGTATCATTTTAGTTGGTGCTTTAATTGCAAGTAGTACACCTGCACTTTTGAAAGATTACTGGGATTTGCCTAGACCAAGGTGCACAGATGTGAGATTTCACTGCCCACGATGTTGCCTTCTGATCAGAAGCCCTGTAGCTGGCTATACTGATGCAGCATTTAGTCCAAACAAGTAATTCCTGCTGGATAGATGGATGCTTTACCTTGGACATACCACTGCCCTGACAGGCTTTCAGTTCCTGAGCCACAGGAACTCATTTCTGCTTCCATACATTTCTGGTCTTCTAACAGTGTATATCACAGTATATTTTCGTTTGCCTTCAGAGTTTTTCCTTTGCCATGTATCCACAGTATCACTTCCTCCTTTGCAGTCTACTTTTGGTGTTTCTGCTTTATTTTCTTAATTTTTGTTCCAGTTTCCTCCCCTGTACTACCCCTCTTTTTAACTGCTATCTGCATCATACCCCTGATCTATTTTCTCTTCTTTTTGTCTGTTCAGTTTTCTGGTAACTTCTTCTACCTTGCTACACTTCATGGGATGAATAGAAGATTTATGCCGCATGGAATAGATGGAAATCTTTAATGAAAAAGTTCTCCAATAAAAGCTAATTAGCTCTTATTTGTAAAGAATGGCATTCTTTACAAAACAGTTTAAATTGATTATTCTGTTCCTGATCAATGCTTTAGCATTTGAAAAGAAGCTAAAATTTAGACTTTCCCAAACAGTGAACTCACTGAACTTTTTTTACTCTCAAGTTTGTATATGTCTTCAAGTGTTAAAATAACACAATATGCAAAAAAATTTAAGTGCAAAACTTCAAGGGTTGTCTAACAATTTTTTTTAAAACTCTCTGTTTTTTCATTTTAGTCAGGAAAATCTTCCTGAATTCTTTTTTTCTCCAGGTAAATAAAGACAAGGGCAGCAGTAGGAAGGCAGACTGGTATATTTGCAATGTAGAGTTTGAAACACTGTCAGATTTGTTTTGTTCAAATGCAGTCTCTGAATTAAAATATAACTTCAGTTAATTTCTGTCATCATGTGGTACAGTTGTAAGGCTCACAAAATGAAGACCTTAACCAAGACTTTTCTAAAACTATGCAGCTCTTTGGACATTTAATCAAGATCACTGATACATCTTAAGTCATTGATTCAGAAATCTCCCTTTTCTTATTATTGGGTTTTAGAGTGCTTTAGATTTGGCCTACAGTTTTGCCCATTCCTTTTTGCATGCATCTCTGCAGTGTATTCAAAAAGAAAGTTGATTTTCAGTTTTTAAAAACATCTTTCATCTGACTTGTGTAGAAGACTATGATACTTAGATGTCATGAATTTTTTAGAAGTGACATTAAGTTCATACTTGTTGCTAATTAAAACCTTTCCAATTACCCTGGGAAATATCAGTAGCATATTAAGTCGTTTTGAGTCATACTTTTTCTTGAGTATTTTCAAATTGCACTTCTGCATGTTCTCTTGCAAGATCTTAATATTTGTAATTGCTGTAAAAGCAGCAGGTGCTTGTCTATCTCAAATAGCTAACTCTATAGATTTTTAATCAACTCATATTGATGAACTGAAATTTAAATGAATCACAGTATTTTTAGAAGGATAATTTTAAGCTGAGTACTCTGTGTACTGTCAACTATTACTGCCTTCATCATGGTACTGTGTTATGTTCTGATGAGCATTACTCTATGTGCATGACCCTAGCTTAATGAGTTCTGATGGGACATGTGTTTTAATTGCTTTGCCATCTGCACTTTTTTCTGCATCCAAAATTCAGCATGAACTTTACAGGTGTAACAGTTGAGTTCTCAGTCTGTCTTTTAGCTTGGACAGTCTGCTCAGTTTCTAGGGTTTCAAGCATTACAAGAGAAACACTTTGCTTATTGCATTGCAGGCAAGATTGCTCATAGTCCCTTCTTGAAAGTCGTAAATGAAAACCCGGCTAGGCAGGCCTTGAACAGGTAAGAGCAGGCAGCTCTCTGAACAGCCAGGAAAATTGATGGTGGAAGCCAAAGCAGCTCCTTGTTCTTCAGGACTTGTTCTGCCTGGGCCTTCCCAAGAGTCTCAAATCTTTATGGTCTTTCTCATTTAGACTGATACAAAGTTCAGTTCACATTTTCACTGATCAGTTGTTTTGTAGGAGGGCTTCTCAGATTAAATACTACTCTTGATAATTAAAATATTAAGAAGCATCTTATGGGTTTTTTTAATGATTTTGTATGGAATTTTGTATGGTATTTATTTTTATTATTTTTGTACCAATTATGTCTTCAGATGCAGTAGATTGCTTTAAATTCAATTCTAAGGAGGTTTGTGTTTTCTGTTGCAGAAGTCAGATGCTGTAAGAGTCACCACCTTCACTGGCTGCATGGGTGAAACCTTTCTAGACAGCAAACCCATAGGGCTCTGGAATTTCAGGGATATCGAAGGCGACTGCAAAGGGTGTGCTGTCAGGTAAGTAAAGCACTGACTGTTTCTCAAGCTTCTTTAGGGAACCTGTCTATAGTGACATTACATTTGGTGGTAAGTAGTGGGAATTTCCACAGCAGCCATCAGATTCTAATGTGTGTGCAACAGAAGTTAGGTTGCAATTACACCGAGACGGGAAGCAGCCAGTCTGGGCTGTAAATGTGGTCAGTGCATTACCAGAACTGAGCTGGTGTGACAGTGCTGGGATAGAAAGGCTCCTGACAACCAGTAACCAGAAACAGTCAAAGCATGAGAGAGCATGAGAACCACAGTGGGACTGAGTCTGGCTCATGGACAGCTCTGGAGTGGGTGCCTGCACTTGTCATGTGTCATGGCACAGAATCCAGTGCCTCAAAGTGGCTTTCACAGCTGCCAGGGTAGTGAGCAGAGACCCCACAAAAGAAAGGTGTTTGCATTCTCGAAATAGAATGAGAAATCATATCCCTGTCAGGGGGAGGTGTCATAAGAAATCAAACCAAGTTCAGGAGACTCCCAGGAGGTATCCCTACACTTCCCTAGCCCTGCACTTTTTATTTTAACTTCACATGGCAAAGGAAAATGGTTGGAATTGCCCCTTTTCAGCCCACAGGTGGCAGATGGTGAAGGGACGGTGCAGTTTGATGGTGACAGCTACGCCATGGTGAGCCGCCCAATCCGCTGGAACCCCAATATTTCCACAGTCATGTTCAAGTTCAGGACCTTCTCATCAAATGCTCTGCTGATGTATCTCGCTACTGATGACTTGGTAAGAACAGCCAGCTAACCTCTACGCTCCTTGCAGGTTTCACACCATCTTTGCAGAGACTGAATTTATCAGATCATGAAAACAATTAGTAACTTAATGTACCACAGTCCAGGAGTGATGTTGCCTTGTGTGATGCTTCACTGCTGGCCAAGTGAAGACGGTGTTACAGTGTGGAAGTTGACTACCTAATGTTTACTGAATAGGGATCATCATATTAGACTGGGGGCAATTCCAGCTTTTCTGAAATTATTAATTAGTTTTCCTTTATTCCAGATGTTTATGTGTGTAAACATCTTCAGTTGTGTTTGTCTATTCATAGTTTAAAATATCACAGTGTGATGGCAGGGGGAATATGGGAAGAGACAAGTCTTATATAGAAATCCTACTGATACAAAGAAAATGTTTATGCTTAATGTGAGTGGATTTAAAGGGGGACTGGTGCAACAAGTGAGATGTAATAGCGATTCTGTTTTTCCAGTATCTACAAATGGTGCCTCTTACAGCTAAAACAGAAAATAGAAACATTAGTTATAAAGTTGTTTAAGGTTTTTATTCACACACAGTATCACATGTATGTGGATAACAGGGAGAAACTGTTTATAAAGACACCCGTCCAGAACTGAATAACTCATCTTTGGCATCTCTGATCCAGATTGATTTGCATGACTGGCAGGAAACAGAGTCCTTCCCTTAGCTTTTTCATATGGGGCAGAAATTATGTACAGTGGTTTTCACTGATGTCTTGAGGAATTACTGAGCACTCACTATTTTACAAAAACTGTGTGTAATTCAGTCTTATTTCAGATTCCTGTATTTTGGAAAGAATTATCAAAATAGCTGGAATTATCAAGGAGGAGGATGCTCCTTCTGACTGACTACAGCAGAAGCTAGCATTTTATTATGATAATGAAGTATTTATGTAGTTTCTGTAATGAATTTTTATAATTGAATTTTGAAAGTATAATTAATGTCATTATTTTAGATTACTTTATATAATTATTGTTAATTTATGTATTTTTCTATCAAAAAAAATTTAATTGAAAACTCAAAAACACTGGTCCCTGGCATATTTTGTCTTTTATGATACTGTCCCACTGCATAACAACTTTGAGGATGCTTTCTAATGATGCATGGATAGACATGCCTAAGCATCTAGAAACCTGAGTTTGATCAGTTTTACTCTGGGAAGAGGTGGAACTGGCCATGAGCAGAATGATAATAAAAATATCTCTGGCACATTTACATCCCGGGTCATAGCTCCACCATTACTTACTTAATGGCTTTCATGCTGTCCAGTTCCTTGGCTATTTGTTTTGCTCTTTGTATCCTGACAGGTCTTCTTCTGTAGATAGTGCAGCATATATAATTGCTCCAGTCATCCATCTCCAGTTGCTGCTTAGATACTGGTATCAGTGGTTGATGAAAATTAGAGAGTTCATAGCTCTCTGTGTCTCC
This sequence comes from Aleadryas rufinucha, assembly GCA_013397815.1. Lineage (NCBI taxonomy): Eukaryota > Metazoa > Chordata > Aves > Passeriformes > Aleadryas > Aleadryas rufinucha. Next base: position 158,523 of record VZTH01014961.1, on the reverse strand, counting down.
ATCCCTCTGTTCCTTTGTTGCTTCCTTAGATTACTCTCTGGAAATCTGGTAAAACATGCCCAGTTTACCATCTTTACTATTTTTGTTTTCAGCCTTGGAAGTGTAAATCTAGCTGAGGTATGCAATAAATACACTAAATATAGTACAGACATATACTCAAAGCTGAGTGTTAGTTTCAGGTAATTATAATGTCCATTTTTATCTTCAATCTAAAATAAAAGTATAACTATCCCATCAAAACTTCAGCTAAAATGCTAGCGAAATTCCAACTAAATTAGCAATCCAAAAGAGAATAAAAGGGGAAAAAAGAATTTGGCATCAGACTTTTATACATGAGAGTCCTGGGTAGTAAATGCATAAGCTATGGGGCTTTTTTAAAGCTTAAAAAAATCATCTGTTGTTGCCCAAAATCAGGAAGTATTTATTTAATGTCTTATGCCATGTACAAAACTGAACAAGAATCATAATTGTGTATCTAACCCTTTTCATTAACAGAAGGATTTCATGAGTGTAGAACTCAGTGGTGGGCGTATAAAAGTCAGCTATGATCTGGGTTCAGGTACAGCTTCAGTTATCAGCAGCCAAAATCATAATGATGGCAAATGGAAATCTTTCACCCTGTCAAGAATTCAAAAGCAAGGTAAGTTCCTGTGGTGTCAGCACCATGACTTTTCCAGTTACCTGTGCAATACACCTAACCATCTAAACACAGGAAAGATGCTGTGGGAATTATAAGCTCTGGTGATTTAGCAACTTCTTTTGTTTGGATTATAGGTGTGTTGAGTTGCATGTGAGTGATTGCACTGTCAAACAATGCTTTATGAACAGGTAGCCTATTTTTCAGGCATAATTCTTTTATACAGTTATAAATTGCATTCTAAAATTCTTCTGAGTGGGGAAAAAAGAAGTCTTTTCATCAGTTCCCTAATGTTGTTCCAAATCATGAAACACACCTGTGTGATTTTTGTTAGGACAGCAGTGGCTTTCATGCTGTGCAGTCCTCTCATGCTCAGCATATACCGAAGTTCTTAAAAAAGCAGTGACTTTAGTACTGATAGTACAGTATCTCACTAGACAAATACAACTGCTTTATCTTCCCTAATGATGTCTAGTGTGCCATGAACTGAATCTGCATGGAAAAAACTGGGAACATCTCCAGAAGTTCTACTAATTCTTTAACCTGTTACTGGCACAAAATGTGGAGTGGTGGCATTTGATAAGATCACAAAGACTACTGGCTATCATGCTGGCAAAACCCTTTTTTTGTTTTGTAGTCTGGTTATAGGGCTGGTAGAATCTTATCTGAGTCAAATTAGTTTTATTTATGGCAACTGTGACATACTCTGTGCTTTTGCAGTTTGAATTTTTGCTGCATTCTGAATCTTTACAGTCACCGCAAGCCCCTAAACACATTTCTCTGCCTCTGCCCCCTGCAGTGCCAGCTCACTTCCTGGCTCTCACACCTCACACACAGACCCTCTTCCTTGTCATTTGGCTGAAGTAGACTTGGGAGTCGGGACAATGGCCAAAATAATTTTGTGATCTCACTTGCAGACTTGCTGTACCTTTAGAGGAGGAATGTCTTATTGCTAGCCAGTTATCTTAGCTCATACTTAACCCAAGAGCTATTAATATAAAATACAGTGTCATGTAATTGTAATTTATCAATAGCATTCAAACAACATCATGTGTTTATAAAGAAGATATAGGTATAGAAATGAAAGGAAAATTAATCTGGTTTTGGTAAGGTGTAGCAGAAAGTCTGTCCCTGTTCAATTCTCAGGGAAGGAAGGAAGGAAGGAAAGAAATCTTTTCTTTTCATCCCTGTGGTAGAACATCCCTATCTATCTTGGGGCCTGCTCAGCATTTTTCACTGAGTCTTATCTCTTTTATTGAACTTTATTTTCTGTATTAATCCATACATTAAAAATATACATGGAACAAGCACCTAAATAGGATGGTTGTCTGTAGCGCATCACTGACTCCAGGCTGAGATTAGATATGACAGCAGCTGACTGCCTTGGGTTTGAAAATGGTTTAGAGTGACTGATCACCAATCTCTGAGGCACATAATGACAATGTTTAACAAACTTCTACAGTAAAAAATCCTGTTCAAGTGGCAATCTTTGGACTGAGATCACAAATTAAATGCAAAATGATCTCTTGTCATGACTTTGTCCTGAAGTGTTAGCTCCAAATTACAGTGACACAAAGAAGGCACCAAATTGAAACAGGTTTAGAGAATATATAAAAATAAAGTGTACAGACTTGCTATAGCTTTTCAGGTTGTTATGGAAACAGAGGAAAGTGCAGCTTTCTTCCCCTGCCCATAACTGACAATGTGGAAATCCAGTATCTTAATTGTAAAGTACAGCCCTCCTTGCCTCTTCCCTCACCTGTTAACCTCCAAATATTTTTCTGTTGGTTTCTTACATTAAGACATCATTGCTCATGACGGATACTTTGTAACTAATCTCAAATGTCTTTTAGCCAACATATCGATTGTAGACATAGACACAAATGAAGAAGAGACCATAGCAACAACTTCTACAGGCAGCCACTTTGGACTCAACTTAAAAGGGCATGAGAAAATATATTTTGGGGGATTGCCAACACTGAGAAATCTAAGGTAACGTGGCTCAAACCAATTTATTTAGCCTTGGTAAGGGAATGTAAATACAATGTAATCTTATTCTCTGCATTTATTTCTCAAGTTCATTTGCAGTAACTGAATGGTGAATTCCCAATGTACCCTGTGCTGCTACAGCAGAATAGTGCTTTATTTGCATATGTTTTGTATTTCACACAGCTCACCTTGGTGAGATACAATGGAAATAGCACTTGCAGTGCAGTACATCTTTCTGATTCTGTGCAAGAACCATGATGTAGCTGACTTTTTAAGTATTTATTTATTTGAGGCATAGAATTTGTGACTGCAGGTTCAGAGAATTGGCTTAATACCTTCACAAAAATAAGGAAAAATGTTTACTTTGTGCATGAGTAGAAAAATTGACCTACAAACTACTCCACATGGGATTACTGCTTAATGGGTATCCATGTTTTTGCATAATCAGTGTCAGTATACTTTAAATATGTATTAAAATATTTTGCTTAGATATAATTTTAAATTATTTGTAGATTTTAGTTCCTGATCTCCTTAGATAAAATTCCTCCTGTATTCGGGACTTAAAGTGTATGACACAATACTCTTGATATATTTAATGTAAGCAGAATGAAATATGACAACCTTTTCCCTTCAGAAGTCTCATCCTGAATTTCTTACACAAATAAAATTCCCAGTAATTATTTGTTAAATATTGCATAGTAATATTTATAAATATTAACTTCAGCTTAAATAAGCTAAAGAAATGGGATAACAGATACTTGAATTTAGTGACTTTCTTACATGGCTTCAAATAGACCAAAAAACTTACTTAAAGTTTAAATGAATATTCAGCAGTTTTGCAATGACAAGAACAAGAGAATTCTGTGCTACAATGAACAGATGAGCAACACAGAAACAAGCCCATTAATCTATGTCAGCTTTAACTACATGGCATAATGAGAGCCTTGAAGTGGTCTTGTGCACCAGGAACGGTTTTGTTTAATCCACAGACTCTTCCGCAACTAAAAGAATGGACATATTTGTTAATCTATTAGGATAATAATTGACCTCTGATGTCAAATCACCCAGCAATAAAAAGATCTGAGATCTATTTTATTCATGAAATATAACACTGTATTATGTAATTGTGAAATCACACCAGTGCATAATAGAATGTCTAGAGCAATTATCTTCCACTTCCTTTGTGGCTGCACAGAAAATCAGTGTACCACAGCTACTTTGACCTGTGGTAACCATTCTGCCTACAGCTATGATTCATCAGTGCCTGAGGCAAGATTAATATTATGGTAAATTAGAATCAGAAGTAGTGAAAGGGAGATTAGGGCAAAGCTGAGCTACTGCAAACAATAGACACTGAGGTATCCGTGACTTTGTAATTATCAGGTCATGTCAGTTCTGCCAGATTCTTTTACATGGTTTGCTTTTACTCATGACCAAGTATAGTATCAAGTTATAAAAGCCCTCTGATTAATTACATTTTAAGGTAGCTGTTTGCAGAGTAAACCTGGTAATTGTTATAGCCCAATAGAGTACATAGAATCTCATCTGTTACTATACATTGTTTGTAAGTGATGCACATCTGCTTCACTGTGGAATGGTTGAACCTTGCTAATAAGTATCACGGAATAACAATAGAAGAAGTACATTTGCAACAATTAATGCCATTTTGTTTTCTTTTTTTGTCTTTCTTTCTCATCCCAGTATGAAAGCAAGGTAAAAACAATCAGATTATTTGCATGACTTGCATGTGTCTAGTTAAAGCGCAGCTTGAAAGCACAGGCGGCCCCGCAGCAGCGGAGTGTGGGCAGCGTTCAGAGCAGCTGCTACGCTAAGGCTCTCAGTTCAGCGAGCTGCTCCTGCCACAGCCAGCAAAGCTGCTCTCAAGTGCTCGCCACCGTCACGTTCCACGCTCTGCACACACCTACACAAGCAGCTTTTATTTTCCTCATGCAGCTGTTTACTTCAGCTGTGTGATGCTTATGACACTGGAATGCCTCGGAAGCGGAGCTCCAGCCAGCTGTGTTGCTGACTTTGGCTCCGACCTCCGGGCTGTAGGAGCAGTGTAGTCCCATGTGAGGTGGGGAGCACCGTGCTCAGAGGCGGTGAAGTAGTCACCGAGGAGAGCACGAAAGGAAAGTGGAGACGTTTGTGAAATTTGCCACTTCTCACTTTAAGAACAGGAGGGTGAGGGGAGGTCACCTATTTCTGACTGCGTTTTCAGTTTGCAACTATTTGTATCCATTGCTTTTGCTTTGGTATGATATGAACTGAACTTCACTGTGTTTTGCAGCCTAATTCCTGGCTTGAATTGGAAAAATACAAGTTCACCTCCACCCCTCTGCCCTGATCCTCAGAAAGATTATTTCCTCCCAAGCTCCAGAAATTGCTGTTTGTTTTCCCCTAAAACTGGCCTATCTTGGCAAAAAAAAACTAACAAAGAAAAAACCCGAAAAACAAACCAAGACTTATGCAAGATCTTAGTGAACTTGGACCTTGTTTGGTATATTTTGGAAGGGAAAAAAGAAGTCTTAAGAAAACATCAAGCAAGTGTTCAGTGTTTGCAAAGAGGTTGAGCCAGATGACCCACGGTGGTCCCTTCCAAGCTTACCCATTCAGTTATTCTGTGATATGGGCTGGGAATTATAACAGCAACTGTTTGTAGCAGGACAGAATGAGGACAGTCTGTCACTGGACAAGGCAGGAGAGGGTACTAGCAAGAATGGTTTCTGGGTGGCAAAGACAGGAGACTGTGGGCACCAGTGACAATGTTAACAGCAAAACTGTTCTTCTGCTGGGAAGATAAGTCCATAAAGGAACTGGAGAAGAGCTAGGAAAAAAAAATGAAAAATGAAAGGTGACCATAGCTACTTGACTGTAAATAAAGCAGCATATGGAACATTTTAGTAAACCAGATGCTTGCTTTAACTTATGCAGAGGGTACTAATCTGCCAGAGGATACATCACGCTTGCTAGGTTGGCTAATAATGCAAAGAATGGCTTTCAGTGCCAAAACATGCAGCTGATTAGTATCTGTGCAAAATGGTTTTATTTTGTAATTAACATTCTTTAAATTTTTTTCTTTCCTTCCAGGGAACTGAAGTGTTTGTTGTTTTCCCCGTTCCCCACCCCACAACAGTTTTAACTCCTTATTTATCTCCCAAATTAATTTTTCTCTCTTTGAGCTGTTTGTAATATTCAGATATTCTAGTAAACACTCACGGGTAATATTTTTAGTGAAATAAATAGTGGGGTTTTTTTCTGTTTGGATTTACTCTCCATGGTATGAATGACAGATTTTTTCTGGAAGTGACTTTATAAGGCTCTTCTTCTGGCAAGCCTGGTTCACGTGTTCCCAGGCCTGGGAAATCATACTTCTGCAATCAAACATGATAGCTTTGGTGTTACTTTCAATGGGTTTCTCATTTCCTCTCATCAGCCAGCTGATGAGTCAAACACAGAACTTGAATTCTGTTACAGTATTTTCCTGTCTTGGATGAATAGTTACATTCTGTAACAAACCCAAGTGCTTTGTTTTGTTTAACTGCCTGAAAAAGTCAGATGTACTGCTGTGTCCTAAGAAAATATGCAGTAGTTTTCATAAGAAAGATACTGGAAATGACCCACGGTGGTCAGTCCACCTGATTGCATTCCTGAAGCATATTGATTCAAAATGTTTGAATACTGCTAAAAGTCTTCTTTCATTGGATCTAGCATGCAAAAGGAGGAATGAAAAATGTCTTCCAGTTAAGGTCTCTCCTTACTGTTATGAAATCCTAGCTTGCTTCTTTCTGCTTTGCCTGAGGAACAACAACTTCTTTATTTCATAGCTTGCTGCGTTTTAACACCAAAGGAGATAACATTCCTTTACTAAAGGAAAAACACAAAAAACAAAACAGCCAACCAAAAACCCTTAAAGAAAAGAAAGAAAAAATTGAGAAGGGACTGTTGTCAATTGGAGATGAGATGAACCTCCTGTTACACCTTTGAGTGATGCAAGGCAGAGTGCAATGTGTGCTGATAGATGGTAGGAGGCAACGTGTATTCCTGTGTATGCGTGTAGTTAAAATAAAAATAAAAGTCAAGCATCTGTGCATCTGAAAGTGTACGTATGTGTGTCTGGCTGACTGTTCTCTCTAAACTCTATTTTTGAAAACACATTGTACTTCTAAATGTTTTTTAGGCCTGAAGTGAACTTAGAGAAATACACAGGTTGCCTCAAAGACATTGAAATTTCAAGGACACCTTATAACATATTGAGCAGTCCTGACTTCGTTGGTCTAACCAAAGGATGCACACTAGAGGTTAGTCTGATTTCCATGTATTTTGGCCTTAATGTGTATAAATGTTTTATGGTTTCTGATTTTATGGTGTACTAGATTAATTGTATATGATATAGTCCTTAGATAGGAATCTAACCTTAGAATCCAAAGCGTTACATTTAAGAGAAAGAAATATGAGTAAGTCTGATCAGCAAGTAGACCAGTTTTTCAGATCCTGACTTCTTGGAGAGTATCCCTGGCCACTTGTGATATCCCTATCTCTAAAGGGTAGGATTTTCTGAACTGCTTAGCAGTGATTTAGCTTTGTTTCAGCTGACAAAAATGGGAATTAACGACATTAATGAGGATAGGCACTGACAACCTGCAAAAACTAAAAAAAAATGATGCACATAAAACCCAAGGATTTCAGTTTTTTAAACTGTTATTATAATAAGTCATTCACTACATAAAACCTCAGGTATGAATAGTCACTGTCATGAGATACCACTGAGCTGGAAGGCACATTTCTTACTGATCACGAAGAATGAGCAAAATTGGTGTTATTATTTTAGCTTTAAATGCATTTATTTTCAATTGTTGCTGCTTGCAATTAACAGCCTTTCAGTGCATATAGAATTCAAGGAATCTGATCTGAAATTTGGGAGAGAATTTAGTAATTTTCCATGGAAAAGTCTTTTTATATTAAAAAAATATTTCCACTGACCCACTGACATTTGTGTCCCAATAAATAGTTTGTATTTCTTCCCTGGAAATCCCTATAATTTAAGAGAGTTTTGCAAGCAGACAGAAGATCTAGATTCCATATCAGATACCACTACAGTAAATCCAAATGAGTTGTTTTTAACCCGATGCTCTCGAAATATTTTTTTTCTACAAAACATTAAAAATTTACTTTGAACAGTAATTGGAACTTGGCCAGGCCAAAATAAAGACAAGGGCCCTTTTTTGCTGTGTTTATCCATTGTACCTTTGGCCTTCATCAGAGCCAAAAGTACACAACAGTAGGATTCTCAGACGGGATATTAGACTAGATTTGTTATGAGATTTGTATTTTAATATTTCACGTTTGTGGTAAAGCCAAACTGTAAAAACAGATTGCTCAAATGCTTTTAAATCTTACAGATTTGGCTTCAGCAAAAATTTGATAGACAGTTTTGTATTTGTTTTGATTTACAGTATATCCTTTCTGTAACAGGAAAGAAAAGTTGTGTTCATTTTCTTCTGTTGCTATGAATCTTAGAAAGTACTTTGCCTTTCACATTATTTTGTAACACTTGAGGTTTCAGAGTATGAAATCTAATTGGATTAACACTTTTGTTGGGGAAATAAATAAAATATTCTAATTGTGCAAAACGAGACATAGGAAAATTAAAAAGAAGTGAAGCAAAAGCAAAGGATAAAGACTGGATATGTGTTCAATTACTTAAATGTCCTCAGATTTCAGAGAAAGGTGAGCACCACCAGCAGTGATTTTATCTGGCATAATCTTTTATCTCTAGACCTGAAAACAGTTCTACTGTACTCAGAAAAGGGTGAACTACTTTAGAAAAAGTCACCGTTTCCACAGACTGGTCTTCCACATCTGGAAGAATACATGAGTTGGCAGTGATGACAGAAAATCTTTGGAAGTATGCACTGATTTATTATTTGATGACATATTCTACTCTTTAAATTGTGTTAATGGCTACCAATGTATGAAGAGTTGGGCCATGTGCAACAAGTGCTTCATTTATGACTCTGAGTAACCAAGAAAGCAGTGGTACTTAGTGAAGCAAGTGTCTGATTAATGAAAAGTATTTTCTCAGCACATTTGACAAATAATAGAATCTAGTTTACGTTCATGTAGGTTATGTTAATATTACCTATTGTATAGATTTAAAAGCAAACTCCAACTGTATTAACTCAATGGAAAACACATATATAAAATAAAAACAACCTTGAGTAGTTATTTTTAGTCCAAGAGGATATATCAACATAAAACTGGAACTTTGCCTTCCCGTAAGACAGGATTCCACAAATACAATAATGATGCTAGATGTAAGCAGGTAAATTAGTGTCTGCAGAACATTTTGAGGAGTAAATTGCTAAGTGTTTATTATTACTTTCCATCTTTTCACACTAGTTATACTTAAATAGTTTATTATTTTAGTCAAGAAATCTTCCTGTGTGTTCGTACTCTTGCTCTTAATTCTACTAATGCACTTTTTCCTGTCCTCTCCTTCCTGCAGAACATTCATACAGTTAGCTTCTCCAAGCCAGGTTTTGTGGAACTGCAGCCTGTCTCCTTTGACGTGGGCACAGAAATCAATCTCTCCTTCAGCACCAGGAATGAGTCTGGGATCATCTTGTTTGGCACAAGTGGCACAATTGTCCCCCCCAGGAGAAAGCGCAGGCACTCTGCAAGGAAAGCTGCTCCTCTGAGGAGAAAGCGCAGACAGACAGGACAGGTATGAGGAACCTGGAAAAAGATAAAAAAACCCCACAATTCTACTGAACTGCTACGGTTTGTTTCAAGACACTGTCAGATGTTTATGCTTAAGTTAAAATTCAGTTATTGGGAATAAATTATTTCAAATGTTATCCTTTATCTGATGAAAAATCTAACAGAAGCTCAGAATTGGTTTTTTGCCTTGGAGAAATTGTTTCTCTTACAGATTTATAGTCAGGTATCCATTGCTTATTGCTAAGCAGCAGATTTGGTTTTTTATTATATTCCATGTTAGGTTTTTTAACCAAACCTAAATATTAAATCATACTGTTCTTCACTCATTCTGAGGAGTACTTATACACTATTAATGCTTGGAAACTCTCTCATTCCTGTTCGTAGAGACATAAATGAGGATCATTCTGATTTCCCTGAGACCAAAAGAAAAAAAAGGCTGGTGAACAGAGTGTAAGATAAGCCCCTTGTTTGGGATCAATGTGATGTGGAATTTAAGACTTGAGTGCTCCGGCCTCTCCTTCTCTCTCATAAAATACAAATTTGCTATATAAGTCCACAGTGTCTGAGTGACTGTTAAAAGTGTGATTGCTAGAAATTGTTAGAAATTATTCAAGTCTTGACTAAATCTTGATTAAAATCCTGACAGACAGCCACACTACAACGGCAATAAAGAGAATGTGTTGCTGCATTCTTTGTTCAGGACTTCTGGGAAATGATATTTCATTATTCTCCTTTCTGCCTATTTTGGAAGAGTGCTCTCAGTGACCTGGAGTAACACACTCCAGGGACAGCACATTGTAATGGCTCACCTGGATGACATTAACCGTAGGGTAGGGGCTCCCTTATCATTTCCCAGCTCTTCAGGTCACAGGAGTGGACATGACCACTTATTGCTATAGTAACTGGAGTTCAGATCCTGAAATCTGCCACAATATGATACTGGCATTGGAGTAACTACTGGCATGATTTGCCAGCCCTCCAAACACAAAACTCAAGCTGACATCAATGCACTTCAGGGCTTGATGAGTTTAAGAGCAGGTCTTGTATCAACAAAAATCAGAAGAATTGTAGGTTAGAAGTTTCCATCTTTCCCTGAAAATAGGTAGAGAGTTAAATCTTTTGTTGATGTTTCCAGCATGACCTTGTTTTACCCCTTCCTTGTTATAAAAGTGCCAGAGTCTGAGTATAGCAGCAGCAGCAGCAGAACTGAAACAGCAGTGTCTTGTCTATGGTTAGCACATTAAAAGCCTGTGTAAGACAATAAAACATACACACTAGCGTAAAACTGAGTGAAATAATTTCTTTCCGAACGTAACTTACCTTTTCACTCCAACATACACTTTGCAGGCCTACTATGCCGTGTTCCTGAACAGAGGCCGGCTGGAAGTGCACATCTCCACTGGGATCCGAGATCCCCACAGAATCACCATCAGACCAGAGGCTGGCAAGTTTCACGACGGCAGAGCACATTCCATCCGGATAGAGCGAGCTACAGGGTAACAAATACCTGGGAGTGCTACAGACCACAGGAAACAGCTAATTCAACAAAGCACATGTATTGATGGCTTTGGTAATCCATGTAAATGCTTCTGCTGAGACAAAAAAATTTAGTTTAATTCCACCATTATCCAAAAATTCTTAGAAATAAGTTTCTGATAGTCATTATTGTTCTGAAGAGCTGGGTTTACAAGCTTTTGTAGGCTACCAGCCTGTTTCTCCAGAAACCTCTCTGAACTAGCATCTTTAACCTTCTGATTCTTGGCAAATCTATTTTGTTAAAGAATCTGTGGGTGACAAATTCTGTGTGCAGTAAATCACCTTTTCAGGACATGTAGAAAAACACCATCTTCAAAGGGTACAAACTGCAACAGCACAGCAGCCTGTAGGCTTTTTGAGATGCCATGTGCTGGACAAAGTGGTGCCCAGCCAAATATGGTAAAACCGTGAAAACAGTCTCACTTTTCTTGTTGGAAAAGCCATCACAGACCTTCTCAGACCATGTTGTTTTACACTGAATTTCACTTGAATTCCTTTGTCCTTTCTCAGATGTAAAAAATTTCTTATTACACTTCACTATTCAGAAAGTGACTGGAAACAGCATTACTGTAGTGTGCAGGACTCAGGCAGTATTATTTATGGCCTGGAATAGCCCTTGTTCCAAGACGGGGTTTATTATGGACATTTGAACATGTGACACGTGTACATCCAGTACAGACATTTGTTAGATTAGTGCACTATGCACGATGTTCTGTGTTGTTAAAAGAAGAGAGAAACAAGATGTGACATCCAGCATGTTACAAAAGGCACTTAGCCACTTCACCCTCTTAGCCCCACAACACTGCAGCCTTCTTGACCAACCATTCCTGTCTAGTCCTGAGGTGCCCTTCTGTCCTTTCTGTAATTTTCTTTCCTTTCCATATAATTTTCTGACTGAATTTCTATTATATTGTTAAAAAACCTCTCGTAAATAATGTCTCCAGTCAATAAGTCTCCTCTACTTTGGTGACTAGATCAAAGTCAAATGGTAAAGGCTTTGGAAGAAAAAGTTATTTTGGAAATGGATGACTGCATTTTGTGATACATTTTGTGTCACTGTGACAGAACACAAAGATGCAGATGATAATAAAAAGCTCTAAACAACAAAATAAATTCTTTTATGCGGTGCTATAGCGAGTACAGTAGCTTGAGCTCATGAGGGTACATGTGAGAGTACATCAAGGCAAAATTGCTGTACAATGCCATCCAGCGATGATGCTTGTTCAGATGAGACCTCTGTGTTTTCAAAGTAGCTTTGTTACAAAACAAATTATCTGAACTCTGAAGTCTCTGTAACCTGAAATGGATGTGAAAAGACATAAATTAAGATTAACCCTTCCTCTGCTCATCATGACCACAAGCTTTATTTTTTTTAAGTGAGGAACACCCTGTGAAAACTCTGCAGAGAGATAATTGTCCATATAATTATGAAATACAATATTGATGAAGACTAATGTACATCATCGCGTGGTTCTGCTTGGACCCAAAATGTTTACCATGATTAGCCATGGCTAAGATGCATCAGTACAAAGGATAACTTGAGTCTTGACAATCTGACTTCCCTACACTATCTCTGAAGGCAGAGAAGGGAGGTGTCTTCTCTGGGACACTTCATGGAATCTAAATTAGTCTTTTGCTCTGAACTGCCTCCAGAGAAATCTCTCTCCTTCTGTTTCCACTGCTGAAGGGTCTGGGAGATATCATAGGGATTGTCCTCAAAGATAAGTCCTTTAATAACTGCTTTCTCTAACCCTTTGAAAAATTAATCATGTTTCTTACTCTGTAGCTTTCCAGACCAAATTAATCCATCCAAAACTATGAGGAAACTGGACAATTTGCACATAGTACAGCACTTACGTAATTCAGGTGCTTAAGTCACTATCCAGTTCTGCCTAGGATGTGTGTAAATAACAAAGCCAAGCATTTTATATTTGAAAACAGGCCTCTTTTCAATAAACATTTTCAATATTCAGTTGCTAGCATTTGTAATTATAGTTAAGAAAGAATATTGGAATTCAATATATTTGCAGTTGACAAAAGGGAGTTTATTTGCCAGAAACTGATTATTAGTCAGCCAGTGGTGCTGCAGAGGCTCCTACCTTCCTCTCTTCAGCCTTAACAGTAACCATGGGACTGCTTTGTCTTTTGCTTGTGCCATGTGAAATACCCATGGGAATGAATTATAGCACCTCTATAGTACATGGTGAACAATCTGTGATTTTCCTACTCTGCCACCTCCCCCAAAAAAAGCTACCAGATCTTTAAAAAGTGTACCATATGTCTGCCATTGATCCTGCAGTCAAGAGCAGTGGTTGTGCCCCAGCAAGAAGAGAATAAGGAAATAGGGAGTCCAAACAAAATGTGACCCCGTGCTGTTCCCATCCTGCTGAGCTCTAGATGATTGTATCTACCATCAAAGCACAGCCAGCTCAGCCCCTGCTGTGTCAGTGTTGCCACACCACAAACCACTTCTTCCTGTGCAGCCACAGTCTTGACATTATCACCCCTCCACAGCACAGTTTTGCCAGGCTTTGTCAAACAACAACCAAGGAAGCACAGGAGCAGCTGAAAACCCTCTAGTGGTTAATATGCATTTAATGTGAGCCACCAACTACATAATTTGAGTTGCTCTTTGTTACAGCTGGTGTAGGAGTAAATGGGGCCTGCAAAGGGATGATTTCAGTACAAGAAATAACCAGAGTAATGTATATTTCTTTGCTTTCATATCTTTTCCACAGGATGTTCAGTGTTCAAGTCGATGAAGACAAAGTCCAGACTCAGAGGCTGCCATCCGACCAGCCCATCTCTGTTAAGAAACTCTTTGTGGGGGGTACTTCTTCTCAGTTTCAGACTGCACCTGTCAGAAACATACCACCATTTGAGGGCTGTATATGGAATCTTGTCATTAATGCCACGTAAGTCTCAATGATGCCAACAAACGCCCAGTTAATAAGATCTGGTTAACTACCTTGGGTGCCAGAAGAAAGTTCATTGTTGCAATGAATCATTCTAGCAGCAAATCCTAGAATATGATGTGTTTTCTTTATATGCCATTCCTTTTTTATGTCTACAGTATATGCTCCATAGGCTATGCGATCAGTGAGGTGTTTTACAGGCAAGCCAACACTGTCTGTTTATCCATGAAATCAGAGAAATTCAACAGTAACGCTGCAGTAAGATGCACGTCAGTGATAGGTGTTTGTGGTGTACTATAATACTTTATTTTAGGTAAGGTTTGACTTCCAAGAGAAGTCAAAATGCTGAGAACCACCATGGGAATCAATTTACTTTGTGGAAAGTGCAGTAATTTGGAAGGAACATTTGAGTAAAAGGAAAGGCAATGATGAATAAAATAAAACCTCTATAGAAAGTTTCCATCTAAATCTTTCTTTCACGTATCTGAAGTACCTAAATTAGGATTTTATCACTCCACATCAGCGTAAAGGACTTCTCTGCAATACCACTGAAATTACATAGGCCTGTAAAGTTTGCCAAAGAGGATGCCTGTCTCTTTGCACTGACGGTAGGAAGAAAAGCCAGTCGTCACTATCGCCTCTAGTTTAAGTGTCCCGCTTCTGTACCTGTACCTACCTGTACAGGATGGGATGAATCCTGGCTTTGGTGTCCTGTGAAGTGAAATTACACTGCAGTATGTAACTGTTCTTTAGAAATGGGCGGGCAAAAGGCAGAAAAACTAATAACAGACATCACTCTTTTTGTGTGTTCTCAGCCCCATGGACTTTGCTCAACCCATGTCCTTTGAAAATGCAGATATTGGCCGATGTCCCACACTAGAACCAGAAGTTAGGCCACCTGAGGATGAAGATAAACCAGCTCATGCAACAGTTCTGGTCCAACCTGAACCAGACACTAATGGAGAGGAAGAAGGGCCAATAATCCCTCCTACTTCTCCTCCTCCAACACCATCTCTATCGTCAGCACTTGTAAGTATAAATCACTTCAGTCAGGTAGAGTTTCAAAAGTTTATTTTTCCAGGCAAAATTGAAAGGTTATTCATCAAGAATAATGAGGCACTTTGACACAAAAATAGTAACAATTCAGCATGATACTGTAAATGGAACAACTTGTTACAGGTCAGTAAAACCTGTGGATAATGGAAAACTGATATCATTTGCTTGGATTATCACAACAGTAATTCAAAGAATGATATAGCTTTGGAAATATCTTTGGCTTGCATGCTTAGCCGTAAACCCTTACACTTCAGGATGTAAGCCAAGCAATATGTGCTTGGGTTTGGAAGGGAAATTTTCCCGTGGGAAATCCATTTCATTATGATATTTCTTGTGCTGTTCTCTGATGCACGTGATAACAGCCTTGTCAGTGACAGGATGAAGAAAAAGATAAACCAGGAGGCCTATTTGATATGGCAGTTCCTCTCCTGCTATTTTATAACTTTAGTCAGGAGAATTAGAAAGTGAAACGCCAGTCACTGCTAAATTGAGCTCAACTGTTGTTACCAGAAATAAACAGCTACGTAGTGGCAAGCAGTCTTGTACAACAAAATTTAAGGATGAAACTTCTCTCCCAAGTGTAGTAGTTTCATAGATTGATGCAACATTTTACTGTTCACAAAACATATGTTTACACATCTGAATATTAAAATCAATAATATATACACTGGAAGATATTTTTGAAGGGAAAATTATTTGTATTTTGTTAGACCTGAATACAACCAGCAGGTTTATGCAGGCTATAGTTCAGTATGAGTGAGGTTTCAAAATGGTGTGGAAAGACTGCACATTCCCCAGTTTGTTTGCAAATTCCAATAATGTGCCTCTTTGCATTATTGGAATTTGCACTTCAATAATAAGATTGTTTTGAGAAGTTAAGAACCGAAATTCTATTTGAGATACATGGCTACCTTTGTTGGCCAGGTATATATGGCACAGCTTTATGTAGAAGGACTTGTCAGGCCGTACTGAAATCTCCACATCACGTGCCTGGAAATGGGAGCCTTGGGTTCAAGACAGACAAGCTCCATCCCAGTTATTACCGTATCCCGAGCCCCACAGTTACAAACACCGGCCTGTCAGTGCTCTAGGGCAGCGGTTGTGGTTCGTTCCCACAAGGTGGAGTAGTTGTAGCACCAGGGCTCCAATGCAGCTTTTCTGTTTGGAGTTTAAAGCAAATTTGCAGTACAGTAAGGCTACTGTAGAAAGATAAGGAACCAGGCAACAAGGTAAAAAGGATTATCCAGTTTAATGCTCACTGTTGTGAAGGAATGCAGTCATAGTATCCCTTGATCAAGCCTTATAAACAAAATGAAAAAACAAACTGCAGAAGAGCATGAAAGAGCAAGTGCACACTTTCTAAGACTATAAACACTAACTTTTAAAATAGCAAAATTGAGAAGAATAGATCTACTCATTAATATCAGAAACTAGTCCCATTGTAACTAAGTGAGTTGTGCATATCACACATCTAGAGCAGTGATAATTTAAAACAGGAATTCAAAATAAAAATCTAAATAAAACACCATTACTCCACTTTCCTCTTGGAAATAATGAAACTGTTTTAGTATGCTGAAGACTTGAAACTATTTTAAGTAAGGCAAGCTTTTGGATAGCTGTTATATTTGTATTAGTGAGTTCTTCCTAGAATTTTTCAGGGGACTGTTGCAACAAAGTAACTACAGTCTGGTAATGAGGTAGCGCTCATATGAGATGGCACTCATACGATAGTAAATTATACAGAATCCCAGTATAGAAGGAAAATGTACAGCAGAAAAAAAGTATTTTCACATAGGAGGTTTAAATAAGGTATATGGTCTATTTAAGTCCTTTTGGGACCTTTTTTACCTACATGCATTCATCTGCATGTAAAAGAGGAGGGCAGTTGAATACCAAATGAGAAAAAACCCTATCCTGTACTAAAAGCAAGACAAGATCCATACGGAGGACAGCTGGGAAATACACCAGCCACCAGTCTGCTGCTGCTTGCTGTGAATGCCAGAACGTTCCTCAACACTGGGTAGCTGCTGCTTCTGCCTCACGTTGTTCCCTGCTTCTCAGGGTTCGCTTGCCGCTGAAATGAGGAGTGCCAGCATTACTTCTGCCTTTGACTCCATGACGGTACCTCCCACTTTTGATCCATGCATTTCTGCTCTGTGTTATTAACAGTATTCAGTGAACTGTGGGGACTGCTTCAGTGCTCTTTCTACTAATTGTTTCTTTGTAATTACTAATACAGCAAATGAGAATATGGAGAATGTGTGACAGTCCACCAGTGGCCTTTTCTGTTCTTCATTTCCACTGCCATAGCCGAGTTTCTTGACCTACCAGTCAAGTCTCTTGACATCTTACAAGACAAAATAAAGTGCAGCTGAAGAGTTCAGGCTCTCGTAGAATATGGGAGATAATTAAGCAGCCAGGACACATTAAGGCCATTACTCAAAAAACAAAGCTGAGATATTTTAATACAGGTTGATGATCCATGCTTAGTGTACAGTCTTGTGAAAGCTGTAAAGCTAGCTGTCCTTAGACACAACAAAAGCAGACATAGGCTTGTGAATAAAATATGGAACTTTTTAAACATGCCCTACTGATTTTTTTTTCCTTTTGCTGACTTTTGCACATCAGCCTAATGAATGCTTACTATTATAAGTAGTTATTAGTAAATAATCAGTGTATGCTATGATTCCAACCACAGTGGTGTGTTGGACACTCTCCCACACTCCTTGCCCTTTCTTACAGTCATCCTGCTGGAATGAAGAAAAACTGCAGTGTTTACTGATGCTGGGGAGCAGCTTGTGTCAGGGTCAGACCCTTTACTAACATATACCAGCCTAGGATTAAATTTACTGTCAGAATATGTTCTTTTAGTATGTAAAATGTAAAAGTGTGGCAGAGAAAGATGTGTGTGTGTGTATTTTCAATTCTTTCCAGTACCACTTGTTATTCCCTATCTTCAAATTTTAGCAAGCTCTAATGTAATTGAAGGTATTATATGCATAGTATTGTCATTAACTTAGTTGTTAGATTTCTAGATAAGCCTGTAAAGCTTAAAGTAATTCGAAATTTTATCCTGCATTATGGGAGTATTTTTTTTTTCCTTTTTGATGATTACTGGAGGACTGGTATCATACATTCATAACCTTGCTTGGTCCTGGTGAATTTTCCCTGTTTTTTCCCTCCATTGCATATTGATGTATCAATTGTTCTTGTCATAATGCATGGTGTTCTACTCTGTCATATTCAAACCAGAGTATTCATTATGTAAAACTATATTTTATAAGTGCTCTATACTGTTATGAAGATTTTTGTGATGTGTGAAAGCAAAAAAAATAACATTACTGGAAAACTGAGTGAGAGGGGGGAAAGAAATTTCCCCTTTGCAGTTGAAATCTCAGTGCTTAAGTCACTCACGACATTTTCAAAACGTTTCAGAGAAAGAACTCTGTCAGCAAGGCACCGCACCTTGTGCTTTGCAGGTCCCTGCTGAGTCAGGGCTCAAATAAGAGACTGTCACCAATCCAAAATTATAGCAGCCACAGTGCTTAAAAACAGAGCTTGCAGCTATCAAAGTTTGTTTCTTTCCCAGCGGTATTGTCTGATATTGTGTTGAGTTAGATCCTTTGAGTAGTTTCTTCACAATACTCGCAGTGGGAGGCAAAAGCCAGACATAAGTAGAAGCTGGTAATTACCATGGTCTCGCATTGCCCCAGGCACCCCTATACAAGAGCTTTAGGACCAGAGATTAAAAGACCTGGTGAAATTAAAAGGAGAAAATTATAGTGGACAGAAGATATTTTACCTTGCATTGTTGCACCACTTCAAGATTAACAGAAGTGGAACGACAGGGAGGGGTTTCTTTCTTTACAACCTGGGTGATGTCTCTACATTAGACAGCTGGGGGAGTTGAACAGTTGTTATATCTATCCATCAGTTACTGGGATTCCCTGATTGTTTGTGGGGGCCTTTCAACAGACCCGGGGGAAACAACAGCACATTAAGCAAAGAATACAGTTGTAAAACAATATAAAGAAGTCAAATGAAGAACTCATTGACAGCTGCAGGATCTGAAACTAATTTTAACTCATTATTTTTAAGGTGACTAGATTTCAAGTTGACAACAAAGCATCCCTTTAAAACTTAAATCTTGCTTCATTTCTGTAAGAGGGCATCCTACTATGTGAAACTCAGTTATGTGAGCTAAGAGTACACTAAGCTGCCTGGAAACCACTTAAGACCCTTGTAAATGTCCACTGGTGAAAGCATGAAAGCAGCAATGTTCATATATTACTTTTATTTGCTTTTACAGCCAGCTTAATGAGCTCTGCTTTTACACCAAGTTCCTGTCATACTGGTTTATAACTTTAGCTGATGTGATGAGACATCAGCACACAGGAAAATTGCAGGGCCAGTCTCTAGACTAGGTACAATATTCTCAGTCCTGAGCAGCAAGAAGACTCCCAGCACGTGCACAGCTGAGACAGATACAAAATATGAAGTTCGTATGATTGCTGTATATTTTGCAGGACTCCTGTGCTGCTGACACAGAACCATCCATTTTAGAAGGTGGCAAGCAGTTTGGTCTTTCAAGGAACAGCCACATTGCAGTTGCATTTGATGACACCAAAGTGAAAAACAGGTATGTAGTTTGTTTCAGCAATGAGTTTTGATGGAATAATGTCAAAATAAAACACCCCTCCTAATTCTCTCAAAGGCATCTCCCAAAACTATGGATATAATCTGAAAAAGATCACATCCCATGACTAATTAATTCCATTAAGCAAATCTAAAAAAGTATTAAAGCATGAAATCTAGGAAATTAAATGCCCACCTAAGTAGCTCTCACAAAAACAATTTACCTCTTTGTTTGTAAAGATTTGGGCACAAACAGAACCCAGACTGATTTGCTAAAAACCAAACAGATTAATGGAACCAGGCTGTGCAACTGACTTCATAGATTTCTTTTTCAGAAGAAAGTTTTTTTGTTCAGTAACTTGATAATTTCTTTTAATAAGCAAAACTTCTTTTCCCTTTCCTCCAATAGTTAAGATCAATCTTGCACATTAAGCAGGAAAACTGACACTGCCACCCCAAAGCATAACAATACATACATATAGATGTTGATGTGCAAAGGAATTCCATGAACTGTTTATAAAAATGCAGCTTTTTTCAATGATTTTGTGAAGCTAGAACTTGTTAGTTGTTTATTTTTCCTCTGAAGGTACATGGTCATTAACAAATGTGCCATGTCACACCACTAAGCAATTTCGCTGCTTATAGTTTCCAAATGCATTAGCCTCACACTTATTTATCCCTATTAAGATGTTGTACCACATATGCTAATTTTAGAAAACTAGGAATGATCCTGGACTGATCATTTTCATGCAATGATTTTTCACATTTGTATTATCAGCTGCTTTCAGGTACTGACTTTGCAGCTCAGCTTGAGCAAGGTTAGTGATGTGTTGCCAGTACAGACTTAGCATTAGAGAATCTAAATAATTTCTTCACAGGTTCTTTGCTGTAGAGGAGGTTCTCAACATTACTATTCTGTCCAAGGGGTCAGCAGGTTTGCTCAGACACAGCCTCATTTTCTCTTGGGAGAGATCAGGATAAGTGTTTTATATCCTCATTGTAAACTCTTCTCTCTGCATCTTTAAAAGTTTTGCAACCTGTCTTCAGGCAATACAACTCATTAGAAACTCAACATTTGCCAGCTGTCACTACAGCTCTCCTCTTTGTGAGCATGTGTGTGTGGATGATGGATAAAGCTGCTGGAATTTTACAAGTGATGGGATTTTCTAGATGCTACCGCGGCAGCTGAGAATTGTATCTTGAAATTCTATGCCAAGATTGTAATTTTGTATCTCCACAGCAAAGGAACTAATGAATGCTCACATGTCAGGGATCAGATACATGTGAAATGAAATTTGCATACAACCAAATTATTTTTCTTGAACTCTAGTGGGCCAGTAAAATTGGCCACTAACTGTATAAAATTCCTTTAGAGAAACACAAAAAGGTAAAGCAGATGAATTTGTCTAGTGCCTGACTCCAAACATCTTTTCCTTTGTTACTGTTTCCTGTTTGTTTGATTTCTAGGCTAACAATTGAATTTGAAGTCCGAACAACAGCTGATTCTGGCTTGCTGTTTTATATGGCCCGCATCAACCATGCTGATTTTGCTACTGTTCAGATAAAGAACGGTCTGCCTTACTTCAGTTATGATCTGGGGAGTGGAAACACCAGCACAGTGATTTCCAGCAAAATAAATGATGGCCAGTGGCACCAGGTATAACAGTCTCTAATTCTAAATTATTCTTTGTAATGGTAAGAGTGAGCTTTGTTTTGCCTTAAGATATTTGCAAAATGTGGTCCACAAAAGCCAAATTTTACAACTAGGATTTTCTGGGGGAAAAAAAAAATCATCTAGCAAAATTTGTGTCAGGTGCACTGGTACACAGAAATTTATCCTTCAAGAAACACATATATCTGAGCATATTTAAAATACGTCCCATGTATAGTAAAGAATCACAGAAAATGTTCCTTCCTGCTTAATAGGGCTCATGTGAGTATCAGCTCACAATGATGGAATACATCATTAAAACACGTTGTTTCGACATTAATAATGTCATTGTTAAGTCAGAGTGCTAAGAACAAAGAAAAAAAAAAGAAGTAACATGTAAGTAAACCTTCCCTGGATTATTAATTCAGTAGGGAATAAATATGATATTCATGGATGTATTTGGCAGCACCTTCTGTGACTTTATGAGAGGGGGCATTATATGCAATGCCTGTGGCATTTGGATGCTAAGAGAAGGAATAATATCACAACCATGAAATCTACTATTACTGGGCCAAGGACAACAGAAACAATATATTCATTAAGTGACATGCTGGAAGGCACCATTAAAGACAGAGGATAAAAGTATACATGTAACTATCTGTTGAATTTATATACGGCAAGTTACCTTGAATTTTGTACAGATATGTAGAAATTCAGCATCCACATCTCATCCCCAAATGAGAAAAAAATCTAATTGCATTTTCTCTTGCACTTTAATTGCCTCATTCCCACTCTGTTCTCCAGGAATTTTATTTTCACAAGATTTTTAGTCATGAACTTTTTGGTAATAGCAACTGCTCTACACCAAGGTATTTCATAAAGGGAAAAAATGAAGTTGTAGAAATCATTTATCTCTTTCATATAATGCCTGGGAGCACTGGCAGTAGACCAAGGCCCCATTCGGCTACTCCCTCTGTACATACAGAAGAGATGCTTTTGCTTCTTTAGCCATTTTCTCTTTATTCTAAGGTAACTAAATGGAGCATATATTTCTTACTGGAAGATTGTGCTCTTTGGGCATACAGCTTGGCACTCCACAAGAGGGGGGCCCCTTTTTGTAGATCCTGTTTCTATAGCGGAGAATGGAGACAAAGTCAGAGTCCCCAAAAAGCACAAGAAAATTTTGAGAAGGGGGAGGAGGGAAGGCAATGGTTTTAGGAAAAGGCCACGGTCTTTGTTTCTGAGAAAGCAGGGGCTTCTCCTTAAAATAATCCTTACAGTGACAACCTTTTCTCCATTTGGAATGATTTAGGTTAAAACATTTCCATCAGGCCTACAGAAGCCACTTGGTGCTGCTGCTATCCTGCTATCTGTTTAGGTCCTCTGTAAGAACGTCTGTTTCCAGTTCCTGTCTCACTTACCTAATCTTCCTTCTGCCCAAGGTGTAGTTATCCATCTCAAATTTACAACTGCCTGTAAACATCAGGTTCAGGCCCTCACCTTCAGGCCCCCCTTGCCAGTGTTCAGTGATTCCCACTGCATGACAGATACGCTGCCACACTGGAGCAGAAGCAGTCATGTTAAAGAAAAGCCAAAAAATGCTATTTGTCTCTCTTTGCTATTCTGGTGAGCCAACTACTGTGCTGTTTAGAAATCTGCTAATATGCATGATGCGTTTTGAACTTATCCCTTTTTTTATGCAGAACCATTATTATACTGATTTGTAGAGATTTAAATATAAACTTTTGGAAAGACATTGGCCTAAAATTTCCTCAGCTTTTCAGCAACTGCACTCCTTCCATGCGATTCACAGTCCATTTGTCTGAACAGAAGCCATAATACCAACAGAACATAGTTGGTATTATATTTACTCTAGCATGAACTGTGATCTTAGGCATGTCCAAATTAGTGGAATCATAAACTCAATATTGTCTGCAAACATGTGCTGCTATAAAGATTTGCAATCGGTGCCATAACATTCAGCATTTATTCTGAAGTACTTACCTATTCTCAGTACTTAAATTTGCTGTCTGATTCCAGGAAAAAAAAAATAATATGCCGTGCCTTTTATAACATAACAATGAAGCATTTTAAAGGAATCTCAAGTCTTTTCAGTAGTTCTAATAAACAATTGTCATGATGCCTCCTGACCCAGATGCAATTAACACGCAGTCAGATGTTGGCACAAAACCTCACTCAGGAGCTTTGTTCCATAAATATTATACATAGCTGCTGCCATGGTACTTCTGTAACCACTCCTACTACTTTCTCACGTATTGTTAAATGTTTTGGACTGTGAAACTAGTTACAATCTGGAAATGCTTGGTTGCCAGAAAACTATCTGTAATTGTATTGTGTTTTTGTGTCTTTCTAGATAAAAGTAAGTCGAGTGAAGCAAGAAGGAAACCTTATAGTAGATGGTGTTTCTAACAGGACTGTGAGCCCCAAGAAGGCCGATATACTGGATGTTGTAGGAATGCTGTATGTGGGAGGATTGCCCATTAACTACACAACCAGGAGAATTGGTCCGGTAAGCAAGTTTGTTGAAGTTACCTTACATGCCTTAAGTATGTCTTCATTGGTAGCAATGTCTTCCAGTTTTATTTTGTCTTGCTTTTCCCTCAGACTGCTCAAGAATATGGATAAAATGGACTTTAGTGGAGGTACACAACATTCTTTCGGTGGACAGATCTGACTCAGAATCCAGTTAATGCAAAAAAAAAAAAAATAGAAATAGCAGAGTTATTTACTGTTTTGGAAAAGCAGTGGAAAACTTTTGGAGAAGTTCCATACACTTGTATCCACTTGGATCACTGCACAGCTAGAATATAGCTTCCTGCATACCACTTGCCCTTTCTCTTGGCTGTAATTATCTAGCAGCAAATGCTAAGAAACAGTGAAAGGATCTCCTACAAGGAGCAGCAGAAGCCAAAATTACTCTGGACTAAGTACCCAGAAGTACTGCTGCCTACTGTAATAATCACTTTTGTGTTACTGTTACTAAAAGAGAAGAGAGGGTGTTTTGAAGGAAGGCCATGAAAATGCTGTTGTCCTCTTTCTGTTTCCAAATTAAATGTGCATATATCAATTTATCACTGTTTTGGTTCAAATGCCTGGCTTCCATGCTGACATGGAAGATGACAGAGAGCCCAGGGAAATAAATATAATTTTGGCCTAAATTTTGTAGAGTTAACTAAGAACACTGTATTCTCTCACCCAGACCATTTACTCCATCTATCTGCACAACTCCATGCCAGTCATCTCACCGATACACTTCCAACCTCCCAAGATACACCAGTATCAGAATGGGAGAAAAAACCTCTTCAATGCTTTCTTTTGCTCTCTGTGCAGAGGGTTCTTTCAAAGCAGAACCCAGAACCTGAGTGAATTTATTTATAGCAAACAACAAATTTGGCATCTAGCACAGCACAAGTCAGACACACAAAAAATGGAATATCAGTAGGAGCTATGTCTGGGTTCATCCTGGGTAGATACAGAGAATCCATAAAGAGGAGGCAAAGCACAAATCTGGTAAGGAAACAACACAGACTCCCAAAGAAGCTGCACATGAGTAAATACCATTGTACCAAGATGTTTATGGAATGGAAAATACCAGTTTATAGACAAGCAAGAGTCCCCTTCTTTGGGTGGACAAAATAAGTACAGAAAAGGAATTCCTAGATCCTGTTTAAGTCCCTGTATTGACTGATGGATAGGGAATGAAGGGGATGAATAACCACTCTACATCTGAGAGTTGTATTCCATAAAGAGAACTGACCTGTAAGATCATGTTTCTTAGTAAATAATAGATTGTGCAGAAAGCCCAAACTGAGGCAAACCTACTGATCATTTGGATTTACCAAACCAAATCTGAGGCACTGAAAACCAAAAGCAATACTTAACTACCCACAACATATAATTCCTAGTAGTATCAAATTATGCTCTTTGAAATACATCTGCAATTTACAAATACTGATCTAAGGAAAAAGATAACACTAAGTCCTTACCTATTGCTATTTGTCAGAGGTAATGGAGGGAACCCATGCAGATAAATGGTTCAGTCTTGCAATAACAATCATGTCAGGTCCTGACAGTCTTATGTGCTTTGGGATTTAAATGAAGCTGTGACTTCAAATGTCGTGTAAAAACCAGTGCTTGCCTTCCAGTCATGCTCAGTAAAATACACCACGATGTATGAGACAGTGCTGTGTTGTAGCTTCATGTAGAGGGTCTGAAGCAAATCTGAAGCAAACCAAGTTGAAAGGATGTGCTAGGGCTTTCTTCTAAACACACGTTAGCCTTTTTAGACAGTAATCCATTATGTTACCATAGGTGGGTTGGCTTTCTTTTCAGTGTAGAAGACTAATATCCACTTGCTTAGCTTCAGCAGATATCACATTTTAAGCACTCAAAATTCTGCTTTCAGCAAAAGAGGTCATATTACCTGTTACCATGCTAGAGTATAACCAGATCTGCTTTTCCATAGGGAAAATTGTAAAGTTAGAGAATGTTATTGAATTGTATCTTGCATTTCTGTGATTTATTCTTGCAGTGAAGATTTGTTTTGTTTTCTGGCATTTCTCTTTTTTGATAACAAAACTTGTTGATCTGGAGATGACTTTTACTTAGAAATTGCTAAAAGGTCTATTTATGAAGAATCTGACAGAAAGCATTGTTCAGCTCAGAACTGAATTTATTCACCGATATTGCTCAAATTCCCATGAAAATATTGTAAGGTGTATTTAGCTGTAATAAGCTATATAATTTCACAGTACATACAGCTTTGATTTACGAGAAAATAACTTCTTGGAAATTCTTTCCAATTACAACTCAGAATATTGTCAGAGGAGTTGGTGTGCAGAGTCAAGAGTTCGCTCTGCAGGTGTGCCTTTATCCTTTTTGTATTTGTGCATATTTCTAGGCTGAATTTTATACACTGATGTTTATTTTCCTCCTTTCTACTGCACTGCTTATGAATATATCTTCTTTTTCTTCCTCAAAGTACATGTTCTATCATTTTCCTCTCTCCCACCAGTATCAGGGATAGATTTTCCTAACTCTTTAAGTCAAAGATCAAAGCCCCTGTCTGAATCTGAGAACCAAAATGCAGCTTCTGCAGACCCTGGAGGGAAGAAGGGAGGGAGAGCTCTGGAGGAGATGCCAGTGGCTTTCAGAAGTCCCACTGGGATGCCCTGGTCGCACCCAGAGGAACACCTGCCCCAGGCAGGATCGTGGCTGCCCAAACCACTGTTCTAAGTGTGTCCAGACCAGCTGCTGGGGGTCACAGTCGTGTGTGCCCAGTGCAGAAGCCAAACTGGAGCTGCAGTTTGCTACCCTGCACAGGAGCCTCCCTGGACCTGGGCACATTCCCCGCCTCCACCTGCCTCTCTGGCCAACTGAGTGGCCCTGATCACTGCAGTCATCAGATATGTGCAGTCAACAACCTTTACAGAGGGGCTTTGTTCATTTTAGTAGTGATGTTACCTGCATTACCTCTGTCTTACCATGCAACATTAGGCCCACAAGTAAAGTGATTAAAGGAAGGAAAAAAAGAAAACCCACCTAGTAAAATTATCAGCAGCCCAGAGAACTATAGCCGCTGTCTTCATCTACTTGCAAACCCCATAACCTAGTCAATTAAAAAGGCAAAATATAGGCCATTAAATTCCTGCATTGCTGATGTAATTTGCTATGTTTCATTATGCAGTGTATTATTTTATGTCCCCTCCATTAAGCCAAATAGATGTGACTCAGATCACATCCCTGAAAAGTAATGTAATTCATCCTCAGTATGACTAAGAGTAGATTCCAATTACAATCAGATATTAAGGATTAGCCATGTAAAATTCAAGTTTTATTCAGCTCCATAAATCCAGCAGAGAAGCAGAGAAAATTCAGTCGCTGATTGCATACTTTAGGCTTGCTTCTCATAGTTTTACATTTTGTTTGAAATATTGACTGCAGGTCCTCCATAGCATTGATGGCTGCATCAGGAATTTTAAAATGACAGAATCACCTGTTGACCTGGATAATCCAACTTCCAGCTTCAACACTGGAAAATGCTTTGTTACTGCACAGAAGGGAACATACTTCGATGGAACAGGCTTTGCCAAAACAGGTAATGAACAACAATTCTGGTGATAGTTAAAAAACAGAGAAAGAGGAGATTCTGCTTTCAAAAACTCCCAGTGTTACCTAACTCCTGTTGGCTGGAGGCAAAGTGAGACTAATACATGAAACTCTTGCAGATCATTTTTAGTTATCTCACTTAAAGGAGAGACTATATGACTTCCTAGCAAGGTCTTTCACTAAGCACAATTGCCATAAAAGTTATTTACATGGTTTCACATGAAATGGAGTGCATTAACAATGCTGAGTTAGTTACTTTACCATACTCTTAGCACAATTTACATGATGATTTTTAGGAATAATGTATTAGATGCTTATCTTCATTTTATTGTGCTTCCCGTTTTCTCTCCAAGTCGGTGCATACAGAGTGGGAACAGACCTGCTCGTGGAATTTGAATTCCGTACAACACGAATGAATGGTGTTCTCCTAGGAGTCAGCAGCCAGAAAATGGATGGGCTTGGCATTGAATTAGTAGGTGGAAAAGTGAGTAGCAAAGCAGTTTTGTCTCTTCATAACGACTGGTTTTAGACAGCACAGGTAGTTTAAATGCAAGGTTACTACCCCAATCTCAAGATGTCTCAAATATCAGGGCTTTCAAAGGAGCAAACCTTTGCAACTTTCTATGCATCTAGAGGCTCTTACACTTTTAAAAAATACTTTAAAAGATTCTGTAACACCTGAGTCTCCTAAAACTGCAACATCAGGACTTAAATTAGTGACCATAAAAGAAGTTTTGAGGAAAGGCTTTGTCATTAATGATACTAGTTTCTCTTGTGGGTATCTTTTAATTTACAGTCTGAAAAACCTGTCATTATTCTGTCACTATAAAGATTTTGCAGGGGTGTAAAACACCCTAAAACTAAGACCAAAAAAAAAAGGAAAAATTACAACTTAGACAGCAATTTTGCATATTTCCACTTGTGTTTAGCTCAGTGACAGAACCCACATCCCAGAGGGACAGCAATCCACACAGAGTCTGGTACTAACTTAAAGCTTTGGCATGTACAGTCAAACTGTGTTGACTTCAAATAAAATAAACTAACAAAAACAACTGGACTGTTTTGAAAACTGGCTGACGTCTATGCCATGCTTTTCAGGTGATGTTTCACGCTGACAATGGTGCAGGCCGATTCTCTGCTGTCTATGAGCCTGAGGCACCAGGCAGCCTGTGTGATGGGCAGTGGCACAAGGTTCTTGCAAACAAGATCAAACATCACTTGGAGCTGACTGTGGATGACAGACAGGTGGAGACTGACAGCCCAAACAGGGCCTCGACCTCGGCAGACACTAACAACCCTCTCTTTGTCGGAGGTTATCCTGGTGAGCGTGCAACACACAAATTATGCTTTACTTATGCTCCAATAATGCTGCCTTGGTAATGGCTTAAATGTAATTAGGACTAGTATGCTAAAGATGATGGATAAGACAGGCCAAGTTTGTTATCAGTTGGCGTGATGCTCATTTCTGCATTCAGCTGCATTTCAGAACAAGAAGTTCTGCAACAAGAGACTCTTACAGATACCCCTGCCCCATTTCAAACATAGGCACTGTCATAGGGATCAGACAGACTTTCTGCCTTCTGCTGCTCACACACACACAGCCTCCCTCTTAAAACTTTCTCTTTAGTAACAGCATAATAGTTATGTTGCAGTAGTAACAGCATTTGGCATATTTAAATTTAACTTAAGAACAGCAAATTTTAACCAAAGAATGTATATATGCCCTTGAAGGGGCAGGACACTGTGTGTAAATCAGCCTGTAAAACCTGAGGAACTGAGGAATAAGAACAACAGCTTGCACAGAGAGGTAAGAAGACACCATCTCTTTCTAATTAATGCCCTTGCTTGTGGTGTGCTGGGTTTTAAAGGAAAAAAACCCATAATCTACATTTGCTAATCAATATTCTGGAGGCCCTCAAGAGAACTTGCTTTGTGCAGAGGTAATTGAACAGAATCGAGAATTGGTCTGAGCTCTGTAGCTAGCTTCATCTTCCACTAAGCTGATAATGAATGCTAGTTTTCATCTCTTCATAGACAGTCAATAAATTTTCTAATAGCAGTTTACCTTCTGAAAATACAGTTAATATGTTTGCAAAGTACCAATTTTGTTGTGCTTGTAATAAATTTTCCCTCTAGCTTGCAAACCAAAAAGCAAAGTATGTTTCCAGCATGTGTCTGCTCTAGTGCACACTGAGGTCAATGTCAAGACACCTCTGAGTTAGTTAATTACTAAATTATTTTCTAGAAGTTGCTTTTTCCCCCATTCTAATGTGTGATACAGTACATCTAAAAAGCCTTCTCTCTCAAGCTTTGGAACATTTAAAAAATTGTCCTTGGTACTGAGATATGAGAGTTGTACTTTAGTCACAATGACTACCAATAAAGACCAACAACTTTGTGCCAGAAGGAAAACTGGTTTGTGGCAGCCTTTTTACAACAAAACAAGATTCTAGCATGGGAGCCAGCATTGAAGAAACACTGCAGATGGCGTTACTATCTTGTTCTGGACTGGGTGTCAAGAGGAGACACACAAATCGCAGTAACACTGCGATCTGTACAAAACAAGCCTACACTTACATCGTGTTGAAGGGACATCCGTGAGTTCAGCCACATGCCAAGTTAAGAAATTATTTAATAAACCTACTGCATGTGTAAACACTTGAGTCTTCTTCTGCTGTCTAGTCTAGCTCATCCAGGATTTGTTTTAACATTCCCAATACCTAGACAGCTACATCACAAATTTTAACCACAGTATCATGGGATTTTGTAAAATTAGTAAGTATTTGTATTTTCCAGTCCTCTTGAAGCTTCTCCTGGCTGCATAAATAGTGAAAAACAGTTGTAAACCAGCTAGAATTAGGTGATGGAGAATTTTCTGTGTAGAGAAAATTTTCACCACCATAGTGTGGACAAGAATATAGATTCCTGGGTACCCATAAAAGCTTGCATTCATCTCCTGGTATCACTCTTCCCTGTGCAAGGAGAGACAGATGGATTCAGCCATCTTATCCTCTGTGAAACACAATAATGCTATGGCCAGACAGTCTCTACAAGTGTAAAGTTACTTCTGCAACTCCTACTTAATTAATCACATAGATTTGTATCAAAGTGCATGCCTGTAGCCACTTTTTCACTTGGAAGAACACTGAGAAACAAGTTAACACAAATTTCAAGCAGTTGAGAGAAATATTTCCAGCTTCCCAGTCAAACCACCCTCACTTCCATCCCCTCCTTCATTAGTGGAAGAGATGTACTCCAACCCCTGGCTTTACTATCAGCAAGGAAAAAAAAGAATACTTGAAAATTGTCCAAACTAGTCTGTAAATGACATCTGAAATCCATCCTGAGGAACTGACTTTCTTGTGATGTTGGGACTGAGAATTGCATCTATTTTGGCCTTTTTTCCCCTCTATTATTCTGTGGATAAATAGCTCGAGAAGTTGAATATCTGCAGAGCAGCATGTGTGTATTGTATACCATTTGCAGGTAGCAAGCTGCATATGTGGGTTACAATGGCAGTTTAAATGTGTTTGGATTCTGCCACTGTCATAGTAGGATGGAAAAAGAAAAGAAATCTGGATTGTTATCTAACAGAAGCATTCTTGACATTAGCTCATAGTGTTTGTAATTTTTTAATTATAAATACATACTCAGCAAATAAAACATTTATATGTTGCTAGGGACATCTGTTCTCGTGCAGGACTCTCAAAGAACAAAATTAAGTATCAACTCTAACTAAGGTAATTCCTTTTTAATTTTTTTTCTCTCCTTCAGATGGTGTGACCCAGTTTGGGCTGACGACTAATATCCGTTTTAAAGGATGTATTCGATTTCTGAAGCTCACCAAGGGTACTGCAAAACCTCAAGAGATTAACTTTAGCAAAGCTTTGGAGCTGAAGGGTGTCCAGCCACTGTCGTGCCCTGCAGATTGACTGTCATTCAGCTACTATGGGTCTGTTTATATAAGCACCTCAGATTAAAAAAAAAAATCTATATCTACATTGCATTCATAATAAAATGGTTTTTGCGCAAGTATTTGAGTAGTGTTTGTGGTATATTCCAGTGGCTATTTCAATGTACCTCCCAGGAATGCATGCACTAATCCCTTCCCCCCATTCCCTTCCCCCTCCCCTAAAGGAGTAGAACAGTAATTTTTATCTATCTCTTTCCTTATAGCTTGAAATGGAAATGTCTCATCGTTCTTGTCATGAGTGAGACCACATATTATGCAGGTTGTTCCTTTTCTATGGAACACAGAATCACAAAATATCTCAAGTTGGAAGGGAACCATAAGGATCATTAAGTCCAACTCTTTGAAATGCTCCCTAAATGCTTTTGGCTAGGTAGATCTCTAAACTTGTATTCCTTTACAATTCTAAACACAATGCACTTGTGTGCATGCACAACTTTATCCTTCATTAGCATATTAACTTGCTTCAAAAATTATGTTCTGATCACACCCAAGAGCTTTTAGAAACTTTTCTGATCATAGTATTTCCCATGAAGTTTCACAGGGAAACGAAACATTTTATGTGGTCTTTATGGCTGCTGCCATGCTATAGCTGGGGAACCAAGTGCAGGAAGGAAAATGTTGGTACTTAGTTACCTTATTTGGGATTATTGATGAAAATATGTTGCACCTAAAATCCCTGCTATATCACTTGAACAGCACTGAATTTTAACAGAGGTTATGTTGTTTGGTGTTGGGACATTGAGTCTCTAATGGAGGGAGTAGAACTGGTTCTATTACTTATCTCAAAATACAGTTTCAAATGATGCTTCATAAAGTTTGAAATTCCTGCTCTCTCCCACATGATACTGAAGTTACACAGAGCAAAAATCACAAACCAGGTTTCTAAAGGAAGATGAAATCTTGACACTTGGAGCAGAATAGAGGTGAAGCAGGAGCATTCCAGAAATTATTAGCGCAACACCTACTACTCATCTCTGCTGTTATCTATTAATGAAATTCTTAGCATGAAAGCAGCTTCCAAAGTTCAACTCTACTGCTCCTGCTTGATGTTGTCCGTTTGTGAGGAATACTGAATGCAGAAGCCACCCCAGATCTTCCTTAAATAAAATTTATAGTGCTATGTGGATAGCAGCTTAAATATAGATGGAGAGAGGAAAGTTGCTTCCTAGATTCTCATTAAATGCCAAATTCTAGTGATTTTCCTCGTGCTTGCATGTTTTAGAGGACTATGAAATCATCACTGAAGTGTGGATTATGTTTTCTGTGGATTGTTTCAAGCTGTTACACTGTAGTTTTGCAAAGGTTCTGATCAGACATGCAGAACAGCTGCTGTACGAACATAAAAAAACCTACCTACACAAAAGAAAAAAATACAACAGAAAAACCCCTGGCAGTAAAGTAGCACAACCGTGCAATTAAATGAAAAGGGTTTTTTAAATTATTTTGTTCTGCCCACAAAGAGCCTTGAAATACACATTTTCAGAATTTCTGACATTACTAAAAGAAAGGCAGCTGCAGAATTTGTGCACAGGCTAGCTGCAAAATTTGTGCTTGCCAGCCAGCGCTCCTGCAGGAGTGCTTTGTATTTTACAAAAGGCCTTTTTGACATACAATGTTTCTTTAAACTGCCATGGGAGAAAAAAAAACCTTTACACTGGGGAAAGTGCATTAAAGAGATGGTAATAAATATGTATACTGGCAGTCTAACAGTTTGGGGAGTCTACATCAATCAGATACACCTGAAGAAAAACATCTAACTCCTGTGAAGTCTTGAAGTAATTGCCTTCAGCAAGTATTCTGGTTTTAGTTGCAGTTGGCCCTTAATGTTAAGAAACAGTTAATGGCTGCACAGTGTTACCCATGTTCAAAGTGCTAAGAATTAGTAAAGCATGCATTTGTCTCTGAAAAAGCCTAATTCTTGGACATGTACTGTTTTTAACTTCTACATGGTTGTGCTTCTAACAAACACACTGTAAAATATTCATGTGTTTCTGTGTTATTCTTTATGCCTCATGTATTTACCTATTCTCATGCCTATAAAATTTCAGGATGGTTTGAGCAGCTCAAGAAAAGCAGGCGGTAACACTTCAAATACAGTTGAGTATTTCCAAAAGTCCTAAAAAACATTAAAAAATGAAGCCCCAAGACAATGTTATTGTTATGAATTTCTCACAACAGCCAATTGTTGGCCCACTACACTACCTGGCATATTTCCTAGCCTCTAGATTCTGTTCAACATGTTGGATTCTTTTTTAACCCAAACTTGCTTGCAAAGGTTTTAGGGTTGGTTTTGGGTTTTTTTGGCGGGCTGACTTGGAGACACAGGAGATTTGAACAGCTGAACCTAGAGCTCCATGAGTTAAACCATGCCCAGCCTCAGAGGCAGGAAATTGCCACTGGTCTGCTCAGTGCTGCATCAGCAATGGTCTTGCACATAAATATGTCTTTGCCTTTGAAACAATTACTGACGTTTCTGAATAAAAGAAGTGGAATGGGAAAAAAGAAAAAGAGAGGCCTTTATGCTCTTAGCTCTGTTGAATTATTTCTCTCTTGCGTGACCTTCCAGGAATGCGTGGGACACGGCGAAAACAATTAAACAATGCACATTATTACATTTCTTTCAAGTGGAAAAAAATCAACCATCTGCTGTCCTCTGCTAAAGGAAATACACTCACTAGGCTGAAACAACAGCTACTTCAGCAAATAGACAAGCTAAAAGGAAACAGAAAAACCTGACTAATTTGTTTTCATAGATCAGTGAGTGGATGCACCAAGTACTGTAAGTAAAGCTTTCTGCCTTTGAAGATTCAGCAGAGCATCTGCGAATGATCCCAGCTCCCTGATACTCCCTTTTGCCATGCAAGAGATTAATAGATTGTCAGATTCCAGATAAAGACTAAAATTGCCTGAAACCAGCAGGTTATGAGCTCCAGAGCCATATGCAACTGCTGGAGATTATGCCACTGCTGACTGTGCTGGGAACAATGCAATACCTTTCTAATTCAGGACTGCACACTAATACACATCTACAAAGCACAAGTATTTAAAACCTTATTTTGGTGGATATTTTGCATACAGAAGTTTTTACTGCCTTTATTTTTTTTTCCCCTCACACTTTAAATACTCTGCTGCTAAACTTCAAAAAACCACAAAAACCTTCACATCCAGGTGTTTTTAAAATTGTTTTAAAATCGATCTTGTTGAGTGATGTCACTTTTAGGCATTTATGATGAAGAGTCACTCTGAATGAGACAAATCCCTCATAATTTAGGCCAACTGCTATGTTGAAAAAGGTTGTGTTTTCAGTTTTAAATACAAGCAGTTCTCAAACTCTTTGCAAAGAATAATTTCCTCTTTCATTCTATTAAATCATACTTTCAGCTCTTTATAGAAGCCTATAAAGAGAACATTTTTCTGGTTTAGTATTTTTCATTAGAATGCATGAAACAAAAACTTAAAATGCTAAAAAACCAAAACCATTTCTCCCATCTCTCTTTTATCATGGAAACCACCAGGAATGTCAGTTCTAGGCCTTCCCTTGTTCAGCTTCTGGGCAGTCTCAGATGTCAGCTGAGGGGTTTCTCAGTACATGCAAGTTAAACTTTTCACTGACTTGTTTCTGACCAACAAGAAAAGCATACTCCATACTTTTCATAAGAACACATCTACTGAAGGACCAGCAAGTCCCCACATACACACCAGTTTTTAAACTTTTAAGAAGACCTTGCAGTTTTCAGCTAAGATTTTATGAAAGCAAATAAAACTCTTCTGAAAATATCCTCAATGGATTTTTAAACTTTTTTTTTCTTATTATCATCTGCATTTTCTAATGACAAAAGGCTACCAGTTCTTGAGTCATCCATCAAGTCTTGGAGCTTACACATAGGCTGAACTTCTGCTGTAAGTATATAGAAAGGATTATCACTTTCACCATTTCATGCCTCATACATAGACAAAACCATACAGATCTTTCTTCAAAATAATTTCTTGAATACACTGCTAATGTGTCATGCCATGAAATTTAAACAAGACCCCAGATTATTCAGGTTACACATTTCTATGGTGTTACTATTCATACTCAAGAGTACAAATAATTTCTTCGGGTACCTGAAGTCACAGATAATTCCCAATATGATCCATCTATTTCAATTCCAAAAAACCCTCTTTCCTGTTCAAATTTAGTGGGCAACATAGCACAGAATGACAGCACTTCAGAAACTAAAATATCTAATTTAAGCAAAGAAAGGAAACCCTAGGGAAAAATCTCCAGAAGTCAGTGCTCTCATGTATTTTTAATGCTCCCACAGGACCAACATCATTCTTTACCCCAAATCTAACACCCATCTCACAGTTCTCACTTGACTATGGACTTGACTCTTCACTTACTTTGAAGAGAACTGCACAAAACTCTCCTAGTGCTATAGTCCCCTCCTTTTACCCCATCTTTTTAAAATGATTGAGTACAAAATTAAACTGATGCTTCCTGCCTGCCCAGCATTTATCTATCACTCTGTAATGAAGATAGTAATGAAAGTAGGTGTCTAGCATTTCAGACTATTTTTTATGATATACAGTATTACGAAAAATTCTGCAAGGCTGAATAATCTGCTGTGACATCTCCCCTTTTAAATATGATTTATTTTGACAACTTTGGTTCTTCTAGTTGGCATGAGCAAGGAAGGATGACTGGCAGTTGAGGCCCTAGAGCAGCTACATTTCCTGTGGTTTTCTTCATTATGATTCTGTACTGCAATACAACATGAATTTGATTTAAACGGCCAAAGGCCTCACTCTTTCACTGAGTTTCATGTCAACAGAATGGCTCTCTGGGAGATGAAAAACTGCCCATCTCTCTGAATTGAGGGAACGAAATACATAAAGTGACATGGACTCCTATGACCCCAGGGGCAGAGGGTTACGTGGAATAAACCAGGGCCCTTTTCTCCACAACTTTGAATTCTATGAAATTAGAGTCATCTTAAGCACTGAGGTGCCTGGCCTAAGACAGCAGAGAATGATACCTCAATACCGCTATCAAAAAAAAATCTAATCAGCTATTCTTGACTGCTCTTAAAAAACCACTGCCTTGTACAAAGTCTCAAGGTCAAAGTGCCAGGGTATAGTTAATACTCTACTGCATCTCCTCCAGGCCATGGACAGCTAGGCAGAAGAGTGTACTCCCCAGACAAAATCTACTTACAACAGTGGGTTGCCCTAAATTATAAAACCCAGCTTTCACCCGATGTTGCATCCAGCTGGCGCACGCTGAAGGAAAAGGTTACAACATGCAAAACACTGAAATCACATCCCCAAACGAGAGTAGCATTCATGTAGCCAAAGGGATAGCAGTGAAATAAGCAGGTCAGGAATGTCATTACAGCAGGGCAGAGAAAAAGGTTGCTACAGATAGGAGTAATTCATCTGCAAATCTGCACCAGGGCCAGATACAAAATAGCTCACTGTGGTTTGCTTCTGGCTTTTCTCATGTAAATGAAAATGTAAAAAAAAAAATACAAAAAATTCTACTCATTGTGTCTGTATACTTTTGACTGTTTACTCTCCTGAAGATTACAACTATTCAACAAGCAGTTAATGGTTATGGGTCTAAGCAGGTTTTTCAACAGTGTTTCTAAATTACTGTGGGCCAGAAAATTCAAGGCTGCTTCTTACGCTATTGACTTGATTATTAGCCATCCTACAAAGGGAAAACAGAGAGGGAAAAAACCCCTATATCCAGACATTACAGTTGAAAATACAAAGTAAAGACAGCAGCACTGCTTTCTATTTACATTCAAGAAGGATTAAGCAGTCATCATGGATCAAAATCCACCATACCCATTTTAAACCTGACAGGCAAAGTTTAAAGAGATACATGTTCATCCATACTGTAGCTCTACGGCCACGTTTTTGAGGTGCTAATACATTCAGTGCAAGACTGAGGCAAGCTTGGCCACAGTGCACAAGCACACCGTTGTACACATTGTCCATAAGGTATCTGCTATTTTAAGTCTCCAAGCAGTTTTATGAACTGAACTGCAGCAGGAGTGTGCTTTCAAACACCAGCTGGCAGTGGCATGTTGGGTTGTGAAGTCTCTAAAATGTGATTCCATAAAAGACATTGGATGTTGCTGCTGCTTAGAAACTGTTAAAAGTACGAGAACAGATGGAGAATTAAGTTTACCATTTAGCTGCCTAGTTCATGGACGGTCTTCGGTTCCCTGTTTTTGAAACTAAAGATTTTTATTGTTTAGCTGACCTTTCTCTTTTCCGTAGTGTTTTTAATAAACCATTTCTCTTTGTAATATTCTGCTTTTTGGTATATAAAAACTGACAGTTTTGTCTGGTAGTATTTTGCACTGATAATTAGATAATCAGTCACCTTAAGAATATCGATAGGTTTCTTTCTTTACAGATATAGTATATTTTCAAAATTAAAATCATTCTTAATTACAAATCAAAAACTGTTTGTCTACCTGATTTTTCTGCCATTTATTATGTGGCTGATTTGAGGCAATTAAGGAAGCAAAATAATTCTTTTCCTGTACCGTGGGGCACTGCCTCTCGAAAGAGGTGTGGATGGCCCTAGCTCTAGGGCAATCAATCTCACAGCAAAGAAAACTGCAAAAAAACCCATCAAAAGCCTCCACCTCACAGTAGAAAGAGCTTGAAGAGGGTGCCTATTTCACTCTCTCATATTTGCAGAGCAATGGCCTAGGCAGTAATTCCCCCTTTTTATTTGTGCACAAGGTTTCTCCTGTGATAATGTCTTTTCCTAGTAGGCATCAGCACTCCATGCCTGTACTTGGCAAGTGTTCCAGTGAGCAGGAGACGAAGGAGCAGAGGAAGAAGGGCTGGGTCGCTTATATGCTTGCAAGAATTCTTCTTGTCTTTTTTAAATTTAGTAATTCCAACTTTGGAGAGATTTCTCTCTCCTGAGCCAGTTCAAGAGAGCAGACATAACAAGCACTTGAGCTCTGTAGCTGGCTAAATGCAAGCACACTTCAAGATAAGGGCAATTTTACAGTCCTGCTTCATTTATCAAACCTGACGTGTACTGCACATTATGATTTCCATGTAATGGTTTGACTGTAAATTTACCCTCAGCAAGATCCTTTTATATGCGTTCAAACTAATTTACCTCTTGCTGATCGAGTCCTAAGTTGTAATTTGCTTAAATGCAGAGCCTAAATTGACTAAATCAAATGCATTTGCGCAAACTCAATAAACAGAACCATTATCCACTGGAATAAGCAAGTCTCCTAAGAGCATCAAATGCTTCCTTGCAGTGGAAGAGTTGGCTCAGGAGCCAACCACCACTCCAGCTAATGACCATGCTTCTCCCTCTATTTCATTAGCCAGTCTGAAGTCTCTAATGTTTTTTCCCCTCTAAACGGAAGGGCAAGAGGCATTCATAGCTTTATCAAGTACTGCAACCAAAGCAACTAAAGCTCATTTTCCAGTGTAACGAAAAGGAACCAGTGGAGAAAGATACATTTGAATATCCCTGTTAATGCATACATTAGCTAGGCCAAAAATCTCAAAGATCTCAACCACAAAGATCTCAACCACCTAGCACATGGGATCCACTTGCAGAAAAGGTCATAAAATTATTGTGTCACCACACGTTTTATACAGCAGTGCAAATACAGTTGAGTCAGACTGATCTGCCTCTGACTCGGTTCTTAAAAAGGGGCATTGATTTGCAATTGCAAAGCACCCATTCAAAAATTAACACACTGGCCTCAGGCAAGAGGGCATTCAGCCTCTTTATGAAGGGCGCCCAAACCAGGATCCACCCAAATGGGATTGAAGACTCTGATCCACTGCACCAGAGCCTGCCTCCAGTATTTCACTACCATAATTTTATTCAGTGGCTTTGCAACTTAAATGTAATAGTGGTGAACACAATGGAAGCCAGCATCTAGTACTTTACATCGGCTTAAGAACACCTGTGTTGGATTATAAATATTTAAAGCTTCATGCGTATTTGGAATGATAACTGAATGGCAGGTGGTGTACCTCACATACCAATGGCTGTTCTGATATGGAGAATTGTGTAGCGGGTTTTGTTCTTTCCCGGCCAATGCACCAAGTTTGTAATGGTTTCAGTTCGCCTTTCTTATTTTTTGTGAGATAGGAGATTTGGAGGAATGCAAAACAGGCTCAAAACTTAAAGAATATGAAAAGGTTTATTAACAGAACTACAAGAAAGAAAAAAATAAGAAGAAATTAAAGCAAAACCCCTCCTTTTTGTTCCCACACTCCCTCCTCCCTTTTCTTTTCTCCAAACCAGCACAAAGGATAACACCACATAATTCTTGGTCAGTATTCACAGTTCTTAAGAATCTCTCCACTATTTAAGGAAATAGAGGTTTCTTTTGCTATCTGTGGTTTCCCAAAACTGTATTAGCCACAGCCCGACAGTCCCCACCCGGGATTAAACTGCCACCAGGAAAAAACATCTCTCCCATGGATAGAGAATCACATGGGCCACACATGGGGTAGTCTTTTTTAATGGTGGACAGATTCCAGCCTGAAATAGCAACTCGCTTCTCCACAGAAAATCTTAAAAGCTTCTTACAGCTCCTCACAATTCTGGGTACCTGGTGTGGTCCCTTTTGCACATAGGCTGCATTCAGAATCCTTCATCACCCCTCCATGTCTTTAAATGGATTAAAACCAGTTTGGAACACTACAGATTCCACCACGGTTTGCAAGCAGTTTTAAGCTCCGCGCTGCAAACGCGGCTCCACCCTCTTTCTTCCCCGTTGCCATTTTGGATTTACTTGCTTTGTCTTTCTCTCTGACCTCAGAGACACCAAGATGAAAAATAATCTCCATTGTACAGGCTTTATGATGAAGAAAAACCCCACTCTCTTTGTGCTGCTGGCTTCTTTGATGTTAGTCTCTTAGCTCCATCGGCCTCTGCCAGAATTTCCGTGGGCCACGTGGAAGGGGGGGGCAGTCTTCAGAAGCCTCTGCCAGGTGGTCCCAGCTAATTGCAGCCATTATGGCTGGTCCTCAGCTGCTGAGCTCTGAGGGATCCTCCCACCGGCACGCTGGCACCCCAGGGCCATGCCCTGGCACTGGGGAGGGGGCGGGGAAGAGCCAGGGTCGCTCCGGGAAAAAGCAGCTCCAGCCCCATCTCCTCCCCCCTCCCACAGGAACGGCAAAACCCGAAAGAGACACACTTCCTGTCTCCCCCAGGCTTTAAATATGGAAATTCCAAAAAACGCTACTGGTCAGATGAGCTGTCCATCAGCTCAGGCTCAACCTACCACAAATTGTTACTGCAGGGCAGTGTTGCTACACTGAGTATTCTCACTAGCAGTCACCGCCACGATTACACCTTCAAGCTATGATGCAAGAGAAGTTAAATGTCCAAGTTCATTCTGATCTAAAATTCAAACTTCGTGTATCTAGTTGACATGAAGAAAAAAAGCCTTACCAAAATTAGTAAGACAGTAAAACATTTTTTGCTGATATGTGTAAAATAAATATATAGCCAGAACTGAAAGTTTTAAACGTGCAGACTAATTTTGGTAACAAATGCCAAGTTTTTAAAACTAAATAGTAACAAATCATAGTATTTATTAAGTACTTGTCTTTAAGATGCTTTAGGAATACTAACTCATCTGTTTTTCTATTAATAACCAAATGTCATAATTTGGGCTTTCTACAAAGAGCATACCTATGTCAAACCCATAAAAACAGGAAATTAAGTTACCCAATGCAATAACACCACCATTCTATTTTATCTGTTTGTCCTTTGAAACTTCTGCCTTCAGTTCCCTGTCTACTAATTTCCCACAAAAAAAGCGAAAAGCAAGACTCTTTTGGGGGTTCCAACATAACACGTCAAAGAATTATGTACAGATCCACCAAAGACAGTTTTCCTCAGACATGCCTGAATACCTCTGGTGCAGCTGCATATCAATTGGCCCTGAACAGCGACAGCAATAATAAAGAAAGAGTGTCCTGTGACAGAAATTATTCCAAACTGCTTGGGGTCTTGACTCTCCCTAGTGCAGATGACAAGAATATGAAGGGTCTAAGCATTACCACTGCTTTGTAACTACTATTACTTTTTAAAATATTTCTGTTAATGATTAATGCACATCATTCCTTGGTAGTAGGAAAAAATTGCCAAAAGGCAACACTTCTCATAAAGATTTGTGTATGTTACCAATGCTTTATATGACAGGTCCTCGCCCAACAACTGAGATTAAAAAAAGAGGAAAGGGACACTGCAAAGGCAGCCAGGTGAGGGAACAGGAGGTAAGGGGGGAGGCAAATTTGAGTGACAGCAGAGAAAACTTTATGAAAGTATTTCTTCAAACGGCAGCCACTGAGGGAATTCTGTCTGCTGGACTGAAATTTTAGATATCTAAACACTAAAATTAGGAGGTTTGAACACATCTCCTCATTTATTTTATTTACTACGTTTGCAGTTAATATTTGCAATGTCTACCCTGCCTAAAAGAGGCACATGAATCCCAATCAGGCTACTCAGCAAGGTTCTTCCCTGGTAAATGAGGGAGAACAGGATTTCTAAATAATGTGAATTGAAGTTCCTGGGTCTAGGTCCTGGTATCTCTAGTCATTTAAGACTTCTTAGAAAATGTATTACCTTTCTATACTGAGCTTTCATCGTATTTTTCACTGTCTTTATATGGAAATAATAGGCCAGTAAATAGTATACTAGAATATACCCACTGGAATAGATCTAGGATTAATCACACCTTTCACAGACCCCAGTCTCAAATACTTTAAATTCTGGATATATGCCAGTTGCAACTGGGACAGCTTGGGCACTAGGGGAATTTCATGCATTAAGTTGCTGTATCCTAAGGAAATAAGTGATGTAAAGAATCAGCAAAGCCATAAAGTAAGCCGCAGCAGTGTTACTGCTTTAATTCCAATGCAGGCAGAGGTTTATCAAAATCCATCAGCTGTTGTTCCATCCTTTATGGAAAATCAATTACCACTCTCAGAAGTCCCCTGTCCAAAACCAACTCACCTGAAGCACAAGGGGTGCTATAATCTAGAAAACAAAAATGAGCTGTAGTGTTCTAATCACTTTCTCTTCAAGACTGTATGCGGCAGGGTCAGCGGTGAGATGCTGCGACCTTCCGGAAGCGTCCCCAGCCAGGAGCCACTCGGCAGGGCAGGCACACACGCAACATATGCACACCGGATAGCTGTGATCCACATGGAGTCGGTGGCAAGAAGCAGGGAAGGGTCTTTGTGTAGAGGTTCCACAGGGGCAGTTTATTCCATCTGCATGAAGGGGTTCCAGGGACAATGGAGGGTACAGAGTTTATATATGGGACCAGGTAGGGGCAGAGCCTGCATTGAGGACCAATCATCTGAGGGTACGGGGGCAGAGTAGAGGTAAGTGAACCAATGGGGAGATAACAGGGGAGGGAGTAAGGGCCACGGGCCAATGGGGCATCGAGGAAGAGAGAACATTCTGGAACAGAGATACATATGTAAAAGGAGTGGGGGGACCAACGGGCCAGTGGGGAACAAGAGATGAGGGTATATTAGAATAATACAGAAGATCCTGGGAGGGGCCTTTTGCCTACCCTAAATAAGGGAGCAAACCCAAGGCTCCTCCCTCCAAGGGACTGTTGTGGTTCCTGTGCCCTCAGCTTCCACAGTCTGCCACTAGCATTACCTTGCCTGTTAGAGGCTAAAGTGCTGTGTGATCTACAACTACATCGTAAGGCTGGAAATTGCTAAAGGAGCATATGCTGAAGCCATGATGCATCTATCAGATAAGATACTCGAGTACATCTTCAAAAATCACCATCTCATCAAAGAGATGATAAAGCTGCAGATTTTCAGGAGGTTAAAACCAGGGAGGGGTGTGTGGGAGTGAGGGGGAAAGTGTGTGAGGGGGAATATGTGTTTGTGTACACTGTTTCTTCCTTCTGGACTGCTGCCAACACTGTGATTACCATGCTGTCATCAGCCCCACAGGCTCTTCAAGCACATGGACATCTCATAAAAATGTAACCTCATATGACACAAAAATTAAATATAACCTCACGTTCCCCTTTCCAGTTGTGGGAAGACAGCTGCCAACCAAGTGACACTAAAGAAGGCTTACATACCCAGCAACTTGTACAGTACGTAGTGATGTCGGCTTAAAAAACAAAATTAATTAAATCCTATTCAACCCCTCTCTTTCCCCATGTGCCTTCCCTCAAAACCAGACATCCGTGTCTACAGCAACAAACAAGAACAAACTTATTTAGCCATGGTGCATGTTCTTCATTTTTCACAGCAGTTAGACATACACACACTGTCAGTCTGTCTCTTGCTGATCTGCTTATGGTTAGTGCTGCTTCAAAGCAATAAACAGAATAAATATTCATCACTCACTCCCTTGCCTTGAAGCCCATTTAGTGTGACTGGAGAGGCAAGGGCATGGAGGAGTCAGCCATTGTAGCAATACAGCTACAATCATTCTCTTCATGGCTAATGAGCAACAGCATTAAGGAACTGGTGGTTTTTTCTAGTTGGCTCCTTTCACTGTAAGGGAGACAACATTTTTTCACATTGTCTCCAGACCCAATTTGTATGAGCTGATGAAGAACTACTGTCCCTCCAAGGCAATGATGCAATTAGAGGAAACACTGTGGAATCAAATAAAGAGGCAAATATATTGGAATTAATTCACTGCGAGCAAGACTCCAGTCAGTAGCAACCATTGTATTACTGCCTTTCTAAATTGTCCTCTTGCAGTTCACTATCAGACACTCTGTTCAATCCCCCTATTTTGTTCTAAGAGCTCATTTAAAGTAATGTCAGCTGACTAAAGCACAATTATTGTATGTACAGCACAAGTTAAGCTTGTCACAGTGCTTCTTTCTCTGGAAGGATCAGAGGCTGGATTGGGATGGAACTGTGCAGCCAGGCACTGCACAGCTTGGGTCTTGCCCACCTGCAAGAAGCACAGTCTGGTTTCTCCCTCCCCTGCCAAGGGAGATTGCTGGACCATTCTCTCCTTAGTTATAAATAAAAAGTCAAACACTGTTTGGCCCCTTCATTCAGAAGGAGAAGGTAATTTATCTTGTGTCTGATACACAGAATGCAAGCTTTGTCTATCTGTCTCTCTGAACTTGCTCAGACTTGGAGCAAGGGAGTAGGAATAATGCTGGCACTTCCCCAAGTGCACTGCGACAAAGCTGAAGCCACG
Source organism: Aleadryas rufinucha (assembly GCA_013397815.1). Lineage (NCBI taxonomy): Eukaryota > Metazoa > Chordata > Aves > Passeriformes > Aleadryas > Aleadryas rufinucha. The sequence goes on along the minus strand of VZTH01014961.1, from coordinate 114,072 downwards.
ACAAGATGGAACTGAAACTTCATTTCCTCCCTTCCACAGATGCTCAGGACCAGGGTTTTTCTTCTAGTTTATAGCTGGGTGGTACTAGTGTGAGGAGAAGAAGGGCAACAGGTCCTTCCATTGACTTTCCTCCTAGAGAGCCTTTACTGGTGCCACCACTGTCACACTTCTGTCCTTTCCCAAAGCCTAGGACTCCGGGTAAGTCTCCTGGGCTGATCACCTGGAAAGCTATCCTGGTTGGTTAGAAATGGGGGGAGATAAAAGTGATATGGGAGAGGTTCAGTGCTCTGGGTACATTAAACTTCTTTATTCCAGCATATTATGGAGAAGATTTATCTTTCAGCATAAAAATGATTGACATTTCTGCTGTTTCCATCTTCTCTGTCACCAAAGAAACACAATTCAGCACATCTACAGTGGTTTCATTCATGGATCCAAGACTGGGCAAGGCTTTTCATAAACAACTAATGACTGTGACTGCCTCTGGATGCTCAGCTTGGGACACAGCAAGAGGTGTCAATTAAAAAACAGTGAAAAAACACACTTATCTGAGCCCTGCTCTACTGAAAACCCAAGTCCTTCTGAGGTGCCCTGCTTTAGGGACCAAGTCAGCCAACTTTAATTACCACTCACACTTTGCAAATTCAGCCAGTTTGAAAGATGGATTTTCTTGCCATATAACCCTACAGCAAGGTCCCCTGCTTCATTTTTCTGACATAAATTTCTGTGCATGTCAGTTTGCATTAATATCATCATATTAGCTATATTTCTCCAACATTTCTGCAAACAGACTGCCAAAATATACTCACAAGCCCAGTGGAAGGGGTACTTAGACCCAAGAAAATAATAGTGGAAAATAACAAACTATTTTCTGGATTATATATGTGCAGGAGTGAAAGTTTTGAACAATTCATTAGTCCTCACATGCAGTTATTTTAGGTAAAAGAGAATTAAATTATTTCCTAACAAGAAGGAAAGTTGTTCTGCTTGACAAGGTAGTAATGAGTAGTGGCTCTTTTATTACTGCTGCTGCTGCTAAAAGCAATATAAATGCATTTAAAAAAACCAAGTAAGATCCATCTCTTTCACCAGCAGAAAACAAACTAGCAAGTAGTCTGTAAGCAGTATCTTCTCAATGCTTCTTTTATATATTTTACTACTTTTTGTTCTAGAAGTGACTTTGAGCAAATGAAAATAATTTTGGTTTTAATACATTGCAAGCTTCATTTGAATGGTGGCCAGAAGACAAAAACTTCCTGCCATCTTACCATGAAAGCACGTAAAGATACTGTGGAGAGAGTTGCATTACAAGCACATGAAAAATCAGAGTGGTAAGACACTACTGAAATAAAACTCATTTCATATACTTTATATTTCTAACTATAGAAATAACTGTGTGACAGGATAAGAAGGACAGGAACACTTCTGTGGAGTAAAAAAAGATTAAATGCTCCAGATGTACAAACAATTTGATTATACTCTTTTCCAACTGTCTGCCTACCCAATTTTTGGGAACTGCCAGATGCTACTAGAAATCTTTACATATTTGTACACTGCATATTTCATTGCTAAAATAGAATTAACATATAGAGCAGAAAATAGGGTTATCTGTCTCTCTTCAGTGTTGTACCATAAACACACCAGATTGTCAGCTGGAAGTAAGAGTTATTACAAAGTTCTCTACAGATCCACACCCACAGAGAGTGACAGGATAGTATTGCCTACATAGAGGAGAAAAGGAAAACAGTTTGAATGCTGTAGAGCCTCCTCAATGGCTTTGACTTACGGTATACTTTTAAATCTAAGTAATTCCACTTAATATCATATCAGAAACACCTTTCACTGACACTCCTTCTTTAAGATGTTCCATGGCTGATTTCCAGTCTGGTGTTCAGTGGCATCAGGTGAGAACCTCCATATTAACAAAAAAATTTGAACTATACAGTTTCTCTGTTCCTGCGGCAAGTCAGGCCATCTCAGATGCAGAACTAAAGGCTACCACAGCTTTCATCTCTTTAAAGCAATGGCAAATCCTTGCATGAATGAGTTCCAAATACTTGAATAGAATTTTTTTCTTACTTTCCTAAGTAAGAAAACCTTTTTTTTCCTAAGGATCTGAAAGGGCCATGAAGGGTGCAGAGTTGGCAGACATTGGCAAATATTGTATTCATGAGAGAAATGTTAAAAGCCTGAATAAATGTAGCTCTCTAATTCTTTTGTATTCATTTTTAAGCAAGCTGATGTCTGGGAATCTGTGCAGAAAGAGGTTTTGGGTCTCAATCTGCATCTCAACTCTTTCATGATGAGAGATCTGTAACTCAACCCACCCTGAACTACAATTGCAGCAAGGCCATGTGTCACTGGTAGAAAGGATGTTATTGATGGCATCATCTATATTATTGCTGTTTGATCCAGCCTAATAATGAAGATCTGGAAGTGTTAACTAATATGCAACATAGCTCTATACAGTGTGAATTTCATAGATCTCCCTTCTTTCATGCATATTGCTGCTACTGTCTGCAGAAGTAAGAACTGACTGATTATATTGTTACAAGACACTTTTATTATTGGAGGGCTTGAATGATTTTCCCTTCTGAGATATTCTGATAAATAGCACTGCTCACACAATCACTGGTGGAGGGGGGGATGGGGAGCAGAATATTTCCCCTTAAACTGCAAGTCCTACAATGTGCCGAGTAGTAGATGCTGACTCCATCTCTACCATAACTTTGAGAGTTTGGCAGTTCATGCCTCCACCAGCCCCCTGCAACTCCTCCAAGACCAACAGCTCAAGAGCCCTACAAAGACTGCACCCAGGTCATGTTACTCCGAAAGGTCTCATCTTTCCCCTGTCACCACTGCCAATACAGTTCATAATTTCTATCAGCTTCTTGGGATGTGAGGCATCAGCAGCTCATTGGGACACAGGGATTGTCACTTTCAGTCAGGCTCCATCTACAGACAGACATAGAAGGCAGCCACTGACATATCCATGTTAGGTTTAAGGACACTGCAGAAGGCTGACAAGGACTCCTGGGTCCCCATGCTTCAACACAGCACACTTTCAACACAGCAGAATTTCTCACAGACTGGCCTTGCTCCCCCTTTTTCCTAAGATATGGAAATTATGTAAAAAAAAAAAATCTTCATCTTTCCAGAAAAGGATTATTCCCACTGGGACACACATATAACATGAGAGAGTTTATAACAACTGATGAAAACCTATATGCACCTTTTGTTTTCATTATGCCCAAAGCTTTTGTCCAAAACCACTTCCTGCTTAGTTGTTTCTGCCAGCCTGGTGCATCTTACATGTCTGTGGGGCCCAGAGGGAGCAGGGAGAGCCCCTACTCAACACAACAAACTACACCAGACCTCTTCCTCTTCAGAGATGTATAGGGAAGCTGATCTTGTTCAGCTCAAAGCAAACAAGGTGCAATGTCAGCCTGCTGTCACTTCCAGCTGAACAAACTAGCATTCAGTCAAAATCATATAATAAGCAAGTTCAAATTTTCCTTCCTTTGCTACATCATCAGAGCCTTGTTATTTATTTAAACATTCAAATTCTCATTTTGATTGATACTGATTTCACAGTGCTCAGTTTCACTGAATGTTCCCTTCTGCCCATGTAATAAAATGAGGAATGGGGTTACTTCATTTTGGATTACATTTCACAGCATAAATCTTTGTTTAAATGTTTTTTGGACCTACAGAACTGAGACATAATCTCATTTTCTACAATGCTGAGCAAAGAAAACAAGAAGCTCACTCTGCCATGCAGGCTATTCAAACTGCACACTTCTGGACTGCAGGGTACTGTTGATATTTGTCCAATACAGGTGGTTTCATTTCGATTTGCTTTTAATAGATTCTGCTGGAATGTGAAATCCAAACAAGGGCACAGAAATTTTGAGAAAGTAACCATTTAAAAATGTGCTCAAGTGTCTATGTTTGGAAATTGCTTGACTAGTTAGTTGCCTCCAGCTCCCAAAGAGACTCCAACACAATACAAAAAGGAAGTATTTTCCACATGAAAACTATAAAAGCAAATTAATAAAAAGTTTAAACGTTTTTCATGGAAACTTTATAGCAAACTATGCCAAATAATTTGCTACATACAAGGAGAGAAAAAGAAAAGGTGCTATTTATTACATGTTGATTGCTACAAAGAATAATTAATTGACTGCTTGCCAACCAGTCTCTCACTGTTTAGGTGTCACTGTTTAATGAGTGTGTGGGATCACAGTTTTGGGGAAAACAGGGACAAACCACACACTCAGAACCAAGCTTCCAGTGTGACACATCCAGTATTAAGACAGCTCATAATATACTAAATCCTTAAGAAAATTTGGCCCATAGAAGTTAGAACTGGCCCTTCTGTTCCTTAATAAACTTCAGTGAAGCCCTGAAGACAACTGGATTGAATAATTCTGCTTGCTTCATGTTTTCTGTTCTTCTGATGTAAGAGTAGTCAACTTTTTCTGGGGTTTTTTTGGTAGGTTTTTTTTTTCCACAGGCAGCTGGCTACACTCTGAGGACATTTTGAAGGGAGTAACAACGATCTATTCCTGGGTGAAGGGACACAAGGAATTGCTGTATTAGGGCAAATTTGCAGAGGTCTCTACTTTAGAAATAGTATTTTAAATAGATTTAATAGTTCTCTTTGAACTTTGTGTCAAATTGCCCTCAGTCTTCTGGAATTGCTGCACATCTCCCAGTTAAACCAGATTTCTACACTAAACCAAAGGGTAAAACTAGGGCTCTGTATTAAGACCTGGCCATTACCATAACTTCTGAGATTAGTATCTGTATCTAACACTAAAAACTACTTTTTTCCTTGTTCTCACACGCCCTTGCCAGAGGGTAGACAGGAGGTGCATTGATAGGGGACCAATTAAACTAAATGAAACCAAAAGCAGATAAAAGTCACACTGAAACCAGTGAGCCAAGGCATTCCTGACACCATAAATACTTAAAAGTGGTACAGAAGGTCAGAGGAGAAATAAATTAATAGCACAAGAACAGATCATTTGTGCCTATGCTGTTTCATTCAGAAACAAATGGCATCTGTGGGAAGTGTGACACAGATGAGAAAGGATTTAAGAAAGACTGGGTAATTACAGCAGTTGTTTAACATTCCTAAGCAACTCTTTGGATGATCATTTAGGAGAATGAAGAGACAAAGCTTGAAGGCAAAGGACTGCTGATGGTTTGCAGTCTCTGAATATACTGAATGTCTGTAGCAGCTTAGCTGAGGAATTACAACAGCTGCCCTTCCTCCTTTCAAATGATGTGGCTGCCTTCAAGGTCACTGGGATGCTGAAACAGCATGGATGGACTGGAACACAACGAAGAGGGTGGAAGGAGAAGATAGAAAACAGAATCAGGTGGAAAAGAAAATACACTCTTCTAAATGGGAGGGACACGAAGAAATACTACATTAGGTTTCAAACAGTTCAAGAAGAGAGAGTGTTGCATTAAGACAGGTTTTTTTTTTTAAGTAGTAATTAATAACTAAATTGTGAAGAAGCAGAGGACCAGCGTCAGAGCAAAACCTTGACAAGAAAGCCAACAGTCCAATGAGACTCAGTTTCTGAAATGCTGCCCTAAGGTACCCCATCAAAACACACACCCTGGAGGGACACAGTACTGACTCTCCTGGGCCTCCAGAGAGGTCAGATCTCACTGACCCTCCAGAGATACTTGGTCTCCTTAAAAAGCAGTCAGAAAGTAGGCATTTACTTCACTCTTGCTCATTTGGATCTTAAGCAAGAGCCCTTGGGGCAAGCTCTTGGTAGGGGAAGGGATGGTGGGAAGCTTTTCTGCAGCTTCAAATGTGACCCTGTGGCCCTGAATATGAACTGGAGTGAGAGGAGTGAGTGCTTCAAAACTCACACTGGCACTTCCAATACAGCCTAAAAGCCAGAAAAACCTCCACCTCCAGAGTCACCGTGACTGTGCAGCTGGGGGGAGGGAAAGAAAACCAAAAAAACTGTACTTTGCTAACCATGATAAATGGTTATAAAATGCTATCTAGAGAGCACAGATACCTTGGTTTACCAAAGCCTTGGTTTACCAAAGCACACTGAGACATTAAACTGTCAGATTGCAAGTGTCAGAGCCCCAGACACTTTCTCTTTACCTGAATTCTATGAGAGAATTGATGTGCTTTTGTGAAGTGGGAGCTACTCCATCAAGGAGCCCAACAGAGACTGGCAGCAAAGCTTAAAAGCAAAATAGTTAAAAGGCAAAGAAAAGCAGAGTTGCCCACATGTGGCTATCAGATCCTTTGAGTAGCGCAGTACAGGGAAGGTGTTAGAAGAGAATAGAAGGGTCTTAAAGCTGCACTGATACAGCTGAAGCAAAATTTACATATATATATTTTTAGTAGCAGTAGAGGGATTTGCATTCAAAGGCAAACTCGACAGGGATCTGGACACTCTTTAACTCCCTTCACTGTGTGCTACGTACTATAACAGTGCAAAGGAGCAGGCCAACACTGCTGAGCCTACAAACAATACCCAAAATGCCAATCAAGGCATCAGCCTCCACACAAATACCCTGTATACTGCAAAAGAGAGAAAAGCAGCTGAGGCACAGCTCAGAGGCCACAAGTAACAGTGGTTCCTCAAGGGCCTCAGGACTCTGTTGAAGCTGGGCTAGGCATGAAGCTTGGCTCCAGGGCAATCTGACAATGTCAGCACCAGCAACTTCCCTGGCTCAACTTGCCCAGGACCAAAAAATTTAGATAAGCAGCAGCGGCCTGTGTGTCACTAACGNAGAGAACGGGGGCAGGTCCATTGACCGGCCAGAACTAGGGGGGTGCTGCAGGATTGGGGCTACCTCACAGGATACATGTCACAACAGCTTTATGTCTATCCAGGTGCTAGAAACTGAGAATCCACCGGAAGTGCTCAGAGAGATCTTCAGCTGAAAGTTAACAATACACAGAGTTACCACAATTGCAGCCCCTCCCATCATGAACAAGCCACAGTCACAATACAATGGAGGAGAGGAAGAAACTGAATAGATCTGCTAGGCATCACATAAAACAAAATTATGATGGAAGCCAATCCAGAGGTAAAAGGTTTCCCATGCAGACATCTGCATGACTATTATGCACATAATTTTCTGCCCTGTGGCCAAGTGAGACATGCACACAGACTAAAAAGACAATCTCTTTGACCAGGCTGAGAGGAACACAGGGATAGAGACACACTCTATAAAAATGACTGGAAGTCTTAACATATACACACATGCACACACACACACATATGGATTTGATGAAGGATATTATTACAACAGGTATATTGAACACCTGGAAGTAGGGACCAATAGGCTGCAGAACAGTAATAGATAAAAATTCCATACACAAGGGAGTGAGACATGCATGCATGAAAAACAACAGATTCCATATAAAATCCACAGATGTCATTGGACTCAAGTTCTGGGCAGAGAGAGAAGAAGAGTGTGGTACATGGGACCAGCCATGAGCACAGCAGTGAGAGTCAGGTCCTGAAAGAGGCTTGGAGGTCAGAGAGGCTGCAAGCTGAACAATCAGGGTGCCAACTATTCCTAAGCTTGTGTGTTGTATAAGATATAAAGCTACACACTGAAACACATAAATAATTGCCTTGCAGAGCAACTACTCAGGAAATGCACAAGAGGCAAAGCAATTCCTGACTTGGTTCTGAGGAATATGCAGGATCTTGTTCCAAATGCTGCAGAGATTCATTCTGCTATTCCCCAGATATGCCAGGAGCAGTAACAGTACCTTCCCACATATCATACAATTGCATCTTCTTTAAGTGAGACTAAATGTAAAGGGAAAAAAACCCATCTCTTTAAAAAAATAAACTCCAAAGATATAAGTCAACAGTTAAAGTGTTTGCAAGAGGCAAAAACACTATAATGAAGGCTAACTGAATTAATATATTTAACCCTTTTCTTATTCAATCATTCTAACAAAAGAATGAATTCCTTGACAATTTAAAGACATGTCCATCTAGGAAATACTTTTTTTTTTTTTAAATTTAAAAATGAAGCCAAGCCCAGACATTCGCTGTCATATTTGATGTAAGATTACAGTGAGCACACAGCAGCCCAAGAAGGGCTTTTGAGGAACAACTTGTTAAACTGGCATAAAATCAGTTATTCTTTTCTCAGTAGTTGAAGGTCTGACAGAAGTTCATAGGACCAATAATTAACATGTAAATAGTGACCGAAGAAAAGACTACAACAGAGAAACTAAATTAATGTTCTGCATCTATCTTTCACACTGTTGCATCATCTACAACAGTGTGCACTTGCAGCCCAGAAAGTCAGTTGTGCCCGAAGCAGTGTGGCCAGCAGGGCAGGGGAGAGGATTCTGCCCCTCTGCTCTGCTCTGCCAAGACCCCACCTTTGCTGCATCCTGCTCTGGGGTCCTCAGCACAGGGAGGACATGGACCTGTTGGAGCAAGTCCAGAGGACTGACACAAATGATCAGAGGGCTGAAGCACATCTCTGATGAAGGCAGGCTGAGAGAGCTGGGGCTGTTCCACCTGAAGAAGAGGGGGCTNTTAAGAAATCCTTTTTTTTTTTTTAAATTTAAAAATGAAGCCAAGCCCAGACATTCGCTGTCATATTTGATGTAAGATTACAGTGAGCACACAGCAGCCCAAGAAGGGCTTTTGAGGAACAACTTGTTAAACTGGCATAAAATCAGTTATTCTTTTCTCAGTAGTTGAAGGTCTGACAGAAGTTCATAGGACCAATAATTAACATGTAAATAGTGACCGAAGAAAAGACTACAACAGAGAAACTAAATTAATGTTCTGCATCTATCTTTCACACTGTTGCATCATCTACAACAGTGTGCACTTGCAGCCCAGAAAGTCAGTTGTGCCCGAAGCAGTGTGGCCAGCAGGGCAGGGGAGAGGATTCTGCCCCTCTGCTCTGCTCTGCCAAGACCCCACCTTTGCTGCATCCTGCTCTGGGGTCCTCAGCACAGGGAGGACATGGACCTGTTGGAGCAAGTCCAGAGGACTGACACAAATGATCAGAGGGCTGAAGCACATCTCTGATGAAGGCAGGCTGAGAGAGCTGGGGCTGTTCCACCTGAAGAAGAGGGGGCTCCAGGGAGACCTTATTGAGGCCTTCCAATACCTAAGGGGGTTTATAAAAAGGAGGTAGAGGAACGTTTTATATGCACATATAGTGATAGGACAAAGGGTAATGGCTTTAAATGGAAAGAGGGCAGGTTTAGATTAGATGTTAGGAATAAATTCTTTACTGTGAGGGTGGTGATGCACTGGAACGGGTTGACCAGGGAAGTCAGAGATGCCCCATCCCTGGAAATGTTCAAGACCAGGCTGGATGGGGCTCAGAGCAACCTGATCTAATGAGTGACATCCCTGCCCTTGATGGTTGGAACTAGACAATCTTTAAGGTCCCTTCTAACCCAAACCATTCTGTGATTGTACATCACCTCTTTAGGATTTAGAGGAGTGACTCTAGAGGAGTTATCTCACAGTGAATTTCAGTAAAACATTGTAACACAAATTGAGAAAAACAACACTGGCTAATTACCAGCACCAGATGGTCTTCACCCACAAATTAAACAGAGCTCAAGTATGACACAGCTGAATTGTTAACTGTAGTAACCCCTTACTGAAGATAACACAATTCTTTTCTAAAGTCATGACTCATGAACCTATTGGAGAGTTTTTGAGGAATTTTATAAGCATGTGCATAAGGAAGACACAAAAAATAAACATCAAATTTCTTAATTAAGTTGCCATGGGAAAGAAAAAAAAGAAAGAAAGAAAAAGGTTTTCACATGGATAAACAAGTTTAAAAGACATGAAAGACAAGGAAAGAATGCACAGTCTCATTGCAGGCAGGTCACCAGTGTAGCACTTTGAGCCCATGCTGTTCAACATACACCTGATCTCAAGTGATCTCAATGAACTGATAAGGCAGGTTACTGACACTGAATTACTGAAGGCTTTAAAGAAAAAAAATGCAGAGAGCTTCAGACAGACCTCATGATACTGGTGACCTCACGACTGGCGAAAAAACAGTAGATGAAATTCAGTGTTAAGTACACAGCAACTGAGAAAATGAGAAAAATTCTCATAGTGCATTCATAGTGATTGAATCTGAACTACCACTGGACATGAAAGATGACTGCTTTAATAACTATGAAAATGTTAACTCCGTGATTAAAATAGCAAAAAAACCAAAAAAATCCCAAACTAAACAAGTATCAGAAGTCATCAAGGTACAGGGAAAAACAAAATTACAGTCCCACCTCTGGTAAGATGTGAGTGCAAGGTATGTTTCTGATTTCCCCTTACCTGAGAAGACAGAACAGAGTAGGAAAAGGTTTAAGAGGGGCAATGAAAATGACCAAAGTTCAGCAATGGCTTCCAAACACAGGACAATAAAAAGAGCTGTTACTCTTTGACCAAAGAAGAGGACAATCAAGAAGACCTGTGAAACCATAAGCAGCATGGCAAGAGTAAACATGTAGGGTTGTTCCTTGAGCAAAGAAATCCCTGCCAAAGGGACAATTCAGTTACACTATGAAATCTACTCCCATAGGATGTAGTGAATGCCATGAGTTTATAGGGATCCAAAAGCAATTATGAAAATTAGTGGAAGTGAACCTCATTAAACGTCATTCCCTCAGTAAACCTCAGGCACATGGTATGATTCCTGGGGCTGTCCTGTGCAGTGCCAGGAGTTGGACTTTGATGATCATAGTGGATCCCTTCCAAGTCAGGATATTCTGTGATTCTGTAATGGCTACTGAACACAGGGAAGTGACAAGCTTACCAAGAAAGTATATTAGGGAATTACTATTATGTTCTTGTTCTGTGCTTCAGTCCTTCCTCAAACATCCACTGTTGATCACCATCACAGAGAGGCAGGTAACAAAACTAATCAGACCTTCAAACTGGCCAAATGCAGTCGTTCTTGCAGCCTACATGCTTTGCTGAAAAATCCAGCTTTGATTCAGATATGAGAGGGTGAGATGGCAAGTCAAAGCGCATGCCTACATACAAGTTGAAACTTCAATAAAGCTTTCCAAGTCCAATGACATCATGTTGAAGCAGCCAGCGCTAATCACTCTGCCAATTCTGCTAATGGCATGGATGAGGTAATTTCTCTACAAAAATAGGCAGTCACTTCAACAATGCTGGAGAAGCAGCAGGTCATCCTTCAACACAGCATACAGACACACTTCCAGCAGCAAACACTCCTACACACAGACTGAGAGACTCCCTGTGCTCAGGAACGCCTTTCGGAGCATCCCCTGAGAAACCAGCTCCTCTTTAAAACAGACTTGTTTGAAACAGCTCTGCCTTCTGGGGTTACATAGATGAATATTATTTCTGGCCTTTTCCTCTGTACATAATATAGGTGAAGCACAGTGGCATGGAAGGAAACACCATAAGGGTGGATTTTTTTACTGACTGCTCAAATAATGCTAAAGGGCTATCTAAAAGAGTAGGAGGGCTAAAATTACATAAAAGGGTATAGGCAAGTTAAGAACAGCTACTCTAAACAGGACTGCTCACACTCTGAAAGGAATCTTCAGGAAGTTATTTGGTAAGCTTAAGGACATCTCACCAGTACGCTGATTTGTAAGACAGTGCCTAATAGACTGACCTGGGATCCCAATCCTCTCATCATCAGCATATCTAATTATGCAGTTTAATTCTACAGGTTATGCACTAATTATTTTTTCCTAGAACCAAGTGTTTTTAGAATTTACTGTGCCACAGCCACAGGTGCATCGGCAGGAAAAAAAAAAAAAGTTTGTTCCTAGCTTTACCAGTGGTTTATCACTGGTTTAGCAAGTATTTCTGTACTTGCTCAATTCCTCTTTATAATGATCCAAGAGGATTTGATATAAGCAACTTAGAAATTCTTTGGAAAAAATTCAGAGCAGAGTATTGCAATCCTGTGTATTCTATTCGTAAACCCCAAACACCCACATTGTGGTTGTACAGAAAAAACCTATTTATGCTGAGCTTTCACAATAATTTGCATTATTCCCAACAACAGCAGCATTCAAAGAGAAAAATTAGCCAATTTAAAAAGAAAAAAAGAAAAGGAAAAAGCCCCACTCAGCCTCACGCTGTTTTCATGCCTGCCTTTGAGTGCCGGCAACACCACCTACAGGAGATCATCTCCTCATTCCAGGGTGGGGAATGTGTATTTTCTTCTCATTCTTCCTAGAATACCTGTGGTGAAACAGTTCTGCATGGAATGACAGATATCTTTGGTCTACAGACTTGGCTCTCACATTTTGTCAACTTGGAGGGAACTGGAATAAATAAAAATCCTCTTCTGAAGGACTCCATTCCCTGTTCACATACTGGCCTATCATTATCTTACAATAATTTAACAATAAGACTTTCAATAAGTAGAAAGCCCCAAACTATCAACAGAGTAATTCTCTCACATTCCCTTCTACCGTCTAGCTAAGGCAAAAATGTAAGGAAAATCAGGATAACCTCTCAGCAGAGATCTATGAAAAATAAAAATATCATCTTGGTGGAAAAACTGAACCATTAAAAATGTATCTGCATAGTATGTTTTCTGATCTACTTTTTTTCCAAAAACATAAGTGAACTCCTAACTATGTCAGAATTGTCTGTTCTCTCATTGCTAAACACAATGGAAGAAAAACCTCTTTTTTTTTTTTTTTCAGTTCACAATGGCACTTTAAAAGCACCAGCAGATATTTTTGCCAGTACTCCAAGGTTGCACAATAAGGTTTCAGCCTTATCATAACCCAGAAAAACCTGCTTATTTCAAGATCAACAGTATTCCAAATGGATACCACCTGGCTGCATCCTAAGATTTTGCTGTCACGGAAGCAAAACGCTGCACTGAATGAGGCCGATGCACAGCAGGCAGACAGAAATACTGCAGTGGGCACCTCTCTGCTCTTTCACAGCCGTGCAAAGCCCCAGGACAGCCTCAGCTCTACTTCACCTACTCAGGTTCCTGCTGGAAGAAACTCTCTTTGTGCAGGCTGAAGGAGAGTTATGAATAAAGACAGTTTCTGGCAGACTGTAGCAGAAGAGGAACATCCAGAATAAGGGCTCAGAAGCTCATTTGCCTTACAACTAACAGAGCACAACGTGGGAACATATTAGAATATAATCAAGACAACTAAGTTAGGTAAGACACACTATAAATTTCAACTAAACCAAAAATCAGAAGGCAGCAAGATTTAAAACAAAAAATTCTTCTGAGACTAGGAGGAAAAGTGAATAAGCAAGAAACCAGTTTCCAATTGCTAATCCAACACAGCTCAGGGTTTGGAACCTCAGACGTTTCCAAGCAATTATGTGTTGCTTCATTTATTCTGGATCATTTGGAGTGTGTTGTACATCTGCATCTTGACAACGAGCAAGGGATACCCAGTAATACACTCAAGCCTGTGATTTTCTGCCGTGCAAAGCTTTCTGCGTTCACAGTTTCACTGTGTCCAGAGAACTGGACATGGAAGTTGTCCCTGCCTGCTGCACTGTCTCAGATACACGAGTTATGTACTGCATCACCAGCCACAGGCATGAGAAAAATGCATTAAATTAAATACATGACTTGGTGCAGCTGCCAGGATGGATGGCATGAAAGCAGACAGCAGCACACGGCAACCACTTCTCCAAACGAGCCTCCAAACACGCTGACACCAAATCCCGCCGGCTGGCTTTGAACTCCTAGCACAGCCTTCCTCTACGGCCAGAGCATGTGTACGCTTCTCTCACGCTTCTGTTCTGGTGCCTAAATAAAAGCAGAGCTTAGGCTGTCACCTCCCCATAGAACGGAGCGGGGCGGAGCGCGGCCCCGCACCGCCACCTGCCGCCGCCCCCGCCCCGGGAATGAACACACGGATAAAGCGCGGCGGAGCCGGGCCAGGACACCGAGCCACAGCCGCCCTTGGCAGCTTCCAGGGATTTCTGCCCCCCCGAGAGCGCCCCTCGCACACGGAACACAGAAGCGAGTGCTGTAGGACTGACCCTCCGCTTGTCCCCGGCAGGCGGTGAATGACGGCGGAGGGCAAACGCACAACCCCGTGTGTGGATTAACCAGCGGTGGCTGTGTCACCGCTCAGAAGGCACAGGGAATCCCATGGGAAAGCAGCACGGAAGTGGTTGCCCTGCAGGACCTGATCTAGCGACATAGCATGTGAGCAGACTGCTCACGGGAACCGAGACAATTTGTTTTCAAGAATAACCACATTACAGAGGCACAATGGTAACACAGAGGGCAAAGCTCATTCGATAGGTAAAATACAGAGACTGTGGCTCTCAATGCAAATGAGCATTAGTTATTGGTTTTACAGTGCCACAGGGAGAAGGAAGGATCCTTTCAGTCATCCCAAAATGGACTATCAAGGAGTAATAATATCTGCGGGGCTTTTGAACCACCACCACTTCCATATGATTCATGAAAGGCAAATTGTATTCCCACCATGGTTTAAAACCTGCAAGCGAAGGCTGTCCTTTGATACCGCACAGTTTTAGATCTGATTATGAAGGTAATTCCCAACAGCCCTACAAGCAGAGAGAGGAGAGGTACTTCTACCCACCTCCTCACCTGTGTCAACACCTTCAGCTTCAGGTTCAGCTCAGGCTGGAAAGGTGCTCAGTCCATAGGGAGGGTATGGGCATGAGTTGTACTAACAGAAGTTGCAGAGAGGCTGCACACCAAAAGCCAGCCCAGGAGAACAACTGCAGCTTCAGCAACAGTCACCCACATCACGTCAACAAAGACGATTCAGAAAGCAGATGGCAACACAAGCAAGTGCTTTCTCAGGCCTTCAAAGGCCTGATGCCAAATCCTGCTGGCTGGCTGTGAGCTCCAAGCACAGCCTTCCTCCATGGCCAGAGCACGTGTATGGCTTCTCTCACACTTCTGTTCTGGTGCCTAAATGAAGGTGGAACTTATGCTGTCATCTCCCTGTTGAACCAAGGACTCCTACTACCTAGTTTTATGAAGCTCATAGAAACTTAATTATTTTTTGACACAGGCCTTCCCTCCCACTGCATTTGCCAAAAATTACTAAAGTCTGCCAATGGACTCAAAAGTAATTAGGAGAAGACACACACAAGGTAGCAAGATTACCCCAGATAAATTTCCTTTGGAAACCAGTCTAAAAATTACAGCATTGTACTTATTAAAAGAATCCCCTGAAGCCATAATCGTGATTGCTATACTGCTATTACTGGCAATATAGCAGATTTTTAAAGCAATTTTTGGAGGGTCATATTTTGTTTCTACAAATCAGATTGATTTCACCCCTTCTAGCCACAAGCCAGCCATTTATGAACACTTTTCTCATCTGTTAAATGGAGATGATAGGTACTTACCTCCCTCAGATGTGGTCTGTGTGCAAACACAAACAGTGGAATGAATATCTTTAAAGCATTGCTCTACATAAAAAATATTATTATAAATATTGCTGTAAGATTAGCACATATACATTTTATACTTTTTGAATGGCTGCAACCTTTTAAGGATAGAAGCACAACAGAGAACTAATCCTAAGATGCATTTAAGTGTGATACTGAGGAAATAATTTCTTTAGCAATCTTTCGCAAAGTTAGCTTGCTGCTGCAATTTAACTCAATACTTAGGAAGAGAGTGTGTTTTATTGGACAATTACATTGCTTTTAAGAATGTCTGACAAAGAAATAATGGGCTGGGAAAAGTTTCAAGCAGGCCTTTCTCCAACATTTCCTTCTTTGCTGGCGCTCACTGCCAAAAAGTGCATCTCCTTATCCTTGAATTCATCTCACTCATGCCACTGCTTAGTGAAAGGCCTGACAGAAATTCAGCCAATATTTCCAACACATCCAGCCCCATTTACCTTCCTGCTCCCTACTGTCTTCTTGAAACCTCAGTGGAACACTCACAGATGTTGCTTGCTCACTTGCAACGTGAGATAAACCTGTCTCGCTGCTGCTCACACAGCGGTCAGGTGGTTGGGATGACACCTTTCCTCCCGGCACCTGTGGATATCCAGGGATGGTGCATGTGCTTCACACAAGGTGGGATGAACAGGAGGCTATGGAAAATGAGTGTAAACTCTGCAGTCTTTGAAGAACAGCCCGTGTGAGAAGGTGTGTACACCCCATACAAGCATTGTGGACCTTTCCCCTCCCTCCCCCAATATACACCAGAGGATTTTTGAGCACAAAACTATCCTTACATGCTCCACAACATCCAGGCAGTGCGAAGAGGGACCATCACCTACTTCCCCACGCCTTCCTCTCCCCAGACCCAGCTGCGCTGCCTGCACAGTGTCGCACACCTAGCGTGCTGTGTTGGTTTAAGACAGCCTGGTTTTTAGTGGGGGTGGGAGAAAAGCTGCTCAAAACTTCTATGTCCAGCACAGAGCCAATCGATGAAGGCTCTGACAACAGGCAGGTTACTAGCCCAATTAGACAAGTTGGTAACGCCTCTGTGATGACAGACTTAAGAAAGGAAAAAGCATGGGAAGTTCTCTCTTTTCTTCTCCCAAGGCGTGGTGAGGCTGCTGCCAGGGCCCATCCTGGCAGGGGCTGCCTGGGTCGCAGGGCCAGGGCTTTTCCTGAGGCTGGGACAGTGTGGCTGGGGCTGGCTGTGCAGTGCCAGCAGGGACCATGTGGCCAGCAGTGAGAGACATGGTGACAATTCCCCGATATGGGGCCCGGACGAGATCAACCTCTTGACTGCAACTTAGAAACACCAACTTTCTTCCAAGTCAGAGGAAAAGGAAAAGTGCGAACATGTGAGGAAAACCAACACAGCAGCACCGAGGTCAGTGAAAAAAAGGAGAGGGAGGAGGTGCTCCGAGTGCTGGAGCTGAGATTCTCCTGCAAGCCATGGTGAGGACTATAATACAACAGTTTTCCTCTAATTCATGAGGTGCATGGTGGGGTGCAGAGATCCATGCACAGCCCATGAAGAAGAGTACTCACACTGGAGCACGTTAATACTGAAAAGCTGTAATCTAGTGAGGAACTCGAACAGAGAGAGATGACCCTTGCTTTTAGAGATAGAGGAAGAGAGCCTTCGCTTCCAAACTAGAACAGCTCATCCTTGAAAGACTAAACCCCATGAACTAAAATGACCCACGCTGGGCAGTTGTGGGAAGACTGCTTGACCCGTGGGAGGGACTCACATTGCAGCAGATTCGGGCAGGACTGCTGCTTGTGAAAGTTAAACCCATGCTAGAAAAGTTCACAGAGAACCATCTCCTGTGGGAAGGATCCCACAACACAGTAGAAGAAACTCTTTTCCTTAAGCATACTGAAGAAAGACTTTAAAGAAGTGAAATACTGACCAAAACCCCATGTTTTGTTTCCTTGTGCTGTCGGTGGAAAGAGGGAGGGACTGGGAAAGAAAGGTGTTCTGAAAGTTCGCTTTGGTTCTCATTACCCATTTTACTTTTAATTCTGTTAATAATAAATCTTCTTTATACTGTTTAAGTTTTGAACCTGTTTTGCCTTAAGTTTTTTTTTCCAATAATCCTTATCTCAGCTCATGAAAATGAAGTTTTAGTTTCCCCTCCTCTGCTTGGCTGTAGCAGGGGAAAATGAGGGAATAGTTTTTTGTGGGCGCCTGGCGCTTGGCCAGCCCCAAACCACGACACATGCAAATCATTAATCTGTCAGCTGGGTGAGAAAACCCCTGCATACATGTTTCCCAAGTCATCAGTCAAAGAATGGTGGCCTGACAAATTACCCCAAATAAGCAACTAATGCAGCATTGTCTTTTTAATTACAAAAGATTCTTATCAGCTTACCTGAATGCGTTTTGGACTTCCCACTTGTGCCCTAATTTAATTACTTAATTATGAGGAATTAAGAGCCAGTATTTTCAATGAGCGCTGAGAAGTCTCCTGTTCCTTCGCATGTACCCAATAATTCCTATATTACAGATTTAGCAAAGGTGTACTGCAATTGCAGCAAAGTTCTAAACTTCTAGCCAGTTATTTTCTTTTCCAGTAGGCATTCATTTTGCAAGACTTTAACTTATCAATGTCTCTTGTCATACACAAAACTACAAGCTCTCTACAAAGACGCAAAATGTGAAATTACAAAATAATCATTGCTTAGTGTTGTTTGGGTATGTTTTATGCACAAACATAAGAATTCGAATGAGAAAAGAAGTCAGAAAAAACAACATTTAATTACAAAAGGACTTTCTTAAATTAAAAAAAATAGTGGCACTAAACCAAAAACAAAGTTATTTAAGAGATCATAACCACAGGTTGGTTGCAATTTTATACTGAAACTGTTAGGAACAGCTGTTCCTATCATCTGCACTTTGCTCCTGATTAAAATAACGCCTAGAATTCCAGTAACAAGTAATCTTTTACAGAACTATAATGCTTATGAAAACACACATAATTTTTGTATTACATGTCAAAAAAACCCCTTATATTTATCACATTAGGTTCACAAATGTTTACCTAAGCATTGTACTGTTTTGCTACTCTATTCCTTACATTTGAAAAACAGGAGTGTGGTTTGTTCTGCAGACAAAAGTGATTTGTCTTAGAGGATTTGCCCATAGTGGCACGGTGCTATACCACGTGGGGATACCCAAGTAGATGGAGCATCGAGGGCAGTGCAGTCACATTAGAACAATTTGCTCTTTTATACATCCTGCTTTTCAGAACCATCCAGTGCAGTGCTTCCTCTTCATATGAAGACAGCCTTTGACTTTAAGAAACAATAAATACACATGGCCCCAAAATTGTTCATATGCTGTGGATAACTAATCAGCAACTGTCTAATTTTTCTATGACCTTTCAGAGTTCTATTTCACTGCTTGTATATAAAAGGGAGAGTTCCAGTGGTTACTTTGTCAACACAGGGCCCACATCCAAAGCTCAGCAGAAAGGTCCTTTATTCCTTTAATCAGCTTTGATCACGTAAAAAAAAAAGTCATTCAGTCCTTGATTGTATGCAGAATATTCCCTATGAGGTCAATATAATTCTTTGTGTGCATTGGAAGAAAGTATTTCATTCCAAGGATACAATTTCACAGTAGTTACTTCAGGTAGTCAGCACGCAGGCATAAGAACTTGAGCACAGCTGAGCCAGTTTACAAATAAATTGTAAAGTGGTACACAAGCTAGGGAGCCCAAAGTGTTGCTGTGGGACTGGGGCTCTGGAGCTCCAGGCCATAGCTCTTTGTGTTGCAACAAGCCTCATCAGTCTATAATTCATTATCCGTGAATTCCACAGGGAGCTTTCAGTCCTTCCCTGCAAAGGGAGGGATTTGCAATAGTTCTCTGTTGGACTATTAATTTTTGAAGTGGTTTAGACAGCATCTGTCAGCATCAGGGAAATCAGAATTTGATTTCTAGCCTCGCCCAGGATAGACCAGATATAAAGCTGATGGGAGGTACTATCCACAGTAGACCCTGACACTGGTTTTGAGTGAAAGGTTTAGTGGTTTGCTATGTATGAAATTTAGGCTACAGTTTCCTTCCACAGTTACTTTATTTTTCCTAAAAGTTTTTATTGTGATAGCAATTGAAAAGTTTTGGCAGTTCACAAAACTCAATATATCAGATGTCCAAAAAACCTGAAATCAGTGTATGTAACATGGCTGCATATCACTGCTGAAAAACCTAAAAGGTTTTTCTAGTGCATGACAATATGCCAGAAAGGACAATGCCAAGAGTAGTGAGCTTTAAAAAGACTCACCTTGTCATGTGAGCCTTTCTTTGCTTTTTCTTTCCTTTTTTTTTTAATAATCTCAAGAGTACAATCAACTGGAGTAAGAAAAAAATTACTTAAAAGATCTAGCAAAAAAGCTGCATAGAAAGCATTTTCACAGTTGTTTTTAAATAGTTTTCATCAAACTTTAAATTAGGACTTCCAAAGACAAAATACATTGCATCGCAGTTTTTTCCCGTGAAATTCACACTTATTTGGGAAATTCATATGACTGGGTTAGGTATTTTTAATACTGTACCATTGAGAAGCACTGATCAAGATTTGGTTCTCTGTTGTACTAGCACTGAAAAGACCTATATGAACACAAAATGCTACACAAACAGATTGTAGATCTGTAATATAAAGAGGTTAAACACCTTTTTGAAAAATAAATTCTTCTTAAACAAGACCTACCAGATGGGAGGTAGATTAGTGCCATTAAAATATTTAAGGTACTTATATATAAAATATATAAGGTACTTGTGCTCGTTTCAAACATGAGTGGGAAAACTGTGCTATCTCCAAAATTTTCCTGCAAGTAAAACTGAAAGTTTACTGGTTATAACTGTTGGGTCACCATCGCCTTTTTTTTTTTTTTTTTTAAACTGGATAAAGTTCTATTGATATACATAATGGTTGAATGTTGAAAGGACACACTATCCCTTTGAAACATTCAGCCTCACAACATAAGTCCATATGTTGCAGGTTTTGCCATTAGTTGTGAGCTTAGCTCTGCTTAGGTTTTATAACCCACTCAGCATTTGGGTTGAGCTGGTACAGGTCCTTCATGTAGGTATCATCATCAAGGCAGCGTTCTCCTAGGAACAGAAAAGACATGTGGTTACACCAATAACAAAAGAGAAAGGAAACAACTCTCAAAGTTCCTGTTACTGTTTTACTCCATTTACATTTTCATCTCTGTGGTGTTTAACAAAGGAAAATGCACATAAAAGTTGGAGGTGCTCTTACCCTTCCCATCTGCCTTGAGGAGGAAGAGGACAAGAGGAAGACGGAAGAAAAGGAGGGGCTGTTCTACCTCTGTGACACATTCTAAGTCAGATTCTTCACACAGACCATGCAGATGGGAGTTCCCTTCTGCGAGGGTTTAGTAAAAAAAGTAGCAATGTCCTGGTCTTCTCATGATTATATCCAAAAACTATGTTCACATTTGCATAGAAGCCCATTAAAATTTCAGGCTATTTCCCCCTTTTAAAATGCTAAGTTTGTGCAAGGTTTTTCCTTGCTAAGAAGGTGTTACTCCCTATCCTGCTCCTCTTAAGTCAGCTGTTTTGCACAGCACTTGCAATAGTTGCTGTCCTAGGAGGAGAAAGAAGTACACTGTTCTTGGTGCACTACAGGCAATTAATTTGTGTCTAGTAGCTATGATGAAAATAGCATATGCTGATCCATCAAGATCTGC
This sequence comes from Aleadryas rufinucha, assembly GCA_013397815.1. Taxonomy (NCBI): domain Eukaryota; kingdom Metazoa; phylum Chordata; class Aves; order Passeriformes; genus Aleadryas; species Aleadryas rufinucha. The sequence goes on along the minus strand of VZTH01014961.1, from coordinate 92,928 downwards.
ACATTCTTCCCATTCCCCTACAGGCAAAGCATTATCTCATGCATTTGCAGCTCTACATCACAGCCCCTATTCTACTTTGCTGTGCAAGTGGTTGGGGTGGCTGGCTCATGCCAGACAGATGTTTCTAGTACTTGCACTTCTGACATGGAAGGCAAGCACAGGTGGAATGCTGCAGCTGAGCTTGTCTGCCAGCTCTTTGGACTCCCTGCATAGAGCAGGCAAGAAGGCAACACTCCCTGCTCAACCAGGCACAGTCTCCATCTGCTTTCTCTAGGATTTTAATCCCAACCTCTGTGACCAGTACTGCCCCTGTTGCTGATCTAGGCCCTCTCCTCCACACAGTGCAGCATGTTCAGGCAGTGAGAGCATGCAGACAGTGCTTTGCCATGTCCCTACCCAACCAGTCCCAGTGACAAAGCAGTGGCAGAAGTCCCATTCAGGGCCCTGAAGTCCCACAGTGTACTGACTACTCAAGAAATGGCTGGAGACATTCAGCAGCTGCATCTGCTAGGGGACAGGATCACAGCATTGTGCTTGTTACAATTATGAGCATAAGTGTAAGGATATGAGTCTTTTATCATAAGCCCCTCGAGTCTCCTTGTTTTGGGCTCCCTCTACATGAGTCATGCCCACTGGGCAGAGAGACAGATGGCAAAGGTCAGGACACCTGGTTTACTTAAACCTGTATGGCAGGTTAAAGGCAGGGAGTTTCTCTTACCTTAACTGAGAGTATTAATAAGGACTAGTAAGGACTGATTAAAGTTGAAATTCTCTGGAAGTAAACCATTCTGACAGATAAAACATCTAAGCTTTCTAACCTACATCATAACAAAACAAAACAAATCTGCAACTACCCATGCACTTTCTCCAAGAGAAATACAATTACTGTCACATGCTTAAAGTAACAGTAGGTTGTTCCAGTTTCACTGGAATTCTGTTACAAAACCATTTTTCCTGCATGATTACAGCTCTGTAGAATAAATAAGATATTCCTCTCCTTTAAAAAAGGCTTACATCTGGGATTGCAACCTGCTTTAACAGGCATAGGAAATGTATGTACATACTGGATTTGCAAGAGAACATATAATACATTCATCTGGCATCCAGCTATCTTGGTAACTCTTTTTTTTTTGCCATCAGACTTAGTAAAAACACTAAAACATACCTGTTGCAGGAAACATAGGGAAGTGCTATTTTTAATTAAGTCTTTTGGTTTAGACACACATGCAAAAAAAAATTGATTTATAATAGCAATTAGGTAAAAAAGAAAAATGCTAGAAGTAGCAATTTACATACGGAATTTAAACTTGCAGAGGACCAAAGTACTGCATTTAATTTGGTAACTCCAAATAAGTTTAACAGGTCACAGTTAAGGAAAAAATAAATGTAAGTCTAATCTACTACTGCTTTCTAGTTCTCTTTTTGTTTTCCTGAGCATATGAAAAATACTGTGATTAGAAACTGATTCCTAATGCAAAAAAACCTCTTGCATTCATGAAAGAAAATTTTAGAACTGTGTTCAAAATTATCCTTGGCATTAACTTTGCTGATCTGATATTATTTACTTTAATCAAAAGGGTCTGGAATAGGCAGAGCAGGAAAGACTAACTGTTGGAAAGTTTTATCACATGGTCTTTTTCTGGCTGAGCATTTTCTTCCCCCCAAAGCAACCTGCAAGTGACACTCAAATGCAGAACATGAAGGACCGTAAGTTCACTTATTATGCCTCAATACAAAGAGATTAATAAGATGAACTTCAAGCACCTTTGTATCCAACCTTTTTGTGCTTATTCACTGTACATACATATCAGGAACATCTGTTACAGCTGCCAATTTCCTCTGGGACAGATAGTAAGATACTACTAATATAATGATCACACCAACATCTCTGCTGCCTTCTCCACAAGGTTAACTGTCTGCCTTAGTGTCAGGGAGAACTAGAGACATGAATAAAAATGCAACCACAGTGAAGCCCATGGACAATGTGCCAAGGAATCCTATTCTAGCAAAAGAAGTTGTTCAGAAGCCATTCTTACCAATATTTCCTCCTATTTCATAAAGAAAGACCTCTTCTTTCTCGAGTGTTTGGACATTTCCACTGTAGGGAACAGAACACAATGAATAATGATATTACGAAGGAGCTTGTGGACCAGCCACCTAGACATGTCTGGGAGAAGTTACGCTAATTAAGATCAGTACTGAACCCATCACAAATCCTTTGTGTTTATGCTTTCTGATACAGTCAGTGAACAAGAATACCCTTGCATGCTAGTGCAAATGAATGGTCCTGCATGTGAGCAATACACTACAGAAAAGGTAAAATAAGATAAATGTGAGGAAACTGCAGGTTTTAGAAAAGAATTTCATTGTTATTAGCAAGTAGCTTGATATTTACCCTCTGATTTTTCTTTTACTGCTGCTGCAAAAATAAGCATTTCCCTCAAATATTCCATATTTCAGAAAAAGCCTTATGGTTGGGTGGAAGACACCACATTCTTGCTGGATTTAATTGTACTGCAGCTAAAAGAAGTAAAAAACAGACAGTGGAAGAATAAAGTCCCTGTATTACAAAGGGATTCTATTATTCTCACTGCTTAATTGTAATAGTGTATGCTAAAGCCCAGCTATAAAGTAACTTTCTGTCAATAGTGTAAACCTCTAAAAACAGCATTTAGGAAAAAGCATCTTCTCAATCTCAACTAATATACCATATTATTGTTTTAGCTGAATAGTTATATATGACAAACAGGTGTGTTAATTTTATTTTTTTTTCCAAATGATTGATTAAAATTTCTCCCTTTCTAAATAGATTTGAATGAATAAAATGTAGCTTTCCTTTAAAATCATTTCATGTGCATGACATTTGCACATCATTATATTCCAGTGCCGATTATGCTGTTATATTTAAATGCATTATTTTAAACAATATTTTCTTTCTTCTTTCCTCATTCCTCTGTTTTCTTGGAGTTCCCTTCTGACTTGTCCCCAGAAAATGACAAAACTATTCCTGACCCATCAGATTAAATAGCAATTAATTTTTTACTAACAGCACTCATGTATTCCTCAAGGCTTCCTGAGCTTTAATAACATTTAAAAGCATTAATTCTGCAAGTGAGTATTTTGATGGCTAAATTCAGACCAAAAGTTCATGAACTGACCTGGACTCTAACTATTTTAAAACTTCCTTGATATAATAAATAAAGAGACACTTCTCCCAACATGATTACAAAACAAAGATGTGTTTATACCTTTTCTGGCTGAGAAACCTGGCTACTATATCACCGGCTTTCAGTTCTTCTGTCAGCTGTATTGCCATGGAAACTTTGGAAAGATGAGGCGCTTGCACCCGTATCACTCCCTGAGGAACATCAGTCTGCAAAGCAATAAGAGTGCTGGAACAAAGCTGCTAGCAGCTGGCTTTGATGAGCTTCTCAAAATACAGTATGGAATAAGTAAGTACAGTGCTCTGTACTTCACTATCTACTCCACTTCACTACAAACACACGGTAACTACACAGCAGTTCAGTAAATTACATCCGACCTTCAAAGCTCTTGTTAACAACAGGGAGAACTTCAGAACAAAAGAACAGTAGTGTTTAATTATTTTTCAAAGATGTTAAGAATAACAATAGCAATTATGCTATATTAAGAACACACTTTGGTATGGTAAGAAGCATGTGACACTGATATGGAGAAGTCTCACTGCAGGCATGAAAACCAGGGAATGCTCCTGCACCGACCCTCCGCTAAAATTTCTGGAAGAAACCTGTCCAGTTTCATTTAATCTGAACTTCCTGCCAAAAAAAAAAAAAGAAAACACAAAGTACTCGTGGATCATTCTCCTTTAAAGGATTCTTCTTTCCTCTTTGCAAATTTCATTTTTTTAAAAACAGATATCCACTACTGCAGGTTTTTCTCCCTATTTCTTATTGTCTCCCTGTTTCTTATTGTCTTATTGTAGTATATATTCAGCTAGCCAACCTGCAGGTCTGACTATATAATGGATTTGTATTTTATTTCAACCCACAAGTCCTTGATGATGAATATTAATCATATTAGCTACAGAGAAGGAGAGCTCCAAAGGACAGCTTTTCTGTCCAACTTGCAGGTACATGACATTTGAAGTTACAAAAGGCATAATTTATTTGTGAATAAGGTCCTAATTTCTGTTCCTGGAGATTTTTCTATTCCTATTACATTATCCTTTACCCAAACGTACTCCTTTTGATAGGAAAGAAAAGTAAGAGTCTCTGTACTCAAGGTTGATTATAACAGTTCATTCTCTTCTTTCCCACCCCACACCCCTCCATTTACCCAATTGCAAGGCTGAACATTTTTTCTTCCATAATCAAGGAATAAATCTGGGCACCTGTGAATCTAGAATAGCTTCTCTAAAACCATCAGAGTTAAACGAGTAATAGAACAAGTACAAACGTGAGCAGAATCAGAAGAACAGCTTCCTGAGAAAGCTGAAGGCTCATTACTATACAAATGGTGAGTTATAGTAAGCAATTTTAACCAAACAATCTTTTTGTGTCCAGCCTTATTATTTATCAATTTAAAAATACTAGACATCATAACTACTTATGTCTAAAGCAGTAAGAATCATCATATTGAGAATTTGCTATGTAGTAATTGTGGAATCAAAGATTCCTAAGATTGCAAGAGATCTCTGCGAGGTTTCCCCTATATTTATCTCTAAATTTGTCAAATCTGTTCTTTAGGGCCTCCACCTATGGAAACAGTGTCTGTAGCCATCTACTAGGTAGTAAATCCTGCTTAAAAATTTTTTGCCTCTTTCCAAACTTTTGGGATCCTGACAAAAAGAAATGAAATTTTTACAGATGAAATGATTATTTATAGATGTCCCTAAATGGTCTTCCATCAAATTCAGCATGGTAAATTTAAACTAGCTTTCACTTTTATATATAGTTCTTTATCATTTCGTCTCAGTTGATTTTAGTGGAGTTTCTCCAACTTTCAGCTGGATAACTTTTTTTTGCTACACAGCAGGCATATGATAAATTATTTAAAAAGCAGTCTGCTTTGAGTATATGAGAGAAAGAACAAGAAATGTCCACAGAGCTCTAACATTATGGTCACAGATCAAACAGAATAATTACTTTGTTTATTCACAGAGAATCATTATTAGTTCAGCTAATTAATGCATTTTGCCACTTTCACCACCTGCATTTCCAGGAGAAATCATGCTCAGCTGCACAATATGTTCGTGCTGCCAAACTATAGAGAGGACAGAATCTGAGCGTCCCCTAGCACATACACCGTGCAAGGTGGTGGGAAAGAAAATGTGGCCTAACGCCTCTAAGAGCTGAATGACAGAAGGACCAATGCTGACATTCTCTGCCCAGCACAGTTCAAAACACCCAAGTTAGGGGCTACATATCACAACACATTAAGCCATGAACCTATGAGAGGATTGACAACGCACTGAAGAGTGGGTCACCTACGCTACTCAGTTTGTGAGTTCCCTCTCCTGCCCCACAGGCCCTCTCAGGTTAGATTTAATGCACTGCAACCCCTGGCTGAATTAGGTACTTGCATTCTTAAAAAACTGAAGACAGTACATCCTTACTTGATGGAAAATACAGTGGCCTACAACATTTAGTCTGCAGCAGGCACAGAAGTCACCTGTGAGGTACTAATCTTCTTTCAAACCCTTCCTTTTCAGAGGGACTTGAATATACATATCACAAAGAGCAGCTGCCTGGCTATAGGATCTGGGGTGGGTTTCTCCCAGTTTCTTGTATTCCATTTTTCATGACACACTTAAATATTTTTTACTCTAGGTGCAGGGAGAAAAGCAAGTGACTATGCAATATTTTCACTAATGATGGAATATTATATATACTTATTAAAGGTGCAGAATTTACCAAGCAAGTATGGGCCACAAACATTATGAAGAACAAAACTGATTTTCAAAAGGTTCTTGCTACACGGAAGGCAAAGTCTGAAAGAAATGCAAAGCAGTTGTTCTCTTTGGGCTGCAAAATATTGCACCTAGTTTGGGACAAAAAACTGGAAAACTATACACAGAGAAATGATTTAGCAAGTAGCAATTTTTTTAGTAAATAATCCGGCACTGCAGTGAGTGAGAGATTCAGCAGGAGTCAGAAAGGTTACTCTGTGTAAATTCAAACAGATCATACAAACAGAAGGGCCATGGGATACAATGGTTTTTCTAACCTGCAGTCGCTCAGCCCAGTGCATTGCGTTGTGCTGCTCACGTGGCTGCTCCCTTTTTTGGAACAATTGCACCATACAGAGGAGTACAATGACAGATGGTATAAACCTGGCTAAAGGCAGTAGGTAAATTTCCAGTCCTGAGGGCATCTTTCTTTGCCTGTCCAGAGCATTATTCAGCCCAACACCAACATAAAGACTTAATCCCTAACACTGACTTGGGGCCATAGGTATGCATAGCTATCCCAAAAAGCAATTAACCCTAACAAGCCATCTAATATTAACCACTCTTAGCACTGTACAGGGATCTCACCTGAAGTTTGCAGTAAATGCTTTACAACCTCTGTCTCAAAAGGGTAAATGTGATTGATAGAGAGGCCTCAGCAGAGCTAAGATAAAATTTAATCCAAATGAGCTGCTATTAAGAATGCAGATAATGAGTTATTTCTGGAGAGTATGGAAGTGACTCAGTCTCTGTCCACCTATGTTTAATCATGTAGGGTGCCACAGCAAGTGTTAGGAAATATAAACTTTTCCTTAGCTTTTATTCAGCAGCGCACAAGATAATTAGGTATCCAAAGTTTCAAACAGGTTTCATGGGAGTGGGAATTCACCACAAGTCTGGGTGCCTCACTTGCCATCTAATAGTGAAATGCAGTTCAGCAACTGCACAGGAAAAGTCACCTCATTTTCTTATTAAAGCAGTATAAATTGAAAACTGGAGAGAAAAAAATCCCAAACCAATAAATTTTCCTGAAAGAATGAGACTTTTTTTACTTGAAAAATGTATAAAATTGTCATTCACAATGAAGCCTTATCAATTTGTGAATATGATTTGAAAAGTAGTATGTTCTCAAGCACCCCAAATTACTGAATGCTTGAAATAAGCATGAAGGATTTGTAAAAAATTGTACCATTTAATTTTGATGAAAATTTCCACAGAATTCTAGGGCTTAAAGAAAATTATCAAATAGTAACTTTACGTTTACATTCAAGTAACAATATAACATGAGGCTTCAGTTCTAGCTCCCCAGTGGATTAGAAAGGCATAATTTACTCTAAAAGACCTCAGCCCTAACTCCCCAGTGGATTAAAAAGACATATCTTTGCACTGAATTATAAAAAAAATCCAATATCTGAACTTGAAACAGCATTAACTTCTTTCAGTGTATTTCCTGTTATTTCTGTGTTGAACACAGGATGGCAGCATTAAGTGTCATCTCATCATAACTGAATTGAATTCAAAGAATTCTTTTCTTATTAGACCAAGAAAAACAAATTACAGTGTTTAATTAACTTTATTTTAAAATCATGTATGTGTCATTCTGTGTCAAGATTCCTTCATATAGATACGAAAGTAAGGCAAAGTGATGCCTGGGGAATTAATTAATTTTGGACACTAAGATACGTGCCAAATACTGCATACAAAATGAGGTAGGAACACTGAAATATAAGTCTCCAGCAGATTCTGGATATAGAGCATATTCATTGCCACATTCTATTTGTTTTGGCTTAAAAGCTTTAAAAATGCCTTTTTAAGAATATGACAACCCTTTTTTTGGTAACAGTCTGACATACACACACTTGATAAGAAAACCAGACTGCTCAGAGCACTGCATTTCTACCAGCGACCACAAGATGACTCTACCTCACCAGAATCTTCACTGTGACTCCAACCCACAAGGGGGTATTTTCATACCATCCAAACACGAGATTCTCATACCACCCAAATCTGATATGTTTTCATTATGGTATCAGAATACACATATTTGGTATGTGAATATACCTGTTCGTGTATTTAAACTAACTTTGTAATAACGTACTTCAAATGCTTTATAATTAAAATACTGTATTGTATAGGCTAAAAAGTTTCAAAAAATTGTAATTATAAAAATTACAAACAATTTCAACATGCACAAGATGCATTTTTAAAGTTCTGATGTCAGTGGAAACAGCTCAACTAAAATCTTTCTGAACTACAGGAAAAATTAACACTATAATTGCCACAGGATTTTTGTATTTTAAAGAATGTGTGAAGAGTGTTACGCTGAAACTTATGCCTTGACATCACTGATGGGTCTGGCAGAAGTCAATTACCTAAAGGAGAGATACTGAACTGTGGATTATAAACACTGGGGTAAGCTGGTAGTAGCCACTTGGACAATAGCTGCGTAAGAAGCAGTTTATCAATTTTTCACATCTGTTTCGTCCTTTGGGTTTTCTTGGGTTGGGCAGGTAGTGCATGTTCTAGCTAAAGACAGGGATAAAGAGTTCAGTGGTTTTGGAACTCCTGTAGATGGAAGAAGAATTAAATGCTAGATTTGTTTCTAAACACTTTTATATATGATGTAGTGAAATCTAGATATTTAGTTTTTAAGTAAACACATGGTCTGCCTTGACTTCCACTGGGCAACAACACATCTAAACGTGGGTTCAGTAATACTGAGTCTTGTCACAACACTTGCTCTCTCTACAAATACTGACCTAATGTATATTTATTTCAGGTGCCCAGTTTGAAACAACCTGTGGGATATCATTTTTCAGAATAGAAATATTCTGAAAAATCTGTGAAAACAAAGAACCAATACCACCCTCTAAATGTGCCATGCTGGTAACCCATAAACTGCGAAATCCACATTAACTTGCTATCTATTGAAATTCTCAGTTAAATAAATAAATAAAAAAAATGCTATCCCCTCTGCTATATCCACTTCTTCACTAAAAATTATGGTCCTATTAATGAAGCATTTCAGATCTATGTTTCCTTACATCATTAGGAGTCTTCTCCTGTTTCTCGTGCTTTTCCCGGTCATATGCCATCTTTTTCAGAAGTTTCTTCATAGCTTTGTCCTTTTTCTCCTTCTTCTGGCTTTCAGTGTTTTGTTTTCTCACTTGGTTAACAATAAACTTTGGAATCTAGATAAATATAGAGTAAGCATGAATAACTACATAATATTCTTACCAAAACTTTGTAAATGGCTAGATTATCAGGTAGAACTCAAAAACAGTATTTCTTTCCAGCAAAAACTAAAGATTCAAATAATATAAAACTGTGAAACAATTTTAAAACAGCTCCATTTGTGATACAATATTTCATTCAGTAAGCTCTCAGGGGAAGAGAGGTGGAATCATAGAGTATTTTTACTTTTCTCAGCCAAAAAAATTCCCTTGACGCTTAGTGTGTAAAATGGTGATAATTACTTCTCCTCCCATGCAGCAAAGGTCAAAATTGTTTCAGATTGCTGATGGACAACAAACCTCCAACTCGTCCAGTTTGCCTAAGCTAGAGCTTCGCTTAAGACCATGACACAACTTCATGTTTTATCAACACATGTTTTATATAATATTAAGTTTGGCCCAAAAGGGCAATGAGTTCAAATACTGTGTTTCCTGCCAATATCTCTCAGCGAAAAAGAATTGCCCATAGCAATGTATACTGACAGACCAAACACAAATACCTGCCAAAGACTTATTTTTGAGTTCACATGTAGTACATACAATATTAAAACTCTGACCACCAGAGCTTAACATCAGATGTAATATTTTTGTTTTGCTCCCATAAGAGTTACCTATGAGCAAGAACCCAGCTGGATCAGTCTGATCCTTCTCTAAATCATGAATGTGACTTCACATGACTTCTCTATTCAGATACCTTGTTGTGAAATTTTTCATCTGCCCCGCCCACCTTAAAAACACACTTACTGTCCAGAGAAGTTTTTGGTACTGAATCATAAAGCGCATGACATTTGCTGTCCCAGCTGCCATAACAAACTCGCTTTGTTCAATAGTCTTTGAGCCAAACCCATGAAATGTGAAAAGGTTTGGGGCCATCACCATCGCAACATTCTTTAACGTCATCTTATTTTTGTCTCGGTGATCAATTACCCTTTGGAGGAATTCAAGCAGTACCTGAAAAAAGAGCAGAACTTACAGATCAACTCTGCATGTGAAAAGTGAAGCATGTGCAGAGTTGAAAATGAACATACGAGTGAAACTTGATATTGTATATTTTTTGGAAAAAGCTCTTAATTCCTAATAAAACTACATTAAAAGCAATCAGTAACCGAAGTGTGAATATCTTCATTCACAGAATGGTAATGCAAGTTTTGTTTCCTTCAAGTAATGGAAGTAAAACATTCTTGCTGGCTTTTTGTTTATATTTTCAAAAGCATTCATGTGACTTTGAGGCCCTGCACAGTAAGGTTTTTTTTCAAAACCTTTGTTATGTAGGTGCATAAGTAGCATCCCACAGATGCTAATGAAGACATTACTGTTGCCATTTGTTAAACTGAAAGTGAACACAATAGTGCCAGCTGTCATGGTTATGGGAACATGGAGTGGCTAATTCTGTAAGGTAAGCAATTCACGAGTAAAGCACTGCATTGTGAATGACAGGTAGCCAGTTAGAAACTGGCAATTTTCAATTAATTCAGTTCCAGATATTTGTAGCTCAACTCAGGAGCCTTCTTGACTGCCTCCACACAATAAACAAACTCAAAAAGAAAGTCTTGTTTGAACAAGAAGATCTAGTAGGATTTTTTGCCTGTAATAGATGATGTTCTGCATCCTACACAAATCCTGCATTCATTCTTGATTGTAACAGTTTTAACAGTAAGCATATTCTGAAAAAAACATTAATAGCTTTGCTACAAAAGGACAAGCACAAATTGGAAGAATCCATGTAACGTGCCACAAATAGCAACAGGAAGTGTACATTTCTAGTTTATTGAGAGTAGAAACAAACAGCATAGAGAAAAGTGAGGAATAAAAATGAAGAGCTAAGCCCACTTCATAAAAGGAAACTCATATCCATTGTATTCTGTTTACTTTTTGCACTGGAAATAATGACTGCTGAAAAAAAAAGAGGAGCAAAACTTCTAAGAGAAAAGGTTGCTCACTGGGAGATTACTATTGCAATCTCCTGGAAAAATGTCAAGTCACATTCTTAAAAGTCATTTGGGAGGAATTAGGGCCCTAAGTTTCTTTTTTTCTCTCCTAAAGTTATGTGAAATAGGGGGAAAAAAAAAAAAAGGATCACTAGTTTCAGCATGAACTTTGAACTGAAAAGAAAAAAGAATGTTAAAAAGACAACAGCATTCATTACAGTGGATTCACAGAAACAGACAAAATACTTATGCAGGAAAATAGTATTAACAATTCTAACCTTCAGGGTGTCTCTGTTTGCTTCAGGTAGAAGAATAACCAAAAGATTCAAAGCTTGCAGTTGCTGCTTCCTTGTTGGGAGATCTGCCAGTAAAGCACAGGGACCTCAGTATTTTGAAATTGTTATTTGTACTCTTCAAAAAGCGTCATTTCTAAGTTGAAACATCTTGCAAAACACTGAATGCATACACATGGCTAATTATCATAGTATGACAAAGGACTGGCAGATCCTGGTTTTCTGACACTCATTTCCAAATGTTCTTTTAGGATTCAGTTGGTGCGTGACTCAGCAGTCTCTTGGCAATGTTTTCTAGATGCCTTGTGATTTCTTCTTCACTTTGCAGTGCTACAAGAAGGAATAGCTAACGGTTCTTCCCTTTCTGAGCCCGTGCCCCAACATAAGAAAGGGTATGTTCAACATTGCTTTCACAGTTTCTCTGGTTGCCTTCACAGTTGCACGATCTCCCAAGTCACCCACACAGAATGAATACCACATGTCACTAAGTAAGGCAGGTCTCCAGCAACATAACCAACAGCAGCTGCAACGGCAAACCAGCAGGGATAAAACCAAGAGCAGAGAAGCTTAACACGCATCTACAGCAGCGAGTGCTGTACCAAATGAGGCAAGCTATAATTAAAGAAAAGTAATACTGGTTCTGCCTTTTACCAATTGCTCAGTGGTGCATTATCACCCAAGCTGCACAATGAGTGCATCCCTACACTCCTCCACCTCCTAGAAAAGCTCCTACATTCTGGCAGTGCAGAAAGCCCCAACTCTCTCACACTTGTCACTTGTGATAAACTTCCGCCTGGCATGCTTTAGAGGACATGCTCTGGCAAGTCTTCTCAGAAGATTCCTAATGAAACAGGCCATACATAAAACAAGCAAACAAGGAGGTACCTGCACAACATAGTTTTATCACACTATTTCAGAATTCAACAGGGCTATTCTCATGCTGGGAATCCTGCTGGGATTCCAGCTGAATTGCTGTTTCAAATACATTTCATGTAAATCAACTCGGGAGACACCACTAAACAAAAATAAAACTTCATTGATGAAATACAAAAAACCCCACCTTGCTGACTACTTTCTACCATACTAAAACTTAAAGATCTGAATAAATGAGTGGCAATTTGTGTAGCCATTTAAAACATCAAGTAGCGAGAGCAGTGTATCTACCTGCTTTAGAAGGACAGACATTAAAAGTAAGGCTTAAATTCAAAACACTATATGTCACAATCTTATCAATCTTTTCCTAGGAAATCAAGGAAAAATACAATTGCAAAACAATTAAAATTCATTACTTAAATCAGGAGTTTCTGTCTGATCACCTAAGTAACAATTGAATTTTAGTTGCTTACATTACTTAAATTAACAAATTAAATTATGTTGTTTAAATATTTAATTCTAACCACACTACTTAGTCACAGTATCATGAAAAACACTGATTACTGTCACAAAGCTGGTCCTTTTTCTCTACCACCTAATCTTATTACACGTAACCAACAAGACAGACAATGTAAACAATGGGAGGCTATGAAGTACTATGTCCGTTTTGAAGCAAATCCTTTGGTTCAATACAGAAAGTGGTTTGGATCCTGCCACCTGAGTATTTCTGGGTAAGTAAAACCACATAAGCCTTCAGATAGCTCAGGAGCACAAGCGGAAACCCTCCTGGCTCCGATCAGTATCCAGTAAATGGAACAACTTTGTGGAGCTGTTTGCTGCCAGCACCATCTGAAAGCGTTCTGGCCAGTTTTAACTTGACACTCAGTATTGCAAAATCAACAACACTGTGCCGCAGGCCAAAGCACCAGCCCCCTACTCCAATCAACCTAACAGCATTGAAAGGCAGCTCTCAGCTGGGAGACTTGACACAGCCCACCCTTTTTAAGAATATTTGTCAGTCTGCCTGTCCATGAGAACCCTCTGACCCTGAGTTTAGCTCAGTTGGTTGGAGCATGGTGCTAATAATGCCAAGGTTGGTGGTTTGATCCCCATATGGACCATTCAAAAATTTGGACTTGATGATCCTTGTGGGTTCCTTCCAAACCAGAATATTCTGAGATTCTGTGAAAGCCCCTCTTAGAAAGGAGCCATTGCTCTGCATGCAGACAAGGGGAATAGAACTTGCAGTCCCGTGTTGACTGGGGAGTTATGGTATGTGGGTTCTCACTCCAGATTCATTATCACCAAGCTCTTCCAATTACAGCTGGTATGTTTGCTGTCTTGGTGACCAGTTGGCAAAGAGGACATTTTCACAAGAGCTTGCTGATCTCAAGGGACCACAGATGATCAGCAGTTCTGACTGTTCTGTTCTAACTTCTCTTATAAACAGATAGAAGACCCTAAACAGTATAAATTATCCTTTGTTGTATTTCCTGAAGAGCTGCTTATCTTTGTTGTGGTTTCCTTTTGAAGCAAACACTGTTTATAAACTGAATACTGCCATATACATTTTCCATATAACCTTTGTATACCTCCTAACTACTATCAGAAACATTAGGAAGTGAAAATGTGCTTTCATTGTATGTGTAAGCTATTAAAATAATTGTTACATGAAAGATGCTATTTTTACATTAGCAAAATTATGCCCATCTCTTCTCAGGAGAACTCATATTGTTGTTATTCAATTCTCAGCAAAGAGGCACTTCTCTGCGTGGGTATCAGTTCTTTCAGCAGAGACAGAAAGGACACTACTCACTCTGCACATCTTGGAAAGCTTTGAGATATTCTACAGTGAGGAGTGGCTGAGGCAGTTCACGGATGAAGAGTTTTAAAAGACTTGCTGCATCATGTTGCTTTACATTTTCCCAGTTGAAAGTCCCTTCATAAAATTTTGCTTCCAGTTCTTGGCAAAGACCCTGAAAGGCAATGGATACAGAAAGCACCAGTAATACTTGGCTGCTGGAAGCCACACGTTAGACACACAGAAATACTTTCCACACTTTGAAAGCGGGGGAAGGATATCTGAAACATCACTTAACTCCAGTTGCTGCTCATCTTTTGCTACAAAAAAGATAAATCTGGGATCAGAAGTACTTCAAGCAAGCATACAGTAATAGGCAGCAGTTAAACCATATGGGAAGAAATCCCATGGGCCTGAGTCAGGGCCATATGCAATATACAATAAGAAACAGATATCATACTCAAGCACATAAAGGTCATGACTTCCCCTCCACCCAAATATCAAGACTTGTCTGATATACAGAGCAATTCTGAAACTGCTACCCAAGGGTGTTGCTGTAATGCATACATGGCCATTTTCATAAACAAATAAGGCAATTACGTGTGTTGACACACAGCTTCTTATCGAAATATACACTAAGGTAAGGCTGGTTCTCTTTTTAAAACACAGGGAATGATTTGTGTAACTGAATAGCTAAATGTCTTGCCATCTACAGGGAATTCCATGTTGCTGGGCACATGCGGCTTTGCCTAGCACTGGGTGTCAAATTTGCCCTGTGTGGAAGTGGACTGTCCTGCAAATCATGAGGTTATGCAGCAGAGTAAAGAGCTCTGAAAGTCTCAGTGGAAGGTCATAACTCGGGTTGGGAAAGGGTGTCGGCAGCAGATATTACCATATCCCTGCCCTGCTCCCATGGCACTGCTTCTACCGGGCTTTCACAGATGCACAAATGGGAACGCGCTACAAAGACCAAGTCCTTCTTAGTCTACTGCTAAGTATCAGTCCTGATCTCACACCCACTTCATCTATTTCCTAGTCTGGCAGAGTGAGAAATAACCTCAGTATAGGACCAGTGGCCCTGAGGGACCTCTCACAGGTCCCTCCCTTCTTCTAGCTCAGTTATTTTGGACAGAAAAGGAGGACAGAGACACTGGCTTGTTTTGTAAAGTATGTGCTGTGGAAAAACATGGCTGTAATTATTTATCTGGACAAGAAGGGCACATTGAAGAGAGGGTATTAGATACATTTTTAAGTTACGCTTCTCATTAAATTTAACTTGGTCCAAATGGAAAATGGATCTATTTCCAAAGAAAATGCGGACACTTAGTTTCATATAAGAGTTGGGTGTTCTCAGCTGTCCTCCAGAGAGATCTTCTGTCTCCACTGACTGTATTGGAGGTTCAAAAGTGCAACGGTCAAAACTCAGATGTCTAAAGTCAAGTGGATATGATTTCCTGATCATCAAAAAGAGCAAGCTTTAGAAACAAAGATGAAAATTCTCCCCCTGTGGCTCATCAGCTTCTCCATCCACATTCAGACCAAACCACTGCAGCAAATGCAGTATTAAACGCATAGATACAATTATTTTATATGAGAGGCAAAGGCAGAAATTTCACTATGTGTCCTAGTGCTCCAGTGCTTACGTTTTAAAGTAAATGTATTTGACTATGGGGTATAGCCAATGCATTTTTAATAACAACTCTAAAATTCATAGACTATGATAGCGAAGTATTTTTCTGTGTCTTTCTATAAAACTATATGATGAGGAAAATACTTTTTTTTCCTGTTTAAGAAAATTAAGGGAAAACTTCAGTCCTTTAGTATGATAAATTCCTTGCTTTTAAAAAAAAATTCCATTTGAATAAGTAAAAGAACTTAACATATTTGCTAATAAAACTGTTGCTTAATTTAAAGAAGTAGTTCCTGTAAATAGAGAGGTTAAAAATAAATGAAAACCAAATAGTGAATGATCCAGTGCCTGGGAAATTGTATAAAGCTAATAAAATCAAATAACAAACAAATAAACAAAATCACTAAGAAATCACTCCAGTTTGCAGAACTGATGTGAAGTGGAAAATAAAGAATGGAGGAAAATTGAAAAAAAAATTTAGTATCTTAGCTACTGGTAAATAAACAAACCCAATTTCCATAATATTCCCTTCTTTTAGTTGTTTCTAATGAACCAGCAGCTGGACCAAGTTCTACACAACAGAGGCTGGCAGACGTCTTTGGACAGCTGAATCCACTTAAATGGTCCTTTCTGTTTAGAATTTAAGGCCAGTTCAGATCGTCTTTTTAACACATTGAGTCTTGGCATGAATCACACAGTGTATTTAGCTCCCTGCATTAAGGCAAATAGTGGGGAAGAGTCTGCATGTAATTGGCACTCCCCCTGCGAAGTGTCGGTGTGCACAGACGTGCCTAACAAGATTGCGCTCAGTGAGCCGAGCAGTTATATTGCTGTTCATAAAAATAAATGTGAGAGGTTCTTCAGAGCATGCTGCCTGCCTTGCCCTGTAACACAGGTTAAGTCTAGCTATTAAAAAAGGCTCATAATGCCAGAGAAAAGCTTCCTCCTGGGGTACAAAGACCGTGTATGAACTGTTCAGATGATTAAGCTGGTTCAAGGAAAAAGCAAAAGGCTGGAAAGCTCACGCCAAGAATTAATGAGATTTTGGCACAACTGAATGTGAAATGTAGCTTTGACTCTCTTTCAAACTTGAACTCCAGCCTTCCCCCCAAAACTACACTGGGTGAAACCATCATTTCTCTGGCTAATATAATTCAGTTTTCTTTGTAAAGAGGTTTTGCTTTCTGTTTTTGAAGATTTTCATAACAATGGGATGCTGAAATATATTTGTATGAAATAATAAAATCAGCAACCATACATATTTTGGGGGATGTTAATAACCTGTTTTACCTTCACTCTTGTCGCAACTCCTGGTATTCTAAGAAGTCCTTCTGTTTCCAGAGTTGTCTCTTCTATCTGGGCAATCAGCTGTCAAACACAAACCAAATTGGCATGAACAAAGATGCCAATTAAAAATTACTGGCAGACAGTTCTGATATATTGGAGCCTTTATGTTTGTATCTCTCTCTGTGCATATGCATTTGTGCACATAGATATGTAACAAGCAGAGGCTCAAACTCAGTTTGCAAATGGCTTACAGCTGTTGTAAAACAAAACTTTAATGTGGTACTTACCCTTTTTCATGAATACTATTAAAGGAGAGTTTGTCTAGTTTATTAAAAAAGTGTGTGTTTTTTACCTCCTTCAAGCATCTTCTGAAGACTGAAGAATTCTTTTCAAAAATTACTGTGGCTTCAAAATTATATCCCAATTACTACCCTTTTTAAAATGTCCAAATCAAAATAATTAAGGTAACATTCTCATAAATACTCTAGGACTTTACTAGAGGAGACCTAAGAACTTCAAGGCTTTAAAGAAGTCTCTGATTTGCAAATTCTAACATTCTCCTAACAAACTCAAAAGTTTGCAACCCTTCACATGGATAAATTTGCAGAAATTCCATAAAAATACTCAAAACCTATATCATAATTTTTTTCTCTAAACAATATGCCTAGAAGTATTCACAGAAGGATGGACTTAAGAGTATTCAAAACAAATCTGCAAACGTCAAAAGCTGATGACATAATTTTAGCACAAATAGTTCCCACGATGTTTAACTAGGGCAGTGCCTTTGTTACATGCCTTCCTGCACCAGCTCTTGATTAAGAAAAATTATGCAACACAGTTGTGTTTTTTCCAGTTACAGAAATTAAAGGGAGTTTACCTACCACTGCATTTATGTAATAGATAAATGCCATAAAAAAGATTGGACAGAAAACCCCACAAAGGCAGAAAACAGCACTCGAAGTGTCACCCTAGTGCATTTTCCATGGTTAAAAACAAAAGTGCTGACTGGCTCCATCCAACTCACCCTGTGCCTGGCTTACACCAGATCAGTGGCTGCCACTCACATCTGCTGGGCACAGAGATGCTGTGGGCAGTGTGTGATCTGCCATCATCATCACTTCTGGGGAAGGCAAGGTCGGGTGGCACAACTGGCGGCCACGACTCCTTCACAAACACTCACTCACAAGTGTCCCCTTGGCACACAGCAAGAGGTGGCCACTGGCCATCACCAACCTCCTGCCTGTAGGAAATCCTCTCTTCATCTCTATCCGGGCTGCTCTGTATGGCTTTCTTAGCAGGCCAGAGATCAGAATTACTGTCAGCAGAAATTTCTGATGAAGATACATGAATTGGTATTACCATCAGATTTTCCAGTTGGAAAACTCCTGACTAAATTATGTCATTATTTTTAATTTAAATTCCTCAATGGAATAAAAACTAGGTGTATTTTTATTTTTAATTAAGCAGCCTTCCTGTAACTTGCTTTGTTTCGTTTCAGTGATAAACAAGGTACATTTAAAAAAGCAGAATGAACAAAATTGCTCTCTTGCACTTTATATAAATCCCCTATTCTTGGGAAGCATGTGCTGCAGAGAACAGGCAGAAGAAAGGGGAAACTTCTTTTTTTCATATTCTCATTTGAAGTAAAACTGTATTCCAAATGATTTCCGCACCTTGCAAAACAAATCACATCTATTAGCTGTTAATGTTTATGTAGAACTTTCGATGTTGCTAGGATAGCAGAGTGATCAATCACTGTTTGCAATTTGACTTCTCAATTTATAGATAGCATCTTTTCCAGGAATGTGTTTTTATGATTCTGAGGAAGTAATTTCTGGCATGAATGACACAGAAGTAGTTTTCAGACCATGATGCAAAACTACTTTGAGATTTCTGTTTCTCAAAAAATAAGAGATCCACAAACAGACTGAAATGGTGATGATAGAGCACTGAGTTTTTGTCAGTGTTAGGACAGGTCCACACATAGCAGTGTCTTTTCTTCTCATGAAATGAGATATACTATGCATGGGCAGTAAATCCAGGGTCTCCATCATCTTTCCAATTATCTCCCCCATTACCATGACATGATATGGGCCAAAGCATACCCCTGTGTACTAAAGCAACAAGTCTTCTGGAAAAGCACCTGTCTTGTGAGTTTATTTCTTTAATTCAAAATATGTCTGATACAATGCAAAGTATCACATTTACTGAATTAGTAAGTAAAGTTGCAAATAAAAGTTACAATAACTTGGATGGATTTGAGTATTATACTGAAAACTGCTACAGGAAGCAAATAAATCCAGGACAAAATGTTATGTTTTTGTCATTTGCATGTATGTAAAAACTTGACTTCTTCGTGCTTATTTACCTTTTGAAAAATCAGTGGGATCTTGGTTCCTGGGACCTTCTTCTGATCCTGTTCCAGTAAAAGTGACAGTGGGACACCAAACAAGCCAGAGTCTGAAGAATAAAGCAAAAGAAACTGAGATATTATCCACATCTTTTCCAGTACATGTGATACTGGCATAAACCCACATTTCTGAAGCAGTAAGTCTATTCAATGTGTTCAGAGCTATTGATCTTTTGTTTAAAGTGTTTTAATGTCTTTGTCAATCAAGTTATTACACAAAACATTCTGGCTAAAAGGATTCATCCATCTCTTCCTCAGGAGTCTTCTGTTTTGACTTCAAATTGCCATCCACATATTCTGCAGCACAGTAAAACAAACTGCATAAATGTACCATCTGCGTAGTTCTGGTTTGCAGAATGGGTGTAATGATGACCCTGCCATGCAGATCTTCATCACTCAATGCAAGTTATTATAGTGATAGAAATGGCATGGGTAAAATACCCAGAATTTGGTCACTAAAATGAGACAAATACAATTACCACCCAGAGCTACTCTGAACAGTTCTCTCTTTGAAGGTTTGGAAATAACAGCTTTTCAACTCCTGTGCTTTTGAATTATATAGCACTGGCAGAAT
Source organism: Aleadryas rufinucha (assembly GCA_013397815.1). Lineage (NCBI taxonomy): Eukaryota > Metazoa > Chordata > Aves > Passeriformes > Aleadryas > Aleadryas rufinucha. The sequence goes on along the minus strand of VZTH01014961.1, from coordinate 72,973 downwards.
AGCAAGATAACCAACTCACTAAAGGTTCATTTTAAAAAAAAAAAAAAGTACAGTTAATTCTTGGTTAAAAAATAACTTTTACAATAAGGCTAAGGCAATTGATTTTTTTTTTAAAAAAAGGAATTCAGTTGCAGTTAATTTAGCCCTGATGAAAAACTAACCTTAGTCTTTATGTAAATGAGACTTTCATGTGTTATGGCCCAGTTGAATAGAAGTGAATGACCATTTAAATAGAGTTATGCTAGTGATGACTAACCCAAAGTTTGCTGACACAGAACTTCTCTGTCAGGAGTACTGATAATTGCTGTATGTGCAATTTTTCTGGAACAGCATATAACAATACATGTAGTTAAACACTGCTGCTTGGTATGATGCCATGCCAATATTGAACACAGAACAGATGAAATTACTAGAAAAAAAACCTGTCAGCCCTTGAGGAAATATGATCTATGTTAAAGAAAGATCAATTTCAGTACCAAACCAGAAGCTCTTGTATCTCTGTCAGCATAAAAAGTCTACCTATAAAATACAAGGGACTCATACATACAGGCAATATCCATACCCCATAGCTTTATTATCTTGAAGTTCTTGTCAATAATAAAAGTTTCCATTGAAATGTAGTTGAAAAAACAAACTCCAGGAGGTCAATAAAAAGGCAGGGCTGGGCACAGCACAGCATGCCCCAGAAGAATGATGTTTTCATCATCTCCACATACTCAAGCACAAAGGGGAAAGCGAATAGACCCACCACTGCATGAATCAATTGGCCAAAGAACACTTCAGGGGTGAAGAGGTAATGGTCAGACAGAGCAACAAGGCACTGAAGGCAGTACATTGCAAAAGCAGATTAGCTTGGCAAAAAAGATGACATCATTGTCCACTTCCTACACATTGCCATGAGTCTAGCCTATCTTTTTTACCCTTTAAAAAAAAGTTTTTAATCAATTCAATGTTTTATGAATGTCTGCCATTCAGATAATAATGCTGAGAGTGAAATTCAATTAACAATTAATTTTGTAAGAAAAACAGTGAAAACTAAGACCCAAAATACAAGAGAAGAAAATGCTTTGTCTCTGTTTATTAGTGACAGCACAAATACTTCTGCAAGAAGAAAATGCATTCAAGAATTCAAGGTCTTGTTGACGTTTCTCTGTATGCCTTTTGCATTAAAAAAGCTGTTCACTATTACTGTAAAGTGAAGAGCATATTTTGAAGAATCTATTATACCTTGCTGTGTATCTCTCTATGCTCTCTGTTGCTTTCAATTATTTAAAGTGAGCTATTGCACTGTCACATTCACTGAACCCTGACAACAGGGTTTGGCCAAAGCAGGCTTGTGATTAACTGGTAACACTTTTCAAGCTCCTGTAAAGCATTTAGCAGAAGCCAAAAATACAAAAACCAAACAAAGCACTGAAAACCTCTAGCATCATGAAATTGGTTTCCATGTTTTCTATGTTCCCAAGAAAAGCACTGTGATTACACATATGCTCCAATGGCTTGCAGAGGAAAGTGAGTGTTACAGCTGCCTCTGCCTCCTCTGTAACAGTTTACATCTTCCACTTTATATGATGTCATTCAGCATAACAATTGCTTTATAGCCTAAGTAAATACTGGATGGGCAAGGCCCATATGACACAGGAAAGTTTGTACCAGACAGAATAGGAAACAGGTGACAAAGGCTCCCAGCATCTCCCACCTACAGCAACAAAAGCACAAAAGTCAGGTAGACTCACCTGAATGACATAATTATTTAGGCTGAAAAAGACCTTTGAGATCATTGAGTCCAATTGTGAAAGCAGACCCGTACCTACCTTCAGGAAATCAGGAAAAAAATACCCTCAAAAAGCACATGCACATGCTCTTTGGGAATAAATCAGCACAGACAAACTTATGTGAAGCAATTCTTGCTGCACAGCATGCCACTAAGATAGTTACCCTTCACTCCTTAGTTAATCTGCTCAGTGACTGTCTTAACTACAGAAAAAGAGATGGAGATATTATTGCACAGAACTTGTTTAAAGCATGCCTTGAGATAAGGTGTAAAATTAAATGTTGCTCAGGACCTATGTTACTGTTTATATATTAAATACAAATTTTCTGCTGGAAAATCATAAAGAACCGGGTACATTTGTTTTGTATTAAACAGATGCAATTGGTTCAGAATACAAAACACCAACTTACCTTTGGTTTTGATTTTTACAGCTTTTTGCTGCTTGAATTCTGTTCCAAGTATGTCATAGAGAGCAGTTAATTCAATCAGTGCTAAAGAATAGACTTTCTTCATGTCCTGAGGGGCTAGGTCACCAATCTTTGTGGTACCTGTTTTGTCCTTCGGCAGTCTGAAATTCTAAAAGCAGAGATTTGCAGCAGGGTGAATGATCCAAGTCATGACAAATTACTTAGCTCAAAGGCTGTGCTTCCTTCAGGGTACAACCTTTCATCATGAAGCCTGCTGTTACTGACTAAATAACGGGATAATCCCCCAAATAGGTTCAAAAGCAGATGATCTTAAAATGATAGGAAGATTGAGGTTCCTAGTGACTTCTGGAGGTCATCTAATTCAATTGCTGCTCAAAGCAAGGCTAAATTCAAAGTCTGATTGGGTTGCTTGTTGTTGCTGTTCAAATGAATTTTGAAAATTCCCAATAACCCCTGTGGGAACCTGTTTCAGTATAGAATGCTCTCATGGGGACTTTCTTTACTTTGCAAACCAAAATTTCCCCATTAGTCACTCTTGTCCTTTTACTTGGCTTCTCCAAGAAGAGTCTGAATTTGTCCTGCTTGCAATCATTTACTCGCCCTTCCACCTTCTGCATCCTTTTCCAGTTTATAGTGGTGGAAATGGCTGTCCAGGAACAATCCTAAGCATGTACAATTGGGATAGAAATCCCTTTGTACTTGTGCACACAAAATAAAGTATTTGGCTGCCATATAAATAATAATAAAGGGGTTCTCTTCTTAGGGAAGGGGGATACTTAATCATGGCTCCCTTCTACTGCACTAGATACTCAGAGGCTGCAAGTCAGAGATCAGTATAAGGAATTTAGATGAAAGGCTGAGGGAGACGGACTTCCCAACTCATTGAGCTTTCTAACTCCATCTCTCCCCAGCAGGCTTCTAAGTATGCATGACTCAAAGCAGGAAGGTTGACAAGACTTTCTTCCACTTGGAAAGACATATTATACTCATGAATTATTTTCTTACCCTGTACAAACCCAGCAATAGCAGAGATGAATTGCTGGTTATGGTACATGACTACAAGGGCACATACCAAAACATAAACATAATTTACAAATGGTAGATATAGAGCCAGTTCCCCACCTTGAGCTTTCATTGACTTGCACAAACACATCTGTTTAAAAATAGCTGCTGATGATGGAAGTGCAACCAATAAATTGTAGATTTAAATAGGTTACTCCCTTCCTTTTCCTATAATTTTGCAGCTCCTTTTGTAACTGAAGAAGAAATCTCATAGCCATGTCTTTGAGCAATCCTTCACAAGCCTAGCCAGAAGAAGAGCTAATGTATGTATTATGCATATATATATGCATATATACAGAAGTTAGAGCATAGCTTTTATCTCCTTGTTATAGGCTGCATTAGAGAAACATGACTCAAACACTTCAGAATCCATCTCTAAATATCCATTAGTGTCTGGTTTATAATGTTTAAACTAGAATACATGGGGTAATTACTACTTGAAGAACTGCACATGTCCTTATCTAAATTAAGTGTTTGAAGAACTGGGAAACATTACTTCAGAAACTGTGTTTACTCAGACATGTTTGCATACAGTGTTAGGGAAAAAAAAAAAGACAATTTTCACACCAGTCATTAGTTTACAGGTTATATGTAGCTGCATCTTCATGAACTGTTAGGCAGAGAGAGATCCTCAAGGAGATTTCTGAGGATTGACAACAAAATCCCTTGGAGGACTTTCTTTAGTATTTATGTCAATTCATTCAGAAAAAGTCTTTTTTAATTAAGAGCTGGAAAGAAACCTGAGTTCAAATTAATCCTTAATTTCCTGCCATTTGACTTCAGACCTCTAACTTCTACAGACAATTCTTTCTTCATTCTTATCCTTCACCTACCTGCATTGGACAACTGCATAAGGTTTCTACAGGTTTCCACCAACCCTTTTTATATTACAACAAAGTTTTTTATTAGAGGTAAAGCATCTCACATCAGATAACAGAAAAAGGGGCTGTAAACAAATGAAGCAAGGACACAGTTTATGTACAACTACCACTAAGCCACTATTCCAACTTAATATTAGCAGTTCATTACTGCTTACATATAGAGTGCATTTTGTCAGACACACAAGTACATAAATAGGCATACAAGTAGTTATTTCCATGCTATTGAGCATACTATTCCCAAAAATTAGTTACCTTACGAAGCTCTGTCTCTACGAAGCTGAATTTGGCAATGTTCTTCTAAATCTAATTCACTCAGCATCAGATAAATGTCACCCAAACAGTACCTCTAGCTTAAAAAAAAAAAAAAGATAAATAAGTAAGAAACACCTACCGGGAGAAGAGTGTCACCCCCTCCACCTTTGTACATTTTGCCTACTGAGCTGTCTTTGAGATTAGCTGCCTGTTCTGCAAATGATATCTCCAAATTGATGTCAGTGTCTGAAGATGGCATGTCTTCAAGCAGGCTCTTCTGCTCTTCTGTTCCAAGACTGAACTTTGGACCTGAAAACACCATTAAAAAAAAGCTAAAAATCAACAGTACCACAATCGAGCATCACTCAGTGCATGAAAGTAAGTTTTAAACCAAGTAGAAGTTAATTCTGTGCAAGCAACAGACTTTCTGGTTGCAGTCACTGTTCCTGTATTTTTTATGTCAGCTGAAAATTTAGCTATTGACAAGGGTTCAGCTTTTGTAGGTTTTCTTCAATAATTTTGCCAAGACATGGGGTTTTCTCTCCTGTTTATCTGTTATGAAAAGATAGAGCAATCCACCTCAAACAAACAGCAGACTCCCTGATTCCTGCAGAGTCAAAGAGCTTTGGCATCAGGAGTTTCTTGCCATCAAACACTTTCCAGCCTCAAAGACTGCAACATTCTGCAAACAAATCAGCCATTTTTTCTGCTGTTAAGATTTCAAAAGCAATAGAGAATGTGTCCTCTATGATCCAAAGAACTAACATCTGGGAATAACAGTGAGCACACAGATCATATCTTTGTTCCATCATTCCTGTTCTCACCTTAGTCTGAGGAGTCTAGATTCCTCAAAACTGTTTGGGCATGTTTCCATGATACAGGGAAGAACTAAGTACACAACAATGGCCTTACTTCTCTTTCTTTGTTCCTTAAAGGAATCAAACACTAGATAAATTTAGAACACTTTTTGTTAAAGGATTAAAGAATCAAGAGGGAGAGGCAGTTCTGCTTTCAGAAAAAGAAGTTTCCCAATTTCACAGTAAATCAACCACTGCTTTTAGTCTGAAGTTAAAATACATCTTGAAAGAAGCAAGAGGAAAAATTATATTGTAAAAAACACTGTTTAATATAAAGCATCAAAGTCTAAAAATGTTTTTAGTCTCTCCACCATCCCTCTCATGATGTGTATCCAAAAGGATACATCAAGGACTAAGTTTCTTTTAGAAGACATTACAGAATAACAGAAGGTTTCCAGGTACTACAAAAGAGTAAAGTCACAGAATAAATTAGGTTAGGAAAGAACTTTGAGATCATGGAGTCCAACCTATGACCAAACACCATCATGTCAACTATACCATAGCACTAAGTGCCATGTCCAGCCTTTCCTTAAACACCTCCAGGGACTCCACAACCTCCCTGTGCAGTCCACTCCAATATCTAATCAGCCTTTCTGTGAAGAACTTCTCCTTAATGTCCAACCTAAACCTCTCCTGGTGCAGCTTGAGGCTCTGTCCCCTCATCCTGTTGCTGGTTGCCTGCGTGAGAAGACCAACCCCCACCTGGCTACAGCCTCCTTTCAGGCAGTTGTACAGACAGATAAGATCCCCCAGAGCCTCCTTTTCTCCAGGCTAAACAACCCCAGCTCCCTCAGCCACTCCTCATAAGACTTACTCTGTAGACCCTTCACCAGCTTTATTACCCTGTTCTGGACATGCTCCAGCCCCTCAATGTCCTTCCTGAATTGAGGGGTTCAGAACTGGACACAGAACTTGACATGAGCCTCTCCAGTGCTGAGCACAGAGGAAGAATCACCTCCCTAGCCCTGGGACCATGATTCTGCTGCTGGCTCCTACTCACACGAGACTGCAGCCTGTTCAAAGCTAATATACCACAAGTGTAGGTAAAGTGGATGCAAATGGGCCTAAGCTGAGAAGGAGAACTATGAGAAGTGAATATGTTTTGGTGTAAGAATGTTATATAATAAAATAAACTAATTTTTTTACAGTGCTGTGGGAAATTTTTGTATGGCCTGGAATAACTACCCTAAGAGAAGACAGAAAAAAGTTCCCAGAAAATAGTTACAGTTACAGCAAAAGCTGATTCTGAAGCAGAGGAAAACCTGCAGATAAGGAGAAAGAAGTCAGGGAAGTGCTGCTCTACAATCATGGCATCAGGTCTGTAAAAGAACTGAGTTGAAAGCCTGCAATCCAAACAACATTTGAAGCAGGAAGTTTAAAAAAAATTACAGCAACTCAACAATTTTTCTAAATTTTATCTGCATCTTATTGAAAGACACAAAACTATTCTCTGACATTCTTTAGAGCGAGTTCTGAAAATAACCTCCATCAGCCAGGGCCAAACTCAGGGGACTTGACAGACAGACAAATGGCTGAAGCCAACACAGCCACTTTCTGGTAAGGCACAGTGCTTTATACAACCACTTCCACATCAAAGTACTTACCTAAGCTGAGACACTTTCAGAGAGAGGAAGTGGATTTGAGTTAATACTTTGACTCTACTTACAACCAAGCAGTGCTGTGAGAAGTAGAACAGAACATTTTTCAGATTCTGCCAGGTGAGTGTGTTACTCATCTCTTGTTTTTTCCAGAGTGGATTCTGCTACTTTCTACGGACCCCAAAATGCCCAGGGCATACGCTAAAGATTAAGCTGATCTTGAAACTAGAGCAGCTCCTTTTGGTAAAGAGATACCTGAGTCCTCAGTAAGCAAACATATCCAAGGTCAAATTCATCCCTGACTCCGATCCTTGGCCTCCCTGTGCTTACATCCGTATATATCATGTAAACTGTTTAATGCATCCAAACTGAAAGAGAACAGTTTCCTGTCCCCCCCAAACTTTTGTCATGCTAATGTGGCCTATACCTGACCTACATACTCCCTACCAGCCTAGGAGGGATCTGATGTTAACAAACAAAAAAGCAGTAGCTCCTATTTCAATCCTCTGGACATACGAAGGTGTCATGTAAAGCAGATGTCTCAGTAATGCTCTGCACATTTTAGAGATCTGGAAATGCTGCTGTTGTGGGGAGTTTCTTCTTGGTTGTATAGCCTTGCTCCCATTGTTGTACATTCCTGAACTAGGCAGCTGTAAGAGGAAGCAGCCTTGGTGTTCTGCCAACCTGTCAACCACATGCAATATTCAATGAAAGAAATGCAAGTGTGATACAGAAAAATGTAAATATTGTAAAATATGTAAAATGTAAAAATGTAAATAATGTAAAAAAAAATGTCTATGAGGATGTGGAAACCATATTTTACATGAGTTCTGTACCCTTTCCTTAGTTCACAGAGCTATTTAAAGATTACATAAAATGATGGGAATTCTTCAGGAATAAAACAAGGAAACATTGCAAGTGTCAACCATGCTAGATCCTAGCTTTGCTAGAGAATCTCGAGTATACACCAATGGAGCTAAGCTGACAGATCTTAATTTACAATTGAAAAGGTAGAATAATTTTTTTCTTTGACTGACAAAGCACTTCTCAAAAATGCTAATTCACAGATGATTATAAATTGAAAATAAAAAGCTTCGTAATCATTTCACTGACACTGTTACTTTTACTATAGGATCCTCACTTATCATGCAAAATGAAAAGCAAACCCAAACTCTTTAATTAAAAACCACCAGATTTCAGGGGTTTTCCCTATCAAGAAGCAAATATTATTGCTCTTTACCCTCATATTACACACAGTACACACAATTCCTTCATCCATTCTCTAGACTGTTATGCTTTGAAGCTGTCCTTATACAGAGGTTTTATCTATAATTCTTCCCCTGTAGCTAATCCTATGTTCAGAAAAACAACTGCAGTCACAGTAAACTGACTTTTGCTAGTCCCCTATTTAAACTAGTAAGTATTTAGCTTTTCATGTTTTATTATTTCCTTTTTATTTCTTGGGAGGTCTCAACCAATATAGTAACTTACTCCTTTTCACAGGATTGCAAAGAAAATTACTTCTTTTCTTTTGTATCTATTGAACATATTGCTAGCTTTGCAGGCCTTTAGTGAGTGTCATGGATTGTTAAAATGATAATGCCTTTTGAGAGCTTAATACATGATTCTGAATTTTCTTTTTGTTTCCTGTAGATACATTCCATACCTACATGAAACAAAGGCACTTATTATCTGTGAATTTGCATATATTATTCAGTCAAGAAACAAGGTGTGTTGGACTGGTAAGAAAGGAGAAGCGAGCACAGGTTCACATAGCCCAGGTGTGCTCTAAGGGCCAACCACTAACATCTTCAGCCTGGCAGAAGCACTTGGGAATGCAGCATTCAAAGAGCCCATTAGCAACAGAGTCATCACCTTTGGAGTATGGCCAAGTTTTTTACCATAACAATTCTAAGATGTCTCAATTTAAGCTTTTTTTAATAATGTCTGAGATTATGTTCACATTTTTTCAGGTAAAACTGGGACAACTTCTGTGTCAAAGAGGGTTTCCATTTTAAAATAATGTCCTTGGATTTGGATTTCATAAATATTTAGTACCTCCGAAATATCAGGCACTACTTACTTCTTGTATTAAATTCATTCATTGTTTGTATACCACTAATTTGCTCATCATTCTGGAGGAAAGATCACAGCACAGCACTGAAACAGGTGCGGTGCTTTTAACACCACAAAACTTCCATGGCTTGACTGCAAATTGAACTGATTTCTCCTTCCTGCTCCAATCCTGGGAGCAGAGCCCACTGTAGCATTTTGACTAGAGCAGGAGTGTATCAGGATTGTAAGCAGGAACGTAAGCAGGCTGCATTTGCAATCCACATCACAATCTGTGCTGAGGAGAGCTAGCATATGGAATTTGCCTTTCAGAACTTCTCATTTCTGAAGGGTTCATCAGGGCCACGGGGAAAAAAAGAACCAGATGTGATAAAAACTCTGTAATAATTGCTTGGTAATTTTCCAGCTCTGAATCCTACAGTGAAGTTTATTGACACAAGCATCAGGCATCTCTTCCTTCCCTTGTGCTGAAGCAGCAGTCTGGCAGTCCTCCCAATTTTTTTACTGTTCTTATTGAAGTTTGCTGAGAGGGCAGGAGGGAAATACACACTTCTGGAAACACACAGATTCGGTGTTATTCAGGGCTGGTTTATATTCATGTTTCCCACTTCATCTGCCATGCACATTCTGTATTGTCCATTGCTGTTTTTCAACTCTAATTCTAAAGTAACAATTTTTCCAAAATGCTACTGGTCAGTATTCTAGAACTGAAGCAGAACTTTATTTGGTGGCTTAATTACAGCTAACTAACTTGCAGTAGGTAACTTGATCTGCCTGCTTAATGTGGGTATAGGGTTCAGTGTAACATCTATGTTCTATCCCATCCTCCAGAAGAAGAAAAAAACCCAACATATAAACAAAGCAGAAAAGTAGTGCAGCATCTTAAAGCTTAAATGGCTGCCAGTAAATAACCTGATCTCTGCAGGGGTGGGTATGGTGGTATAACAGACAGAAGGCAACCTTTACTTTGAGGAAACCTATCATGATGCAGGACAGCCACCCTTTTATTATTGGACCTGAAGAACAGCAGCTCTGTCAAAGACTTTCATTGGAATTCATACTCTCGAAACAGAAATTATGGAATCAGCTAAGGACTTCTGTGATGCACTATCCTGGCAGTGGATAGGGTTTTCCATGGGTACTGCACCTCTCTTGTGTGATCACACGCCACTGAACACAACCTACATGAACAGAATGCTATTTCATTTCCATTTTCCTTGAAAAGGTAAACAACCTTTTTCTTTCATCCCTGTTTTTCTTTTAATTTGAGCTACAGATATGTAGCCAGTTCTCACTCTTTTTTTTGATGCTTATAGTCCAGCCAGTTGTTTTGTTTTGTTTTTGCTTATAGTCCTTTTGGTTTTATTCTTTTGTATGCACTAATGAGTTTATGCATAGGCCTCCATTTCCTGTAGTGTACAGCAGAGATAGACCAGAAAGGATAAATTAAGGATCAGAAATGGCCTGAGCGTAAGCTGTGAGAGGAGACTTCTTCCAGATAGCTTGATTATAAGATGATCCCTGATAATAAACAGGGTTTCTCAGGCAACTTAAAGGACACTACCTACATGCACACTTAAAATTTTACACACCAACAATGCAGTCCAGAACAGGTTTTTCATTATAATTTAATTTTATTTTGTTGAAAAGTTATTTAAAATATGGACCCTTGTAGTAGCTTGTGTAGTTGAACACCTACAAACCAAAAGAAAAACAAATAAAATAAAGAAGAGAGTAATTTGGCATTACCTTTTGTTCCATCATGTGTTTCATTTTTGTTTTCACTTGTTCTCACAGTTGAAGGTTCACTTCCATCACAGACCTAAGAAATAAATAATAAATATGCATGCCTATAAAAACCTAGCACATGGTCGTAGAAACTCCTTTGACTCTGTGCAGGATTAAAACACACATCTGCAATTCAGGGGTATGCAAAAGCACATCTCTGTGTTTCAGCAGAAAACCCCTTGCCAGTCTAAGGGGATCTGAAACCTAAGTAATTAAAAAATAAGTGATTAAGTCAATTCCTCTTCTTCCTAGAAGGCTATGTGGGTGAAGGACTTTATTTTCCAGAGGGACAAAGAATAAGAAAATGCAGTCTGACCTGAAGCTGTAGTTTGCACTGGAAAGGATAGGGAAAGGGAATCTGGAGGAGACATTTTGACTGACTCAGAAGAAATTCCTTTCTCTTGAAAAAGCTTACATGGTTGCCTCCCCTAGAGAGCAATCCCATCCCTTTTGCAGGGCAGCCTGACATTAATATCTGTGCTTACAGCTTAGATTTCCAATAGCAAAACCAGGTCACTTTGAAGAGACAAAAAATGGGAAAGGATTTGAACCATCCTCTTCCTTTCTACAGTGCTGCCCTACCCAGTCTCAAGATGTGACACATTTTATGAACTAGATGACACCTACTATAGACAAAAATATTTCAGAACATGTAGAAAATCTATGCCCATATATATGGGTATACATAGACTCATATACATTTTTACCCACATATCATTTTTACTTTTTGGCAACTCAAACTAACAATGAATGTTTAGCATTCTGTATTTCTAATAGTATTTAGCTCAAGCAACTTACAACTCCATACTTAAGAAGAAGACAAATTCAAGTTTTAAAGATTTGTCCTATTAGCACAATCTGTATATTTACTTCCTTTTTTTTTTTTTTTTTTTTAAATCAAGTATCTTGAGAGGATGAAGTTAGCACGACTGTCCAGAAAACGATCTCTCTTTCACAAAGCAGCAGAAGCAGACTGGGAAGCTGTCAAGGTACCAAAAGTCTAGCTTCTCTTTGGGAATAAGGCAGGAAATTTAGGAGAAACATTAACACAATTGTTGTGTTGATGTAAAACATCAACACTATTGTTCTACCTTTCCTCCTGCTTTCCTCCAGATGAAGGGAGGTTACAGGATTTTCAGAGGCTATTATTAAACTGAAATGACTTCATACAGCTGCAGGTGGCTTCAGCACTCTTTTGTTACATAAAAAGCTTTCTAATGATGGCGAGTAACAAAGCACTGAGACACATTACCTAAGGAGGAAGTGGAAGCTACTTCACTACAGGCTTTCGGTAACAGATTAGGTGAATAACCACAAGCAATGATTTCTGAAGAATTATCTTGCTTTGGAGAAAGGAATGAAGTACATGTTTGAGGACCTATACTTGTATTACTTTATTTCTGTCAAGGAGACAAGTTTAGAAGGATTTTTCCCTCAATATTTCTATATTTAATAAATAACATTTGTTTTATACATCTTAAACGCCTACAATCATTTCTCTGTTTGCATTACTTCTCAGTGGTGTCTTCAACATCAAAACATGTAGTTTAAGATAAACAAAAATCTACCTAACGCTATGACATAGGATTTTCAAACATTACAGTATGGAGCTTACATACCAGAACATGAATATTTCTTGTGCTTTACTGAAATAAGATACCCAAAAGAGAAATTATACTGCTTTAAGCTACATGATATTTTATCTAAATTGCTCTGCTATTAGATCTTGTAATTTTTAGGTAGAGTCAGATCCCAGAGAGCTTTATATGGAGTTAATTTCTCTTCTGCAACCACAGGCAAAGCAGAACAGTGTAAGGGAAGTTAGTGCCTCCAGAACACACCACTTCCCCCACTACATTTCACTTCACTGAGTTTAGAAGGAGTTGCTGAAAGAGAGGAAGTTGTTGAGAGAAGGAGGAAATTAAATCCCCTCAAAATTCACTGTGCTTTCCACCACCACAACCATTGCACTGAATGGCAGCGTCAGCAGCGAGAATGAGGGACAGAATTGAGGTAAACCAGTCACGCACTTCCATCAGGTCTCATCCTTACGGCTGAAGATCTCAGTGCTCTGAGGGAGCAGACAGGACACATACCCTTCTCCATGGAAAAGGAATTCTAATCACAGTCTCCATTTCCCTCCTTCCCCTTTCCTGTATATGGGAGAGGAATTCTCTTCAATATCCCATGATGGAAAACTGGGACCCTTCAGAGCCTGTCAGAGCAACTTCCCATACACAGTTTTTAACACACACATAGGCCCTGGGAGGTAGCATAGGGCTTACACCCTTAGGTGATAGGCATAAAGACCTAGTCAAAACCGAAGAGGTTAGGTTGATGTCCCTTTTTTTTCCATTTTTTAAAAACAAAAAACCAAACAAAAAATGCACCAGTAAGAGGTAACCCCTTAAAGTGGGCTTTTGGAAGCTCTTTGGGCAACTGCTGTCATGAGTTTTGCACCTGTGTGAAAATTAATTCAGATTAATATGTTGACCATGGAGTGGTTGTTTTATTAATCATCTTTAAGATGAGACCAATATACATACGTTTTTATACATACTAAAATTGCTTAATGCAATGTCAAATCTGGAAAAACACCATTCCTGAAAATTTAGTGAAAAATTCCCTTGGAAATCAGTGAAGTTAGACACAAATCTTCTGGAAATATCTCTTTCATGTGCCACTCTGCTCTCCCCCTATCTGTACATGTCCCTCTCTTCTCTCTGCCAGAATCAAACAAAACAACCAACAGGAACTCACTTTTCCCTTTGAGTCATTTTGTAGCCTGAAGATATCTCTGACATCAGGAATCTGGTGCTGTTTATTTTTTCTCCTCATGGTTTGTGTAACAGTCTCTATTCGCTTTTCCACCGCAGCTTTCTGGGTTCGGGTCAGTGTGGATAAAAACACCACACTTTCCAGGGAGTCGCCAGAGCTCTCTCCAAACAGATTTGACAGACCTGCCTCCTTCAGCCATTCTTCTTCCAGTTCTCCCTCTGAGCAAGTCGAAGAGAAAAAGGCATAAACATTGGCTTTCAATTACTGCCAAGCACATTGGATGTTAATGACATGATATAGTTAATATAATTCACAGAAAGGTACTAAGGGGACATACAATTAAGAATTACTTACACTGTCATGACTTAGAGAAAAGCTATTGTTTCTAAAGAGCCTCAAAAGGTTTAATATATGATACCAAAGCTTTTAAAGTAGTTAATCCCATACAGATTGCTATGTGGCAATCTTTATAATAATCTACAGCACTTCCATTAAAATCATATACCATTTTATAAATGTACCTAAATAAAAATGTGTATGGGGAAGTCTGAAAGCCAGATCATTGCTGCCTCACCGATTTTTAGTTCAATACTCAATCTTTTTAGCTCTCTTACTGACATGGTTCTGCCCACTTTTCTTGATACATTAATCCTACAGACTTCCACTAGCTCAATTTAATGAAGGACAAACCAGCCTACACGAGTCACCTTAATGCTATTTTTTCATCAGTTCTTATGACATGGTCTCCAGCCTGCTGACAGTCCACAAAACAATTTTTGCTTTAGTCTTAGAACTGATAAGGTATCCTTTATTGACAGATCACTGCACATGAAAGAAGAGAAAGCTATTAAATATTGTCACCGATGGCAAAACTTCTGCTTTTGAAATCTGTATCTCTCTAATGATATTTTCTATAATACATTAAGTTCTCTCTGTAGCATTTGAGGTTGTGCTGAATGCCAGCTACTCTCTCAAATGTTCAAGCAATATTTCCATTTATCAGATATCTAAAAATACTCCAAAGCTTGCATATCAACCTCACTACTGATTGCATTTTACCACTGCGCTCAGTGCACTTCCAAGTGGGCACCTTAATATTAACAGCATCCAGAAAACAGACACCAAAATTTAAGTATGAATTTTGCTGTGGCTGTGCAGCCAGATCCTGAGCCTCTAACGAAACTCTCAGGTTTTGTTATGAGGGCCAGAAAGAGGAGCTGTAGCCATTCTCTAAGGCAGCTGAGAGCAAGGTACATCTCCTCTCTCCCCCACCTTGCCTTTGCCTGGCCAAGTTTCAGGCCAGCCCCTTGCCCAGGCAGGCCCATCAGCCAGGTGCAGCAACTCACATGCTCAGGAGCACTTGTGCCCAAGAGAGGTGCTGCACATTAGGCAAGATGAGGAGCACAGCAACATATGTTCAAGCTGATAACTCAACTGTGCTGACTCACTCAGCTTCAGCCAGAGTTAGCTGCAGTAACCAGGGGGAAGAAGGCTGCATATAAAACTAATGGAAATGGTGGGGCTGGGGGTGCAGAGCCTCAAGGCACAGTCACATCAGTGAGCTGCAGTAAGAGAAGAGGTTGATGCACTGCAGAACTATGGGCTGTGCTGCTCTGGAGAAAGCCCCATGGCTCCGTCAGAAAGCCCCATAGCTCCCTGGTCACAAGGATTGGGAGCCTTGCTGCTTTCTGCAGGGGCCACATTGTTATGCTCTTCAGAGCAGTGACTTTTCAAAATGCTTAGGGAGGCAGAAGTGCAAATCCCTTTGAAAGCCCATGGAGCACATTCTTCTCACTTATGTGGACGCCATACCAAAATGCCAAATTCACCATTTTAATTTACTGAGACTGTGGGTCTCTTGTAAGAATGGGAGAGATGCAGATGCTGCGTCGTTAAAAAAATAATTTTTGAGAGAAAACTGGAATGAAGGACATTTCTCCTGTTTTATCTAAGACAAAAAAAAAAAAAAGCCCAACCTCTAAGTCCATGCCCCAGGGAGCGGCCCATAATTTATGCTTCTGAGAAACAGAAATAGTACAACTGAACAATCACAATAGTTACAAGTGTAGAAAGTTACTCACTAAACTTAAACCGGTTAATCATTGGCTTGTCTTCTAAAGCGTGAGGTTTCTATCCACAATAGCTACAATAACGAACAACATACACAAGAGCGAAAGGGTAAGTTAGTTCAACAGCAAACTGCAAATAAAGCTTCAATTTTTGTGATTTGCAAGTACAGGCACCTTTCTGATATTCTGCAAATACCATTCAAAGGAAAACCAGCCTTTTACTTGTCTTTGATAAAACTCTCTTTCAGGGCACTGCCTGTTTCTGGTGATATGCATCAGAGGCAACAGAATTTTCAAAGCAGATGTTCAGGAGTGACCTCCTTTTTTGATCTGTGTTAGGTGGGTGCCATCTCTTGAAATAAGACTTGAAGAAAAATCCCTAAATCAGCAAACTGATGAACATTGACAGAACGGATTTCATTACCATCTGGCTCTTTCACTACAAGTGCTACTCGTTCTTCGTGATTATTTCCTCTGGTTTCATGGATATTTTCAAGTTCTTTCCAGTAGTCATCCATAGACAGTTCATCCAAGGAGTCCTGGGATCCTGAGCGGTCAAACGATGCTCCATCGGGGATCTTCTTGGAATGGTCATGGTTCATCGTATACTGTCCAGAGCGACGGCTATAAGTGTAAAACAAAATGAAATTCTTGGTTAACAGCTTAAGATACAGGATGTATTAATATGTGTGAAGGCAGCATGAATTGTGCCAAAGTATCAAAGCAAACCACTGTCAACAAGCAAACCAAGATATTAAAAATTACTTTTAGTATCTGGAATATATTTTCAATTTAGTATTTCTGCTGTAGGTATCGCCCAATCTGGAACAGCATAGGAGTCAGTCTTAAAAGGAAATAATGAATCCAAGTTCTGGTAATCCCTGTTACACAAATCTTTAATTCAACTCTGAACAGTCAGGTCCACAAAAATCATGGCATGTATCTTCCTAGAATCACCACTTAAAGAATTTTTCCGAAGTGCCTTTCTGCCTGAGTAAATTCTTACAGCTTGACAGTACAATTACTGTTTCCCTTTGCTACTCTGCTTTTATTTTTTATTAATATTTACTCTGGTATCTATGACCTTAATTACAGCTGGGAAAGGACAATGTAGAATTACTGCAGTTACAATTTGTGAAGTAAATTGGCGAGTCCAAATGTTTAATAAAGACCATAGAAACTATTTGTTTCTATCTTGCTGCTGCCCTTTGACTGAAAGCTTACCATTTTTATAGTTTGACGTTACTGGTTTTTGGTTCACCCTGCCAAATGTGTATTGCTAAGGCTTCCAAAAGGATCTTTCATCTTAAATATAGCTGTGGCTAGAAGAAAAAAACCAACAAGCTGAAACCTCTAGGTCTCATTTTGACCTCATTAAGTCACTGGCAAAAATGACCACTGACCTAGTAAAGAATTCAACTTAAAAAGTACAGCGGTTGTAATGATGTCATTGAAGTTATAGGTCACCCTTAGGGTCAAATATACCAAATCAAAAGCCACAAATTGATTCAGAGTATCAGCTGATTAAATAAGTAGTATCTGATTTAACTTCACAGTTATGCCTACTTTTTGTGGAGGTAAGATTGGACATGATGATCTTCAGTGATCTTTTTCTAAACTAAGTTACTCTACTACTGTAACAGTGTATCAAAATTCTTCTGTGTATTAAAAAATAGCACTTCTTTGTATTTCAGGAAGATACAGACTCCTATATGGCTGAATTTGTCTCCATATTCTAAAAAAGAAGACATGGTTTGGGGTTAAGTAATAAATATCACTTATTCCTAGAGAAAAAACGTATCAAAGACCAAGCATTGTGGATTTATCACAATGTAAACACAGTAAATTAAATCCTACCTTCCTATCTAGCTGACTTGGCAAGTTTATATAGTATTAAAACGAAAGTCTCTTGTCCTTACATTTTATCTCAGGACAACTGACGCTTGTTAGCTGCCCCTAGGTAAAAAAGCCATGCCCTTCTCTCTGAAGATAAGCTCCTTGCGTGTCCAAGTCACAAATCCTTTCACACCACACATGCCTGAGTCTCTGATAAGAAACACTAACCATTTGCACTTTGCCTTTGAAAGTAAAGAGCCGTATGGAAGAACTGTGAGTTTCTACCCATCCTGTCTCTCTGCTCCAAGTGTAAGTTAATAAATGACAATTAATCACCAAGCTACTACACACCTCAACACCATTGCTTAACCTGCCCTTACTTGAAAGCCCAGGGGGAAAAAAAAACATTAAGGAATGTTTAGCTTTTGCATCAATGGCAATAACACCATCGTGCTAGTAGTGTGTTACCCAATAAATGCAATTTCTCCATGTAGCTACCTCAGCTCTTAAACTTCTCCTGACAGGTGTGTCCCATGTGTGACCTGTGCTGCTTGTGAATTCGACACTGATTACTGCAGAAAGATGTTCATGGAGTCACAGAAGTGTCCCCAGCAGGCAATCTGGGTGCTGTGTGTGGTCAAAGCATGTCAGACTTCCCAGCCCTTGACCAGCCTTCCCTCCGCCTTCAGCTGGAGGTGCTCAGAGCAGACTGGGTCTCTCTCACAAATACTCTCTGGACATTTGAACCGCTGCCTGAAGGAGGTCAGATTTCAGCTTATCGTCACTCAGTTTAACCCTGTGGAGCTGCTCAGCAGCTCTTAGGTGGCCTTTTACCTTTGGAACAACCTGCTCTCACTGATCCACCTCAGCTGAATTTTAACCACCACCGCACACCATGAAAAAAATAAACCAAAGTGAATACATTCCAAGCATGCACTCTGAGGGGCTCTGTCAGGCTGAGGTGGGATAGGCTCCAACATGCCGTGGCTCTGTGTCACACTGACAGGGCAGAGCTACTCCAATCCTTCTATAAAAGCCAGGCTTGTCACCTTCTCAGACTAAGTTCTGTCTCTGAGAAGAGAAGCCTGCATCCTGAAATGCAGAGTTGACACTCCGCACAGAGCACTCCAGGCCATTTTCAAGGTCCTATGAACATCTGCTGTACATCACAAACATTCCATTAACTCTCAGAGACAGCGCCCTGCCCTTCAGTCTCTGGTCACAGGGCTGCTCTGCTCGACCAAATGTAAGCGGCTTTTCTTGTAAGGCTCCTCCTAGCCTGACCTTTCCACCCCTCATTAACAAACCAATACAGCAACTCCTAATTTTGAGCAGGCAGTTCTGCCACGTCTTGTTGTGAAAGCCCTCAAAGACAGACGGGCATCAATGACCAGGGGATCCTGATGAGAAATATTCATGCAAAAACCTCACCACTCTGCTGTGGATCTCTGAATCTCTCCTTCAGTATCTGTGTTGCTTTAGGCCCTTTCTCAGCTGCCAGCCTCAACCCCAACCCCAGCGATGCCTGAGCTCCTCACAAGCCAAGTGCCACACCACTCCCACTGAACTCACTGATTCCTTGCCTTCCCTCATCAACTCAATCAACTCCCTATCCCCAGTTTCTGTTCAGACTGCAAATCCTTTCAAAGCCAATCTGCATTTGTTCACAGCCACAATTCACATTTCTGTGGGCTAGGACAGAGAGAGGCTCAGGCTCGGAGAGAACAACTGCTAAAGCCCCAGCTGACAGAGCAGATCAGATCTTTTTTTCACCTCACTTGGTTCAAGGTTTCTTGCCTTGCATACTCCACCAGAGAAAGAGATTGGTGAAGCAGTGTTTGGTGCATAATCTGCACAGCAATGGCTCCAGGCATCTTCATCTCTGTCTCTCCTATGAACCTCTCCCTGTGTACAAAAGGCACAAACAAGACCTTTTGAGGATAATGAGGACAGTCTTGACACCATATGCTCGTGTAGATGAGAAAGGAAAAATAATTTTAAAATTTCATAGCATATGGAAAAATAGGCTGCCAATTAAGATTTTTATTTTTAGATATCTGTTGACAAGAGCAAAGAACATGGGTTTTTTGTTGTGACCTTCCACTAAATTCAATCCTTCTCCAAACTTATCCTTAGTAAGCACTCGTATATTACACAATAGAAATGCAGAGGTGGAAGTATGCTAAGGCCAAGAACAACAGAGAGAAGGGGAAAGGCAATCAGTCTTAGTAATAATACTATAAGGAATCTGAAAGAGAGAGATCTTTTTAAAAATAATTAGTCCCACATTTATAGACTCGTTAAAAATTATTTTAAAAGTATTTCAAATGCCTCATGTTAACAAACTTTGAAACTTTGTAGAAAACTCCTTTCCAAAAAACTATCAGTAGGAAATAAATATAGCTCATTAAAAAAAAAAAGCTATTACTGCAGTTGCAGAAAACAGGTTGCTTCTCCAGCACATTGTTTTCAGTAGTCCAGTTTCTCTATTTAAAGTCTGAAAAATGCAGCTGCTTTTCACAAGTATCTTAAAGCAGATCTTTTTCTTTTCCCTAGAAAATGTAAGGTACTGCTAACACACACAGTCACTTGAAGCAATTTACAAGCATTTCAGAGTACTAAATAGCAAGCTTATTCACCAGCAGTTTCTTTACCCCCAAGAAAACTCGTATTTCCATTAAGGTCTTCACTAACAACACACTCAAACCTCATTAAAATCTCATTAACAACTGTTTTCACTTACTTGTAAATAGTTTACTCTTCAAATAGCTTTACAGGGAGCAGTGCAATACTCTCATTTCCAAATGGCACAGTCAGTTCTGACCTCTGATACTCAGACACTGCCCTTTGCAGCTGATGAGATTTTTGCCTGTTTATCTCAGTACAAAACAGAGCCCCCAGGTATAAAACCCATTCTTCAATATAGTTATTGCAGTGTCTTACCAGATTTAATCTTCTTGTCCCACCCACCAGAGATGTATTATTTTATTGGAAACATCAAGGATGCAAGACAAAGCATTACAGGTCTTCCAGAAGGGAGCCATTAAAAACAATTCTTGTAATGAACACCATTCATTATATTTCCAAGGAAAAAAACAGATTTGGGTTCTTTTACTAAGTACTGATGTGCTTTGTGTTGTGGCAAGTACTTAAGGGAGAAGAACTGTGTGCAAATGTTTTCTTCACAGCCTTTCCTTTTGTGACCATGTCCTTTCTCAGCCTTTAAGAAAATATGACTCTTTGTATTAATCACTGATTTATGCCATAATAAAAATCTGCTTTTTTTCCTGGTTCTGTCAACCTGATTTTGATTTCAGCAATAGCCATTTTATAATAGTGCAGTTATCTTTATTCCTTATCTTCTTCCCTGTGAAAACTAAATCTCTCATCTGTTCCACTGCCTTTTTAGCAGTTCATTACTGATATTTGTTATGTGTAAACTACAACAGCTAGAGATGAATCAGTAAGGTGCACTTCGACTGGCATTTCAGATAAATTCACTTTGCAGAAAGCTAATTTTTTCCTTAATCCCATTTTTCTTACTTGAGAATGAAGGACTATGGTGTGCTCTAAAACAGTGAGTGACGAGAAAAAATATAATCTCTGTAATTTTTGTAGTGCTAACCACTGATTTTGGATCTGAATATAACCTTTGAACACCAAAAAACATAATTGTATAGGCACCATAACTGTATGGTATTCTTATATACTATACATATGTGTATGCATGTATTAGATGTGCAAATATACTGAAAGGCAGAAATACTAAATGTAAGGATACTCATGGTCATAAAAACTAGGGAATACAAATGTACTGTTGAACCAAACATAAAAGATTAACACTGCTAAAAGAGATGGGCAGATCCTCCAACAGGATTATTGCAGGAATGCTCACTGACTCTAGGAAAGGACAAAGTCCAGCTACTAAATACTGTACAAGTATGAAGCAAAAAGACACCAGTTTCTATAATCTATTATTTTCTTCTTGGAAAGAAATGCAACAATGGATGAAACACAAGTGAAAGGGAGGAGAGGGAAACACCTTTTCAGCCTACAATCTAGGAATTTCTGTACAGGGTCCTTTTATCTACCTGCTTTTGCCAAATTTTGGAATTCAAAATTCAGGCCTGGATCTTTCCTGAATAAAAACCTTCACATCTATAAAAAGTGTCATGAGGGCAACAAGGGAAAAGGCCATCAACTTAAGTACCAGGTATCTCAATTTGGATTCAACTCTTCGGGGTTAAATAAATATGGTCCTTTTCCACAGCTGCTAAACAAAACTTATAAGAGTTTTAAACATCGTCTTTAATTTAATGTTCTACAAGAATAAGAGTTTCCCAAACATTTGTTTTTATCAGCCAATTTCCAATACCGGTAAAAGTTAAGAAAATTGCATTAAGTGTGTTGGGTTTGGGGTAGTTAATTTCCTTTATGGTGGCTAGGACGGGGCTGTGTTTTGAATTTGTGCTGAACACAGGGTTGATAATATAGAGGGGGTTTGTCATTGCTATTTTGTTATTGGTTTCGTGTAACAGCCTTTTCTGCTTTTCATACTGCCATGCTGGCAGGCATGCTGGGAAGAGACATAGCCAGGACAGCTGACCCAAACTACCCAAAGGGATATTCCAGACCATGTGACATCATGCTCAGTATATAATGTGGGGGGAAGAAGGAGGAAGGAGAGGATATTTGGAGTGATGGAGTTTGTCTTTCCAAGTAACCACTATGCGTGATGGGGCCCTGCTGTCCTGGGGATGGCTGAACACCTGCCTGCCCACGGGAAACAGGGAATTAATGCCTCATCTTACTTTGCTTGTGTGCACAGCTTTTGCTTTCCACATTAAACTGTCTCTGTCTCAAACCCAAGAGTTTTCTAGCTTTTACCCTTCTGATTCTCTCCCCAGTCATGTTGGTGGGGGAGTGACTGAGTGATGCTTGATTGCTGGCTAGGCTTAAACCACAACATCAAGTGATGTCATTATTTGTCAAACAGAACTATTATATATCCTTAAGCTGTACACTGAAAATACAATGTTTGGCCTTAAAAGTGTCTTTAAATCCTAGCCATTAATCATTGCTATTGGAATTCTTGTACAGGCAATGTCTTGAGCACTGCTGCCCTTCAGACACATTTTCTGGCACTGCAATAAACTAGCACTTTACTTAAGAGTTATACAAAACAACAAAAACATACCTGACTATGGCTACATTACAGCAGCAACTTCTGAAATGTCCATGCAAAGAGAGTCATAAAAGCTATTATCAGTATCATTGCAGCCATACATTGAGCTGATATTGAGGCTCACTGATAATGGACATCACACCAACACATGCTTAGATGTGCTAACCTGATAAAATAGACACACAAAGAGAGGGGAAGAAAAAAGGGGTGGGTACTTGGCTCAGAGAGGTGAAGCCTGCTGTTCAAACTAATGGTGTAAATCAGTGACTGAAACAAGAATAATCCTCAGATCTCTGGGGTCTTTCACCACTGGGCCGCTGAGTGTTAAAGATTGAGATCTGACCTCATGGCATACTGCAAGACAGATAAAAGGAAGCTTTGCTGTTGTGGGTTTGTGATCGACTCCAGCACTGTGGCTATAAATAAAATAGCACTCTCAAGGAACAATTATCTTGTTGACATAGGAGTTACAAAGTACAGTAATCTGTGTAAGTCATTTTAAGTCTGTACAAAGGCTAGCTATCTTGAAACAACCAAAAAAAACCTGCCTATGAGTACTGTGGTTCGCTTTGAAAACTATTTACAGAGCAATCACATCCATGAGATGTTGGATCCTTAAATATAAATACAGGACTTCTTAAGTTCCGTCTAATTGAAACAACTGAACAGATAAGGAAAGGGAAACAGTGTGATCTCCTGTCTCACTTCTCATCCTGAATGCTGAGCTACAAGAAGTGTGGGAATAAGTCAAGCTCCTAAACCCAAAGCTCTCCCCATCCCTCCCCTGCTTTCAAGAACCCAAGCAGCACCACAAGATGCAAAAACTTCTTAACTGAATTAATCAAGAAAGCTCTAATCCAACAACTACAGCAGTTCCCTGGCTTCAGCTCCCCATTCTTGGTTGGATCACTGGCCTGGCAAGTGATTGCCAGACCTTCCTATAGCCATGCTGCCTACCAGAAGGGGATCCTGATTTTTCACAGTTTTTAGGAAAAGCTGCAGAGTTTTTTTATTACCAAATCACTTTTTCTAATGGTTTCAACCTAATGTTTGAGACACTTTTGACACACCACCCCTTCACACAGTATCCAGCACTTTGCAGTGCAGTTTTGAGCATTTTTCAGTCTCCTCCTGTTAAAAAAAAAAAAAAAAAATCAAATTGGAATTGATGTGCCCGTCAAAGCAGGCTGTTCTAAAATAACTGAATTTTGCATAAAGCACAGTGTAGTGATACTACCTAAATGAAGAGAAATTGGTTTTTGAAAATGAAAACATCTTCATCTTTTTACAAGGCTTAACATATTACAAAGAGTCTTTCTATTTAATTGATAGTTAAAATCTTCCATCAACCAAAACCCAGTATCACAACCTTCCATAAGTAACAGGTAAACCTTGAGCAAGACCCAAGTCTGGACATTTGGTGTCCAGAATAATGCAAAAATATTTCTTACCACCCTTAAAGTGCTTCATAAATTTCACAAGGCATTAGAGAAACTTCAGTCTGGGCTTGTATGGCTGATTTTCATTCTGCATCCTAAATCTTGTCACCTGTTGTAACAGCTGCATCCTTTCTTTTCTACCTTTTGTGGCATCTGCTCTTTCCATGACTGACTACAAACTCTCTTGCAATTCAGTCTTTTCAAGAGAATCATACAAAACATGGAAAAAATAACAGTATGGAAGCCACATAATTTACAGTACTTTTTGTGAAGTGACACTTAGCATTCCTTCTCTCCCAAATTACATAGTTTCATTTTGGCGACTATGTGAACTTACAGAACATTTTGAATGTCAACTGCAATCAAACTTCCCCAAATCCCCCTTAAGCTCCAAAGAAAAGCCAGAGAAGTAGGAACTGAGGCAAAGCTCTGTTTTCTTTCCAAAAAGTACAGTGATTGCAGAAAGGGTATAAAACAGTACTCACTTTCTAAATGAGCATAAAAAAGGCTGAGCAAAGAGAATCAGGTCTCTCAGGATTTTTTGTAATACCATCAGCTGCTGTTAATACCTGCTCAAAACTCCTCTGGAGATTAACAACAACAACAGCAAAAAAACCAACAAAGAAAACCGAAACCCAACAAAATCAAAAATCCAGAAAGCCCCACCAACTGGCATTTTAAACCCCTCCATGAATAATAAATACAAAACAGACCAAAGTTAGGTTTGCCAGACTCTAAGTTTAAAAAGTGTGTATATATATATATACACTGTATTGCTTCCAGCCACATCCTCATTACTATTTACATAAGATTATTTTTACCTTCGTGCACATAACCTTACTACTTTCCCAACCCCAGCCTGTCACTGAAGAAAACAGGAAGGAAATTGTGGCAATGGCACAGGCTATTACACTTAACATTCTAATCCACTATGCCAGAAATGGGAGATTCCAGATATGACGCCAAAACTTAGTCTGCCTGAACCATATGCAGCACTTCTAAGAAGATTACAATATTTCATGACATTTCCTTTGATAGGACTTCTTGTTCCTACACAGTCATTTGGACTCTGTTTTTCACTTCTGATGAGATAAATTATAATTATAGTAAGTTGATATGTATACATACTCTATCTAAAATGAATAATAAACTCACCTTGAATATTGTGTGCAGTTTTGGTCACAGCAATGTAAGAACGATATTAAACTATTAGAGAGCATCCAAAGGAGGGCAACAAAGATGGTGAAGGGCCTTGAGGGGAAGTCATATGAGGAGCAGCAGAGGACACTTGGTCTGTTCAGCCTGGAGAAGAGGAGACTGAGGATAGACCTCTCTGCAGTCTGCAACTTCCTCGTGCGGGAAAGAGGAGGGGCAGGCACTGATCTCTCTGGTGCCCAGTGACAGGACCCAAAGGAATGGCCTGAAGTTGTGTTAGGGGAGATTTAGGCTGGATATTAGAAAAAGGTTCTTCACCCAGAGGGTGGTTGGGCCCTGGAACAGGTGCCCCAGGGAAGTGGGCACAGCACCAAGCCTGTCTGCATTAAAGAAGTGTTTGTACAACACTCTCAGGCACATGGTGTGACTCTTGGGCTGTCCTGTGCAGGGACAAGAGTTGGCCTCAGTGTCCTTGTGGGACCCTTCCAACTCAGCATATCCTGTGATTCTATGGTTCTGATCCAGATCATTGGCACCCCAGGTATGATGCATGACATGAAATGATTTATTAACAAAAGAGTTGCTAGAACTATAACATATTCACTTTTGAACAGTTGCCAAAGGAGTTATTTGCTATGCCATCTCAGGTTGTTTCAGGAAAAACATGACCTTGTTCCACTCCACACAAAACAAGAAAGAATTCAGGATTGACAAGTACAGCCATAAAGCCTCTCCCCACAAAATGATTGTGCCAGCTGTGTTTCCTTGTTTTTGGGGGGCCTGCTGCATGCCAGCATCCAAGCTGTTCAACTCAGTGCATGCTTTTACCTTTATTCTACAACCATAAAATGCAGAAGCCTGCTTATTTCTTTTAGAGAAAGGTGAGTCTCAAGGACTCAGATTTGGAGTTTATTTAAAACTGAAAAACATCGTGACATAATATATTATCAGATTTGCAATAAAATTATCACAATCTAGCTAAACTGAGAAGTATCAGAAGAAGTTGGTTTTGGTTGTACTTCTGTACTGACAAAATGAAGTAGACCACATTGTCTCAGGTCCTGACATTCTGACCCTCTTAATTCTCATTTGAATGAAGACTCTCAGAGGCTTAGAATTCACATTCCTATTTTTTGCACATACTTATCAATTTCTCTTCAAAATCATACATTTCAGAAAGAAAAACAGCTATTCCTGGGAGAGCAAAATCCACCAGAAGGGAAAACAAGGGGACAATGGAATGTGGGTGACCTGTATAGGTAAAATCACAAAAGTGGCACCACAGTAGGAGCCAGTTTGCAAGTCATGCACACCTCTGGGAGAGCTGAAAAAGCTCACACAATCCCAAGTCCCACTGAATAAAAATAGAAGTCAATGTCCAAACTCAACAAACACGCAGTATATTTCCCTTATATTCAACCCTAATTGTGTTCAAAGCTAAAGTTAAAAAAAAAAATTGCCCACAGCTAGGAAAATAAGGAAAGGAAGTGTCTCACTTAAATCTCCTTTGTCACATTATTGGCTCTGTCCCGTGGTCAACTGACCTACCTTTCTCATTCCTTCCAAATGCCTTCTATATCACCTGGCTTCATATGGGCACAGATGCTTTCCTTTGCAGTTTTGATTCTTTTCATTCTCTACAATCCATATCAAAGACAAAAATGTATGCAAAATATGTTCCCTGTAACCACCCTCAAGCTGCTGATTGGGAAAATACTCAAGCATATAATACACATTTTAAAAGCACATTTTTTTCTGTAATCTTCTAAGAGAACCACTGGAACTAATCTTATCCCAAAGAAGAGTATAAAGCCTGTGTGAGATCACTTCAGGGTCCACAAATATCAGAGAATAAACCAGGAAGTGAAACAGATACAGTATTTGTAATTCCATTATTGAGAGGCAGAGAGGAAAGATTTAAATAATTTATTTTTCTTTTCACACTGGAAAAAAATAAGCATGGCAACAAAGCCCGATTTAAGATGTCCTGGCAAATACCAAGACCATTTAGTGAAGTACAGTTACATCCATGAAATTATACTGGAGTTACTTTTGTACCTTTAAAAGCAATTAGTTCTTTAAAATCAGTAGCTCTTACCATTTTAAAGGATCTCTTAGTTAGGCCTATAACCCTGTTACTTGCAAATATAAGGCTTACAGCACAATTCAGTAATTTTGTTTATGCTTGAAGGGAATTGGCATGCATTCATAGTCAATTTATTACAATACAATCCTTACATTCAGAATAAATTGTAAATGAATTTTTATGACCATTCCCAAACAAGGACATTGATGCAGAATCTAAAGACGTTTTGTAAGGAAACTGGTTTCATTGTCCAAACAAATCACCACCAAAGACCCAGTAAAACAAAGCAGATAAATGTGCTCTCAGAGAAGCTGGGCAAGAGAGGCAGAGGAGGAAGCAGGAAGGGCTGAGGAGAGCAGCATGTGCAAGGCGGGCAAGCACTCAAGGATTCTGAAGGATACAGGTCTGTAGCAAAACATCAGAGAGATGCTTAAAGGCAAGGGGATAGGAGAGAGGGAGGCCTCAAGGATGCTGCAAGGAATGGACCATCTGGGTTTTGTTCAGGCACAGCATAAGGAAAGTGGCGTTTGCAAACAGCTTCAAAAGCGGTGGCTGGGATTTCACCTACTGCCAGAGGAGCTAGCACACACACAGAGCTGCACATGCCTCTGCAAGAGGCAAACCGGCTCTGAGAAATTCCTCTAGTAGGAGCCACGCAGGGTGTGCCACAGCAGGAGCAAAGGGCAATGCAGATGTGCCCTGATCCAGCTGTTTCCTCCACACCGCCTCCCCACAGACCCACCGCACAAAGAGGGCAGCAGAGAAGTCCATTGTCACCTCAGCAAAAGAAAAGACTGAAAAGGGCACCCAGTTGCAATCCTTACTTTTTATCTTCCAGGGTAACCGCTAAAGCTGTGAGTCTTTGCAATGTCTCCTTCCCTATCAAATTGCTTCTTCTAAGCAAATATTCCTAGGAAATACCTGTTCTGGGGGTGCAACAGCTGAACTGTCTACAGTAAGAGGACTGCAGACCTATGCTAACTTATGTTCTGTTACCTATGCTAATGAACACTTGCAAAGGCTTAGTGTCCTAGGACCAAGCAAGGAACTCACTAAACAAAACAAAATTATATTAACACACTCCTTCCCTCCTCATTTTTTTGTGTAGTTCTTAAATGTCAGTAGGCAACCAAGCAAGCAGAAAGCAGCTCAGGATCACAGATTTTTCCTCTCATCCTTTGTTACCACCTTTTTTTTCTGAACATCAACAGAAAAGGCATAAAAACATGTATTGTTTTCAACCAAGGCCCCTGCAAAGCTTTACTGGGAGTTGTATACATAGGTATGTCCCTTCACCTACAAATTAAAAATACAGATTTAGAGCTACCAGTCTGAATATACAGATGTATTCATGTACAACTTTGGAAGGTAGCCTAACACAGGGTTCACTGCTGTGCTACCTGTCCACCACCTCTGAGCATCAGGGCTTGAATACAAAACCAAAATTTCAATGGAAAGGATTTGAAAGAGCTTTTGTTTTGTTCCAGGGGAGGGGTGAAAAAAAGAGAACATAATACAAACCAAACAAGAGAGGGAAAACAGACATGAAACGAACACTGGAAATTAAGAAAAAAATAAACAAAACATGCAAATTAAATATCAATCATTTAACAGAAACAACTGTTCAAAATGAAAAACAAATCCTAAAAAACTCATCTCATATGCATTTTATTATTAGTTGACCATGATTTTACATATGTAGTCCTTGTTTCTCATTTCCATTAACAGCACTCCATTTTTTTGTTCTTTACTCTTAAATGTGATTCTTTTTGGTGTAAGCAGTCTCAATTCCATGTGGATACCTAGGCAGGGAGTTCATGAAAACACAACATGGTCAGGGGAGACTGCTGTCATATTTTAAGGCAGCAAGAGGTAACATACAAGTCTGGTCAGAAAGGGAAATATGACAGTCACTACTTGCTCTGCAGCTGAAAAGAAGAAGTGCTACTAATAAAATGAGAAAAAAAGAAAGAGAAAACCAAAAGAGCTCTTACCAGCTTTAGTTTAAATTCACTCATCAAAGAGGATGCAGACAGGGACTGCAAGAATTCTGGTATTTCTATATTAAATACAGGCAGTAAGTTAAAAAAAAAAGGTCCATTTCTAGATTTACAAATTATCTAGACGATATCTCTTAATACAAATTATTTAGGAAAATCCTTTGTTTTCCTCCCTAACCAACATCCCTCTCTTTACCAACATCTTATAAACATGAAAGATACTGGTTTCTCAGTCAACATACAGGTGCCCTATGTGGTTTGTCAGCTGATAACATTCTCCATGATTATTGTCCTACAGTCTATTTTGGAAGATATCGATCAGTTATATGAAACAACATGAATTTGGCTTTTCAACATCATTGCATCACTAACATTAGCCGTAACTCTTACTCTGCATTCCCAAACAAAACACTTCAGTGGAGGGCTAACTGTCAGCAAAAAAATGCAAGTAAAAATGACATTGTACTCTTAACTTTCCCCAAGAGGTTCTATCCCCACCTTCAACTTCAGACATTTTCCTTTTCATAAACAGGGCAAAAATAGCACCTATTTGTAATACTAACTAGCTACAATTACAGATCCCAGTAATAATCAAGGAAAATTAAATATAATGCTTCATGTATTACACATTAAACCTGAAGTAAGGGACAATCCATATGCAGATGCTTCTATAAATACAAATTTATATTTTCTTTTGTCATGTGTACACACGCTGTGTACAGAAGAACAAGAGCAATGTTGAAGCACTCTTGAGTATTGCTATCCATGATTCTTAGTTACAGGACCAAGCTCCTCATGCTAGACAGCTGTACTTCCCATTATGAGACACATCTACAAATGAATACCATATGTTCTTATACGATATAATACGTACACAGGGAAATAAAAAACATTTGCTGCATGCAATATCAAGTCATATATGAAAACTCCATTTCAATTAAATCGAAAACATCACATTATGACAGAGACCTAAGCCTGCAGTTTGGGGGGAAAGGGCAGGGAGTGGGTGGGTGGAGGAAGGGAAGGCACCCTGAATGGGCCTGACCTTGCTGCACAGAGCAGAGACATTTCTAGGCAGGTATGAGGCAAACGAGCAGAAGCTGCAGGGCGCCCCACAAGTCCTTCACTCCCAGCTTTCCAGCTGCACTGCCTGACTACTCTGTCCTGTCCTCAGCCCTCATAACACCTCACCACACTGGGCAGGATCCCACTAGCTTTCCAGCACTGAAGTGATCACGCACACGCCTTAAAAATTAGGGAACCAGTACATAGCAACAGTGAAGGGGAGGTGATGAGGGGACTGAACATCTCTGAGCCAGAGCTGGGTGACAAATGCATCCTCTGAGCTCAGGCAAGGTGACACAGTTAAGTCCCTTCCTACCAAAGGTATTAAAGTAAACTCCTTTTTAATACTGTCTGCACTGAAAATGCACACTTGCAATCTTAAAAGTTTATGTGGATACAAGAAATATTTGATCATATAAGCAGCCAATTCTATCTCAGAGGATAAAGAATAATTCCTTTGCCAAAATAAGGCACCTGGACAAAGTCATTTGTAAAGAACTAAAGAAGTGTTGACAGACTGACACAGAAATGGAATCACACACTTGTCAGCATGAAAAGGGTTTAAAACCTACAATGAAAGTCAACAGAGCAATAGCAATTGATGTAGAAACTCTGTAACAGGAAATTTACAACACATTTTAACATAAAGATGAAAAGGAGACTTTCAAAGAAGGACAAATGCCCATATACCTAAATTATACTATTTTCTAAATTCTCAGTTGTCTAAATGCAAAACCGGTGTGTGTATTTTACAGCTTCTGCCACCCTTGTTGAGAGCTTTCACCAGAGGTGCCCCAATCTCCATCTTTGAAAGTCAGGAAGGTCCAGTGAAGAATTTAGGGATATTTTCACTGACTGCGCCCTCTAGGCAACTGACTTAATTTTCCCTTTTTTGTTGCCTCATGACACCTCACTCGGAAGTAAATCAGTTAGAATTATTTGTACAATGCCCTCTCTGAATAAATGTGACCTTTACTACCAAGTATATACACTACTGTTTTGAACAATGAGGTAATGAAGCTGCCTCTTCACCAAGAGTGTCAAAGCAGCGCTTTGGCCCCAGTTCCTTCTTTGCTCACACAAGCTTCACTCCTGTGCAACCTCAGAGCACCCCAGGGGGTGCCCCCAAGCACGACACCTCCCAGGCCACCTCACTTCACATGAGGCCAACACTTCTCATAGCAGTCTAAATCTACACCCCAAAACAACCATGTGCTAGACCCTGGGATCTCCCCATCCTTACTGGCAGACTCCACCAAGACACAAGCAGTAAGGCAGCCAGCCTGTTGTACATCCAGTCCAATTCAGGGAATGGGCAAAGGTAGGTGCCTCTTTACTAGGAGAGATTAAATGGGAAATTGCTACCAGGACTCTCAGAGGATCGTGTGGTAACATTGAGCAGAGCCAACTAAACGTACAACTGAATCATGCCACCAGCCCAGTGCAAAAGTTAACTCTCTGAGGCCACAGCAGAGAATAATTCTTTATTCAGAAATAGTGATGGGTCTACATGCATGGTAACAGCAACAGCATCAGCATCACCTCAGCACTGCACCTCCAGCTAACAGCTAGGCTTTGTTCCACTAGCAGACATCCAAAGTAACACAGTCACCTTTTCAGCAGTTAAGCCACTTCCCAAAAACTATTGCTCATTAATCTTGATACAGCAGGAGACTTCAATTCCCAGAACTATACAAAGGACTTGGGATGGACCTTGTCATTAGCTTTTCCTTAATTCCATTTAATCCCAGAGGTAATTAGGTATCCTAATGCATCCTTTTGCAAGGCATCCTTTAAAGGAACCAGAGTATACAGGTCACATCTGTCCATTAGCCTGCCATAACTGGATATGCCAGACACTTTGTCCTTCTTCCAAACTATCAAGCCAGAGAATCAGAGGCCAGCAGACCCTGGTGTACCCAGATGAAGGAACATGCAAGATGTGTTCCTCATATCTCCTAAACTGTAACAATTTTCTCAGTGTTATGAAGAGCTCACTCAGGAAGATATCAAGCAGGCAAACTCTCACCTGCCTAGCAGCAGCAGGTTGGTAACATGCAAAGCAGATGCTCTGAGAAAGCAAAACCTGTGGCATGAGGAATTCTCTGTAATGTAAAAGGACAAAGCAATATCCTCTTCTCCTCTTAGGGTCACAGGCTTCCTCCTTAAGAAACTCAATGGATATGAATCTCCTTTCAGCAGCCTGGCACAGCGGAACGTCCCATGACAAATCACTGTAGTACCACTCTCACATTCCTCTCTGATGGCAACTAGCAGGAAGCAAACTGAATGATACATGGACTCATAAAGCTTGAAAAGCTTTTGGTGATGGGGGACTTCCTGAGGTAAAATCGCCAAGCTATTGTTTGACCCGGGAGGACTGCTATCAGTGATGGATACATTGTACTGAGGGATCAGGAAGAAGACCTGGGAAACTCATGCTCTGCACCTCCAGAGCTAGTGACGTCAGCTACAAGGCAGCTCACATATCACTAAATTAAAGTCTTTTTCTTGAAGATGACAAGGCACGTTGGGAGTTATTTTAAGTAATTTCCTTGTTTAAAGTACTAGTAATGGTTTCGTGTGACAGCAGCAGCTTGAAATGGGACAAAGGATCATCTCTGGCACACAACCAAAGTAATAATTAACAATAAAAATCAAAGCTTTAAAATACTACAATTCCCTCACTGGTTACTGTGCAAAGTATTCATCCTACTTGAAAAAGTATCATATGCTTTTAGGAGATGTTTACCTGAACAGTTTTAATTTTCCACCTTAAGTAAAAAAATCTAAATTCATACTAATATTTTGACTCAGATCAATTTTATCAGTCTTCAGAAGAATCTTGCTATAATTTAAACTATAGGTAAGTGACTAAAAGGTCTTAACACCAGACAGAGAATCATTCCCTAATGACACAAAGACTATACTGACATAAATGT
Source organism: Aleadryas rufinucha (assembly GCA_013397815.1). Lineage (NCBI taxonomy): Eukaryota > Metazoa > Chordata > Aves > Passeriformes > Aleadryas > Aleadryas rufinucha. The sequence goes on along the minus strand of VZTH01014961.1, from coordinate 39,705 downwards.
ATCTTTCATATAAAAAATAAATAATGCATTTTTAAAAAAAAATAAGTACGAAACATGTTTAGCAATTCCAAAGTCCTTCCAAAGTAAGGTAATGTCAGCTGAAATAGAAACAGAGAATACTTTCTCATGTCAACAGTGTGGTGGTATAATGGAGCAAAAACACAGTGGAAAACACAAGTGATGCACAATACAGTTGATCACCACCCACTGACCAATGCCCAGACCATGCCTGAGCAGTGACCAGCCCCTCCTGGCCAACTCCCCCAGTTTATATATTGAACATGACACTCTATGGTATGGAATATCCCTTTGTCCAGTTCGGGTCAGCTGTCCTGGCCTTGCTCCCTTCTCGCTTCTTATGCACCCGCTCAGTGGCAGAGCACAGGAACCTAAAAAGTCCTTGACTTACAGTAAACACTACTGAGCAACAACTAAAACATCAGTGTGTTATTGACATTATTCTTGTACTGAATCTAAAACACAGCACTATGCCAGCCACTAAGAGGAAAATTAACTCTCTCCCAGCTGAAACCAGGACAGCAGATGTGACCTTGATTCTTCTATTGAATAAGAACAGTATCTCTTTCTAGTGATTTGTGCAAGGTAATCTACCTGGAGAAATAAGGTTTCTTATTTCCTAACTACTGAAGCTCCTTTTCATCAAAATTGAATTACATTTTTATGCTTTTTATATTTTTTTTATACTTGATACATTTTTATATTTATGTGACAAAATTTGGAGGGTGAGAAAGAAATAGGGGCTCAAAAACCCTCAGAAGACTAACAGAACAGAACACGATACAAAAGGCACCAACCTTGTCCAGAATCAGAGGCTATGCACCTGCATCCATACCCTGCCACATACAGGGGGAAAAAATGAAATCAGCAAGCTAAAGACCAAGGTAGGATGAAGGGAAGGTGTCTCAGCCTAGGCTCAAACTCACATGAATACAGCTGCACAGCTGTCTGATGGGGTGGTGCTGGTGCTGGACTACAGTCTGAGCACAGGGCACTGGACATGTGCCACTACTCAGCACACCCCAGTAATCTGTTTTCCAAGAGGATACCCAGCATTCATACAGGAAGGAATACTCCCACTGCTAAAAGACAGCCAAGAACCTGGCTCCAGGCTCCTACAAACTTTTGCACACAAGCTGAGATTACAGTACTCAGTTTGAAAGGTTTGAAAAAACTGTAAATTCAGGTTGCTTATGCTGGGTGCTTTGTCACCCTGCTTCATCCCATTCCATCCAGTTCCATGCCCCACTTCTCGCTGTCACAGCCCTGTGCTGACCACCAGCCAGGCTCCAGATGCACTTTTTTACCCTACCGAACTCTCACCTGCTAACTAACCAGATCTCACTTAGCAACTTCTGCAAAAATCATACAACCAAAACTGAATTTATGCCTAATCTGAATGTCAGAGATTAAGTATACACATATATTTTAAATTAAGAGAAATTTTAACAAGCTATACTGAGGTGTGTTTACTGAGATCTATAACAAATAGTTCTGCAAACAGACATGAGCAAAAATATGTAAGTGAATGTTCTTCTTACACTCCCTAATACAGGATGACAAAGCCTTCTGAAACAATCTCTTCAAAAACTCAAGCAAGACCCAAAAACCAAAACACTGTGAGAAATCACACAAACTTTAATACCATACATCTTCATAAGCTGTTTTCTAATTTGAAGTCCAAAGTGCCAAATACCAGCTTTCACAGCATGAAGCTCATCGTTTCCCATAAACTTTCATAAGCAGTTCCCACTTAGTAGGGGAGAAAAAGATTTGTGTTAGTTTGTTCTTGTATGTACCATCCACAGTAAGGAGTTCAAACAAATACTTAGCTTTCTTAGCTTTCACCTCAAAGGAGAACAAGTATCACAGTGTAAATACCCTCTTCAGAAAGGGGAAGACAGGCACTGGACAGATGCTTGGACATTTTCATTAGTAGATAATATTATCAATTATATTTGTAAAATGTCCTTGAAATTTAGTATCTTAAACCAGAAAACATTACTGAAATTAAAAGCTAGGTTGTGTTTCCTATAGGAAATCATGCAAGCTATTCTGACTATACTTCTCGTTCCCAATACTGCTTTCATGCACTGCCTTGGGCACTAAGAAACCAAAGCAATCTCTCTAGCACAAAGTTCAGAGCAAAGAAAGGTGTGTTGAAACAAGGCACAAATCAGCAAGCTTTTAAGAGCTTATCAGTGGATGACCAACCACAATTTAGAAACTGCTTTTTCATTTACCTCATTAAAGTCTGTGGGAATTCAAGCTGAGCTTTTTTGGTGAGGCAGGCTGCACGGTGACACGTGCAGACAGTGAGGGGAAGGCAGGTTATCAGCAGCTCTGTAGGAGGAGTGCGAGTGTTCCCTGCACCTGGATTCCAAGGATCTGTTCTCACATCACAGCCTGCCTTCTGCAGGCAGAGGCCATGCACATGACTGAATCACTGAACAGCATGAGTCAGGACTAAATGAGCTGGAGACGAAGCTCACGCCAGCTTTAGAGTGGTTGTTAAAGGACAAGCTGTACATGAACTGACTAAAAACCTGCCAGTACGAAGTTAAGCCATCAAATGTCTTTTCAACAAAACTGAACCAACAGAGCTAAATGATATCAGATGAGCCTCTCACAGGATGTGGCCAGAGCCACTACTAGGACTTATAAAAATTAGTTAACTTGTCAAACCACAGCCCCACACTGATCACATTAAGCTGGCACAGATGTAGGCTGCTGCCACAGGATTCTGTCAAATTCCCCTTTCCTGTGAGTTTCCTTCACTCCCCTTGTGCCACTACTACACTGATGCATTAACTTGCTGAGTTAGGTTACGGAACTAATCTGCCCAAAAACAACACTTGCAAAAAATATTGCTTTCAGTTGAATCTTTTGTTAATCCAGCTCAACCTACTTCAGTCAACTCAGAAATGCCAATGTCAGGGTAATAAAAATATCAGGAAGGTATAAGTGAGAGATGGGAAGAAACTCTACTTTCAGTTGTGTTCCCCACTCTTTTCAGCCCCCATTTATCACAGCTTAGTATGACCACGACCTGCACCCACCATCACTGCACACCAAAATTTCTGCTCATTCAGAACAACCCTTAGGAGACACGCCGAGAAGAAAGAAAAGGTTTCATCAAATACTGTCTCTTTTCAACAGAACATGAAGACATTCCTCAAGTCTACCTCAAATACAGGCTTCTCAGGAGAAGGTAACACAGTCAAGCCACCTGAATGAGTTTAGCAGAGCATTAAAGCCCACCCTCCGAATGAATTATAATGATGGGATGAATTATAATGATGGGGACCACTCCCACAATGATAACACCATTATCAATGTTCCCTTACCTAGCTGTGGCAAAGGCAAGCAGGCTGTGAGTCTCCAGAAGCTACACTATGGATCTGTAAGACCTCTCATCTTCTGAGCAACTGCTGAGAAAGAAAACATCTTCCACTGGCCTGTGGTGACCATAGCTCTGGTGTCCTGCTGTGACTGGCCACTGAGCCACAGCTGTGTGTGTGTGACAGCACTGACAGGGTTTCCTCTCTCTTCAGTGTCCAAAGCTTCTGGTTATTGTTCCAAGCCTCTTGCTTTGTATCGGGAATCACAGACTCATAACTACAGCTATAACCACAATTATTACAGGAATTCTTGGGCTACTGCAAGCCTATTTGTGCAGCTAAAATCTAACCTTGCACTTTCTTAACGCAGGGGCAAAGATCCCTGTTACTTCTGGCTACAGTAGACTCCTGGACCGTGCTGTTGTATTTTCTTAAAGGCAGAGAATTTCTGATAGAGATGATACTTCATCAGTGCCCTTGAGTCCCACCATTGTTCTGACAATTACATACAAATATGTTAAAAACTGATCAAATCAACTGATTAAAAACACCAAAATTTGAGCAATGTACTTTACTAAGCACATATTGCTAAACTTTATGATGCTTACACATCATCCTAATTATTGTCTTGTTTTTCAAATAGGGACATGAATTCATAATATCTGATTTCCCAAAGCCAGAGTAAAAGCTGTCTGGGTGTTCAGGGACTGCTGGACTGGAAGAAGGAGTTGGAGGAATGGTAAATTAAAATTGTAATGATGCTAAATCAAGCAAAATGTGCTAACTGTTCTGCTGCAGTTTGGCACATGATAAGGTATTTGTTTATTTGCTGAAGACAACACTATTCTTACTTTGTTGCTTTCTCATGTGTGGTGTACCTTCAACCACTATTCTAAGTATGCTAAAAACATTCAGACTTGCTCCTCAAATACTTCACCCCAAATACTTCACCCCAAACCGTTTTAAGTTCCCTAAGCATACTGGGGCTCCTGCAGAGGAAACATTTTAACACATTTTTATTGTCATCTTCTGGCCTAAGAAGCCTCCCTAGGAAAGAAGGCTGTTGGAGAAAGATGACAGATAAAACATCTGAAATTACCAAGAAATCATTTTTACTCTAACAGGATTGGGATGCTGTATCAGGAAGGGCAGGGAACAGTCACAGAACAAGAGGGAATACTGAGCAGCTTACCCTCACATGAAAATATGACCAGGAGCACAACTATTTCTGTGCATGCTTTTATTCTGCTGTAATACAAGGGAGCTAGCCCAAAACCATAACCAAAGAATAAGTTCATAACTTCAACTTTTTTTGGGAGTGCAGAGGTGCTCATCCCATAAGCTGCTCAGGATAGCATCAAAAATATACCTCAGAAAATGATGGCTAAAATTGTAGTTATGGAATTAATCAAGTCTGTCTATTTTTCACACTTAAAAATACTAAGAAACAAATCCTCACTTTCTTTCCCTATTTATTTGGCTGTAAGAATTTAAATTCCCTGCCTGAACATGATTATTTTGAGACCATGACTCCACGGTGGGTTCATTGCAAAACCAGCAGCCCTCACAAAACAGCCTGTTGGCACATTGCAAGTACTCAAAGCTTATGAGCAGGGAATTTTTCTTCCCCTGGCCAAGCAGATTTACTGAGGAGTCTGGAATGACAGTCAGTGAGTCACGAACAGCCGAATCTGCAACACGGCTCACAGCAGGGACCTTGCTGTATCACTTACCGCAATTACAGCCTCCCTTCAGCCGTAGAGTTTCAGAGACAAAAAAAATGAAGGTGCACTTTTAGTAACTCCAGTGAAAAAAAGCACTAACAATAGAGAAGGGTACTGGCACTGCAAATGTTACCCAAACATTTATGAGTAACCTTTTAAAACCTTACAGCGTTCAGCTCCTGCTTCACTAAAAACAAGAGTATTGGCAATAGTAATAGTTTATAACATTTTTAATCTAGTGCCAATATCAGCAGACTGAAAATGCCATTAGTCTTATTCAAAAACAAATTTAACAATTCTGCTCATCAAAGAGAAAGAACTTAGAGAAACAATTAACTATTCCACCACACTTAGAACGCTGGAGTTCAGATTTACACAGCTCTTCTGGCACTTTGCCAATCTGTTCCGTTCCACTTTTGCATAAAGTCTACACGCTTATAACAGCACATCTAGTAATATACTATATTATGCTCAGTACCATCCAGATTTGTACACACTCAAACAAAAAAGGGAAAGCCCATAACTAAAATATTCAAAAAGCCTTTAAGTTTCTCATTCGTAATAGCTAGACAAACATGACATCTCATACTCTGCACGTTATTAAAATAAAAAAGAAAGACTATATATAGAGGGCCCTGATTTTCCTCTTTTATTATATGTAGCTCTACTGATTGAGGAGAGTTACTCTTGTTTGCATCTATTTAGGGGTCTGTCTGACACAAAATAGAACTCAATAGACTGCTTGCCCTGATAGTGAAGGACATTACATCAAATCTGCACCCATGACATAAAGTAATCTAAGCCACCTACTGAACTGGGCTTGTTGAAATAATGTTGTTTTATCATATCAACAGATGCTGAATGGATGTCTAAGCGCAAGAAACAGTGACCATGTCTGCATAATGAGGACTGCACTGAAAGAGCTTCAGCAGACCTAGGGCTCAAAAATGACATGTAAATTGAAGGGAGTTCCACCAGGATTCTTAGAAAAACAAGATGGCATGACTGCAGTATATACAATTGGCTAAAGTGGTAATCAGCAGCAAGGAAGCGATTTTACCTGTGTAGGTGACACTTATGAGACAGACACTGCATGTAATTCATGCTGGGGGGTGAAGGAGAAGCAAAACAGGAGGGCAAATGTTAAGACGGACACTGAAAATGCTGAAGGAAAATGTCACAAAAAGGATTTTCAGACTGAAGAAACAAAGGTTCAAAGAGAATTATTTGTTCTGCCCACCAAAATAAAATCGAGCAGAAAGCTGACCATACGTAAGAGGCACTAGGAGGGCTTTTTAATCGATTGGCAAGACATAGCAAGAACCAAAGGCAGGAGCAAGATAAATTCAAAGAAGAAATAAGGCACAGACTGGGGGATTGGGAACCCCACGAAGCAGGAATCCAGAATCAAGGAAGCAGGAAATGTTGGGATACCACATCTTGCCGTCAGTAGATCAAGTTACTGGGATTAATACATCAGTAACCAAGCAACACATTAAGGGTCTGCCATATACTCTATATTTATACATGCATGAAGTAAAAAAGACACAAAAGCAATTCTAAATAAAGCAACTTCATACCTTGTTGCCTGTCAGCTCTATCTGAAGATGTTGGTAAGCAATGGACAATAAACATTATTCAAATTAGCAGGCAAACCCAAGGCAGGAAAGATTTTTCTAATGCATTCAGATGAAGACTGTGCTCATGTAAAACTTGTAGCAGATAAAAAGACTAGGATGGTTTTTTAAAGTCTGTAGTGGGATAGATCTTTGCTCTGCAGATAGTTCTTTCTTCTTTTATAGAAGCAAAGCAACACATGAAGGGTACTGTGCTGAGCCATCCATACACTGGCATCATGAAAGGTTGCAGGGGTTAGGAACAACAATTGCTGTGATGACAGAGGGGCCCTTCTGTACAAGCAGATTGCAAATGAAATTGCAAAATGCTCCACCAACTTAAGGCAGTTGTGAATAATCAGCTTGTGAGTCTGCTGCTCGTACACTGAGCGTTTTATGTATCCCTCACAGTACTTTACTCCCTCATACTGGATTTCACTGGTTTTCAATTCCAAGAGTGAGTCACTAGTAGGAAAAGAGGGGGAAAGGAATGAGAACTTTTCTCTCTGAAATAAAGGAGATGGAAAATGACCTTGAAAAAAGGCATGATTTCATGCTTGCTACTACATTTCTTCTTGGCTTAAGATACAAACTATTAAGACTTCAGATTAAACTGAGCAAACATTTGAACAAAGAATGAGGCAGATTATTCTGGTAAGGAAAGAATAAACTCCACTTGTATGTGTGATCTGTAATGTCTATTATGGTCAGTGTTTGAAAAAATCGTATCTTGTGGGCAATTCACAGCAGAAGTCTCTGTTATTTCTCCATGGTCAAAGGACATCTATCATCCGGGTTTCTTACTCAGAGATCAAACAGCAAGTGAGCAATTTAGACCACAGCTGTCTGTAGAAAACACCAAATATTTTATGTCCTTCACTTGTCACCCATCCCCAAAGTGAACACATATGCTACCACAACTAAATCTGTAAAGACCGTATTTCCAAAGATATACAAAATTAAATATTTTTGTTTATATAGACTTATACAGTAACCCACAAAAAGGGGCACTTACCTACAACAAAGCCCAACTGAGACTGCCTGGTTTCACTGCCACACAGATCCCAGTTTGAGCTGGCGTCTCCCAAAGTCAGTAACAAAGCAGGACAGTGAAGCTCAGGGGCTGCGGGCCCTGACTAGCAGGTGTCACTCGAAAGAGGAGACCTGAGGTGGCAGCAATCCTCTCTCTTACAACACTCTCTTCCAGAACTGGCCTGGGGTTTAGTTCCATCTCAGGGAAACTCAACTCATTGTTCTCATTTTGCAAGTAAGTACCAGCAAACCAAATGCAAGATTTAAATAAGGTAAAGAAGGCATAGAACTGCAGAGCCTCAGAGGAGGAGCAGCCTAGGCTCTGTGAAACACTGGAGTCTTTCTTAAATTATCAGCAATACGAAGATTTACAGGCTCCTTGGAAGTATACAAAGTGAAACAGGCACTGGCTTGCAAAGCTTCAAAACTCAAACTGATCTTCCTATGTAAGTTAATGCAGTGCACTGAAGTGGCAGCAAAAGTGCACATGCTGGTGAGCAAGCACAGTGACTCACTGGAAACAGATACAGGGAGGCTGTCACATGACAAGCTGGTGCAGCACAGGAGACAACACGGAACAGCAGCATCCCAAATAGGAGAGAGGTATGGAGAGGAAAGTAATTCTACCTCCAGTGGCCAACACATTCAGAATCATTTATCTATTACTCAGTTTGCATTTTAGGCTTGGCTCTTGAAAATTCCATGCACAGAAGTTTATTCACCTCATGCACAGGTGTGTTGGTGCAGTTAGTTCTGCATACACATTGCATGTGTTCACTTGTTATAAATCTACTCCCCATGCACTGAATACTCCAGGCTTGGTCTCAGCCTTGTAATCACATCCAAAAAACATTTTTACATACATGTATCTGCATACACGTACACATTCACTCACCCATCAAGAGAGAAATAGTCCTGTAGAAGACCCTCTGGATGGCCTTTGCCTGAGGGTAAGCCCACGCAGCCACATGAGGAGAATGTTGTTATCTGAAACAGCTACATATGGCTGGCAAATGAGACACAGGACCTGTGGTGATTTCTGCCAAAGTAGATGGGATAAAATTCCCCAGGAACTTAAATGGCACTGGAACCTATGCTTACAGGTTTGAATTTCACATGTATGAGGGTGACCTATGGTCAGTCACTGAAACAGAGTTTTGGACTGAAACCTATCTGATTCACTCTTGGATTCCCCAGCCCATATAACAAATGGTTCCATGGGAAGACAGAAATTATTTAAAATTTTGTGCATGGATATCATAAAGAAAAGGACACCAAAATGCAAGTAACATGACAGCCAATAAGGCATTACTGAATCTAACAGGTTAAAACTGGAAAGTAAGCGAATTAAGGCAATATGGAAAAGAGAGCTATTAAAATTGAATTCGATACTGTGTATCCCACCTTTTTGATTTCTCTGAGCAAATTCTTAAGATAAATATTTAGGTAGACCATAGCAATCACCCACAACCAATACCTACACCATAAAAAGATAATCGTTTAACTGCTACTTTAAAGCAAAATGCAAAATAAACTTCTCTGTGGCAAAGACAGCAGCTCTGATGCTATTTACTGTTCAAGCAATGTTCCTAAATTGACAAACTTGGAAGTAATCACACTGAGGCTGTTCTAGATTTTAGCCTACTGAATCAATGGTAAGGTAAGCCTTTCCAAAAAGTAAGTATTTCACAGACTCATTGTGCCTTTAAAGGGCCAAAAAAAACCCAGAACAGACAAGTAGCTCAACAATCTATTAGATCAGTAAAATTTTAAGTCTTATGAAGCAAGACTTCTCATATGCCTGAAGGAAAAAGAAACGGATAGGAAGTATAGCCCTTTCTTTCCTAGGATGTCACTTCGTTTGGAGCACAGCCAACATATTGCTTTTTCCAGGATGCACCAGTGTCATGTTTCCCTCCAAAGATAAAGCAACTTCGAACATGCACTGTTTTGGATGCCTATGAAAAAAAATAATTCAACGTAATTTCTCTATTAATCTTTCCAAAAGGGCTGCTTCATTACAGCTGGTACTGTATTACATTGGCTTCCTAATATTCTGATCCCTGTTAAAATTTACAGAGTTTTCAAATTAGCAGCGAGATGCTAGCCTAGATATTGAAAATTATCTTTTTTTTTTTTTTATTTTTCAAAAAGGCAAAATAAGCTCAATTTCACATCAGTAATAACAAAATAGAAAATCTGGACTGCAGAACTGGTCCACTTACACACTGTGAAGTGCCTAACGGAAGAACTTATTTTCATAAAATATTTCAGAATTATATGGGTTTGGGCATTATCAGTATCATGCAGCTCTGCACATCTGGGGAATGCTGATGAAGGAAAGTAGTTAGAATAACAAGGTGGAGTGGGTGGGAGAGAAATCCCACAGAAATGTTACAAATGTTACATTTCAGGAAAGTTTTGTTTGTTTGTTTTTAGAAAGACCAAAAGAGAACAAGTGGCCATTCCCCTCCCTCTCTGTTCCCATGGAAATACTCCCAATCTCTCTCACTTCAGAAGCAAAGGACACTGGGGATGCATGACAGGAGGGAGGGGGGTCAACCAGGACCATGGAGTTGAGATCCTGGTTAACAAAAACAGGAGAGACAGACCTAAGGTTCAAATTTAGAGTGGCATAGCAGAAAGGCAGAGAGGTATCCTTCAGGATTTTAGTTTAATGAGCTAAGTGGCAAATGTGCATGGCCTGGAAAGCCGTTCTACTGTCATGGTGGAACTCAGGCAAACTAACTGTGGGAATCCTCTGTTCTGCACAGCTGAAACATACACATTTTTTTGCTATAATTATGGAAGCGAGACCACTTTTCACATTTATTTCCCCTTCTCTTAATCCCAAACCAGAAAAATTTGTGAAGGATAGCTATTACTTGCTTGGCAATGTCCCAGTTTACCCAGGAGGCTGTCCGCAGAAGCAGCTGCAGAGGAGTTGGAGTCTCATGAGATTGCTGCTCCTAATGGTGTGGCATTAGCACAGGAGACAAGTTTCTTAAGACACAGAGACGGACTGTGCTCATGTGTCCAGGGCCTCTAGGGGCTAAGAGTCTGCTGCTTAGAGCCACGTATCCAGACAGCTATGCGTAAAAAAGGGGAACGGATCATAACAGTCTACAAATACACAGAACTTTACTCAGAAGTTATCCCAAGGAGCAGGGAAAGCATTTTTTATCTTATCCCTCCTCCTCCATGGGGAGTTCAAGTAGACTTATGAGAGGCAAAGAAACAGCACAAACAATAACAGAGAAGTTTTGGGATTTTGTGATTTCTTGCAAAAATATACATTTTTTCCATTCCATTGGAAATGGCCAGGTCTGCAGAGCCCTTACAGATGTAGCTAAGATGACATCAGGACTTCAAGTGAGGTTGATGAATAACATTAGTCATGGAGAAGGAAGTACCTCAATAAAAAGAGAACTCTGTGGTTCTAACATGGGGTAGGAAGTATTTCTCAGTTCAGTCCTTGCTTCTCTTGTGGACTCTTGGGCGTGATAGATCAGAGTGCATCTGTTATCTTTTGTCCAGGTGACCCACTGTACTTCCTTTTATCTTCTCTTAATCAGACTATAATCTTTTTGATCACACACACTCTTCCTATGCACACATGGAAACAGTGTGCCAGTTTCAATACCTTCCCAGTTTCAGCTGGCTTCTCAGCATTATTAAAAGTCCCGTCTTTATCAACGGGACCTTTGTTGACAATCTCAGCCAGGAAGAGGAAAAACTGAATGGGCCGTAAAGACAAAAGTCAGTCTTAAGACAGCACTCCCTCTGGTCATTGCTATGGAACAGCCAGCAGTGACTTCTGCCCATATCAAACATGTGCTGTGGGGCACTAGGAGGTCCTCAGCCTCCACGTATGTGAAACCGGCTTTTGCCCATTTTCAGTTTCAACGACAAATGCTATAAAAAGTTTGTCTTGTCCTTATCTGCACCTTCCTCCTGTTTATCATATTAAAAAAAAAAAAGGCAAATTACAAAGATACAAAGTAGCAAAGCGCAAGGAGATGATAGGAAAATCTATGCACTGCATCCCACCGACAGCCTGATCAGCCTGATCCCAAAGTCACTGCGGTTCAGCGCCCCCGAGGCCACGGGACAGCACTCGCCGCTGCGACCCACAAACCCTCCCCGCTCCGAGCCTAAAACCGCACCGGCCAGAACAGCTCGGGTTTAACACCGACAACGCACCCGGGCGACCACGGGACTGTTCTTGGATACAAACGCCTTAACAACAGCCGGCGGCTGCTGTTTGCACTCGGCTCTCGGCGGACAAGCAAAACGCCTGGGGTTTCCTCGACGCGCGGAGCGTATCACAGAAAGGAGTGGAAAAAAACCCAAACAAACCAACCAACAAAGGAAAAACCGTTTGGGAGCTGCGGTACACGGCGCAAAAATGGGCAAACCCTTTAGCCCTGGGGTCGGAGAAAACCCCTTCTCCCGCGCAACAGGTTCCCGCTGAGCCGGCTGCGCTCCTCCTCCGCGGCGCGGCAGCCAGAGCCGCCCCCGCCGAGCGCACCTGCTGCGGGCAGCGCCCCCCTTCCCTCCCTGNTGTGCCGCTCCCGCATTTCCACACGCCGCGGGGGGTGGGACACCAGCGTCCTCCGGGCAGGCTGGAGTTTGTTTGAAGGTGTCGCAGAGAAATCCGCCAACTGAAGAAACGTCGCTGCCCTTTCAGCCCCGAGTCAGCTGCCACGGGCGAACTGCTGCGCTCCGAGGCTGCCGTGTGGCAAGCGCGGCACGGCAAAAAGAAAAATAAAGAATGTGTTCAGCGTTTGCTTTGTACGTTATCCATTTCACTGAATCGCAACATTGTTCAGTGAGTTCTCTTAACTTTTCATACACCAAAAAAAATAGTTTATTTTTTTTAAATGACAAGCTCTCGTAATAAAAATCGCAACAGGGGATAATGTCAAGCAAGGACACTGCTGACTGAGCTGCCTCAGAGCTGCTGGGCCTTAAACCAGCCGCCATTAGCTCCAAGGTCATGCTCTATCAACCAGTGACAGCCAGAGCAGCGCAGCATTGGGTCAGCCTTTTCGGTGGGCAAAGCCTCTGTGCCTTGTCACAGACTCTGATGAGACGGGACTCACTACCTTGGTATTAGTTTTGAATTGGTAGGCAAGACCTGTAACACAACACCCAAACCTGTTTGCCTTTGTTTTTTTCCATGGCAACATGTAAATACACTTATGCTATTTATGTTTGTAATTTGTGCCCTCGTTCACATATGCATATGATTTGTCTGAATTATTATCAGTTTGTTCTATAACTGAATGGATCTACTTCAGTATGAGTGTAATTTGCATTGTGTTTACTTTTTTCCTTTTAAAACAAACAAATCATGCAACTGCTTTGCTTGCAGTTAAAATCTGCAAAGTTCAGTGCTGGGCTCTGTGAGGTGTTCTGGAGCACGCGGGTATTGAGTTCTGAACCTTCACTCATTTAAACCTTGTGTACCTAAATTGGAACACTGCATGTGAGGCTGTGGATGGACCACACAATTTTCTGTGCAGCTGTTCTCCGGTGCAGAGCTGCCACACAGGAGGAGCAGCACAGAAATCTCATCCTACGGTCACTGTGAAGTTGGTCCCAGCAGAGAAGCAAACAGGCAGAACTTCTGGTCATGTTTGAGCAAGATCAGTTTGTCCTCTAGAGTCCTTGATATTTACAGCTGGTGACTTGCGAGGGGTCATAGTCAGACATAACAGAATTTTGCCATTGATGATGGACTTCTGCAAAGTGCCAAACAGGAAGTCCTGATTTCTTCAAAAAGGGNTCCCTGCCGCCCGCCCGCCCCTCCACTCCCCCGCCGGGGGCGTCGCCGGCCCCGCCGCTGGGGTGGTAGGCGGTGAGGACCACGCCGCGGGAGCCGGACCGCCAGCTCATGGCGCTCGCCGCTGCATCCCTTCTGGAGACACCGAGGCGGAGCGGGGCGGCCCGGCTACAGCCCGGCGCGGCCNAGTGAGTTCTCTTAACTTTTCATACACCAAAAAAAATAGTTTATTTTTTTTAAATGACAAGCTCTCGTAATAAAAATCGCAACAGGGGATAATGTCAAGCAAGGACACTGCTGACTGAGCTGCCTCAGAGCTGCTGGGCCTTAAACCAGCCGCCATTAGCTCCAAGGTCATGCTCTATCAACCAGTGACAGCCAGAGCAGCGCAGCATTGGGTCAGCCTTTTCGGTGGGCAAAGCCTCTGTGCCTTGTCACAGACTCTGATGAGACGGGACTCACTACCTTGGTATTAGTTTTGAATTAGTAGGCAAGACCTGTAACACAACACCCAAACCTGTTTGCCTTTGTTTTTTTCCATGGCAACATGTAAATACACTTACGCTATTTATGTTTGTAATTTGTGCCCTCGTTCACATATGCATATGATTTGTCTGAATTATTATCAGTTTGTTCTATAACTGAATGGATCTACTTCAGTATGAGTGTAATTTGCATTGTGTTTACTTTTTTCCTTTTAAAACAAACAAATCATGCAACTGCTTTGCTTGCAGTTAAAATCTGCAAAGTTCAGTGCTGGGCTCTGTGAGGTGTTCTGGAGCACGCGGGTATTGAGTTCTGAACCTTCACTCATTTAAACCTTGTGTACCTAAATTGGAACACTGCATGTGAGGTTGTGGATGGACCACACAATTTTCTGTGCAGCTGTTCTCCGGTGCAGAGCTGCCACACAGGAGGAGCAGCACAGAAATCTCATCCTACGGTCACTGTGAAGTTGGTCCCAGCAGAGAAGCAAACAGGCAGAACTTCTGGTCATGTTTGAGCAAGATCAGTTTGTCCTCTAGAGTCCTTGATATTTACAGCTGGTGACTTGCGAGGGGTCATAGTCAGACATAACAGAATTTTGCCATTGATGATGGACTTCTGCAAAGTGCCAAACAGGAAGTCCTGATTTCTTCAAAAAGGGTAAAGTCACCATTAAATTTTGAGTCCTAACATTACAAGCACAGGAAAACTTGGATGATGTTCAATAGGCCAATCATTACAGAGTTGCCTTTTCATTTCTCACACACCTGAGGGTCACATGCTGCCTTAGTTTTAAATTCATACAAATTATTGAAAGTGGGGCGGGTTTTAATAAAGCCTGCCTCTTCCATGGTTTGTTGGATGTTTTATCTATAGGCAGCTAGCCAAGGTATTTTGGCTAAAATATTTTTGTATTGTTAATTTTTAATCAAAATTTTCACATGAAATTTTAAAAAAATATTAAAAAGACATAAGTACCAACAGATACGCTATGCATAAAAATTAGAAAAAGGAACGGGTAAATTTTTAACTATGTGATTCTTTAGTTTTTTAATATTTACGATGCATAGGAAAGAGGCTGCCTCACCTCCACAGATGTTCTCCTTCTCCAAAGGGAATGGGTAAAAGAGAAGGCATAGCTTCAGTTCAGCTTCAGCAGTAGCTTAGTACTATAGCTGCAACAGTTTAACTAGCAGTATGCACCAAGAGCACTGAGACAAATTGTCTGCAGGTACCTACATACTCACAAAAACAAGAACATGAAACCACTGTGAAACTTAGGACTGTGAAAAGATTTCCCTGTACTCCCACTGCAAAGGTATTGCACCCTCTCTACATCTCAGGTTGTGTCCCAAAGGCAAAAATTAGCCTAACTTCTCACATAAGCACACAAACAAGACTCTTCTGTTTTCACTGCTCACGGTGGAAATATATCAGCATGAGGTGAGAAAGCATCCCATTAACGTATGTTAGCACTCCTATCTGCTGGTGCCTTTGGCTCTTCCTTTAAATGCACATGTGGTTCATTGTTAAACAGCTGTATGCAGAATGCAAAATTATTTTCTGAAGGACCCTTTTTTTTTTCTTTTAAACTAAACCAGAAAAACTAAATGTAAATACCAGCATCCTCAGGACCTGGCCTTGTCTAAACCTTCAGCTAATTGGTTGCATGCCAAATACCCCACTTTGTTATAAAACTTCATTAAAAAAATAACTGAAATATAGCAGAAATAAAAGTAAAACATTTAGAGCATTCCATGTCTAATGAGTGCTTTCCAAAGCCCTTTGCCCAAACTAAATATATATTAGGTGCTATAAGAACAAAAATGTAAACTGCATTTTCTTTGATAAGCATCTTAAACCACATAATAACTAAGGCACACCACAACATGCTCAGCCTCGCTGTAAAAAGAAGAATGCAGAAACAAGAGGTAGTCAATGTGGCGTCACTAGGGGCTGCTCAAAAGACAATTTTGTGGCAAATGGAGAAGGGGAAGAACCTACCTTGTTTGGGGTGTGGGGGAGATTAAGAAAGGCAAAACCCAGAATGAGTTTGTACCGGTCAGCTGGAGACTAGGAAGTAAGAAAGCTTAAGAGAGCTTTTGTAAGCATATCACAAGGAGAGTGAGAAAGGAGCTAGAAAGAAAAAAGTCCTATTAAAAAATGAGAATAGGGATTAAATTACTGATAAAACCACGAGAGATATTGATTCCCTCCTTACATCTGTCTTTAATATGATGCGCTTCAAAGAGAGAAGTGGATTTAGGAGCTTAAATCTAGACACTTTTTCCTATACTTGATAGGATCAAACTCAGTCCTGTTATGACAGCACAACACCAGCATGGTTTTCTTTGATTAAATTATTCCCAATTTACACTAGAGACAAATAGATAATTTTGACCTACAGATGTATTATTGCTGTAAACTGACAGAACTATCACTACACTCTTTCACTGGTATATCTTCTGTCTAAATCTGACTAAAGTCATTAATTCCTAATAAAAGAGTTTGCAGTTAATATTTTTCTTCTTAATAAGGTCCAGGCATGCTTATTTGGAAAGTAAGGTTGTTCATAGAGAAGAGAAAGCTTTGGAGAGACCTCGCTGAGGCCTTCCAGTACCTGAAAGAGGCTTTTTAAAAGTAGGGAGAGGGACTTTTTTTACAGGCAGATAGTGACAGATGGGACAATAGTTTTAAAGAGAAAGCAGTCAGGTTTAGATTAGCGGTTAGGAAGAAAATCATTACTCAGAGGGTGGAGAAACACTGGAACAGTTTACCCAGACAGACTGTAGATGCCCCATCTCTAGAAGTGTTCAAGGCCATATTGGATGGGGCCCTGAGCAACTCGATCTAGTGAGTGGCATCCCTGTTTGTGGCAGGAGGGTTGGAACTACATAGTCTTTAAGGTCACTTCCAACTCAAAACATTCTATAACATTGTAATCAACTAGGTAAGAATGCACCATTTGAGGCATTTAGGTTTTTGTGCTAAAAGGAGGATATCATTGAGAAAGGAGATTACAAATCAGTCTATCAAATCAGAATCCAAGATGCCTTCAAAGAGTTTAAATATTTAGATTAAGATGTCATGCACTGCCTTTACACTCAATCTAATCAGTCACCAAAGCCAAGCAGACCATGCAGAGTTCTCACGCTTAGTGCTCTCCTTACAAAACAACTGCTAAAAAGAGAACTTCTCGGCAGTGCCATCCTTCATCGCTGCTTTACAGGGATTGAATATGCATATGTTCAACATATGCTTTTGACTCTTCACTGCAGAGAGATTTATTTGCACTTTCAAAATTTTCCCAAATAAAAAAATAAATCACACTGATTTTCATATTTTGTATCAATATATGATTATTCTTTTTAAATAAGTGTTAGGTGATTTTTCACATTCCAGTTCCTAATGATGTGTTAATTATCAGCAGGTAAAAATGCAACCCACTGAGAAGAATTGGCTAGAGGAAAGAATAACAAGTCAGCTGACAAATTTAAATTCACAGACTGACTTCAATGGCAGTAGATGGATTTGTTCCTTCTGAGGTCTAGAAATCCCTCTGTCCAAGAGTTTTGGGACAACCAGTGCAGTGCTAAAGTAAAAGTACAACTGGACTTTTAAAGTATATTTTTAATTCAGGAGAGTTTCAACCTTTCCCTTCTATTATCTATTCCAGCATTTGTTCAGTTGGGTTTTAAACTGAGCAGAAAATGTCTCATCAGCTCACTCACCTGATTTACATTGAAATAAAATGGCAGCACTTCCATCGTCCAAATTATGTTTCCAGGGTTCCAGCCAGCAGCCAGAAAATACATGAAATGGAAAGTTGTTTGTATACTGGAAGATGAAATCGAACCCTTATTAAGCTTCGTATTTCATGTATTGCTGCACTCCATTACCTAAAGAACGACATACGTGAAGAGTGTTCTGCAGCTGTTAATAATCAATGCTAGGAATAATACAAAAATGGAGATTACAGGTTACTTAACTCTTGATGTCTAGAGCCATACAACTGATTTTACATTCCATTGAAAGTCTGTGAGAGAAATGCACTTTTAGAGGGTAAAATCCTCTGCCCTGTATTGGACCTCCACTTTAGCACATAAAGAAAAATCATGTGCCAGAACTGTCCGTTTGTTTCTACTGATTAGAAAGGCTGACTACATGAGTAGGTGACATGCATATGTGCACATCTGTCTGATAAACTTCACCTTTAATGCTTTTATGTTGCCCTTCAAAATATGGAAGATGCAATGCTCACTTACAATGTGCACCATATGGCATACACAATGTGGAGTAGTCAGTGTTTCAAAATGTACTGATATGTAGGAGGTATTTCAGATCAGCTTACACGTCCCTGAATAGCAAAGGTGGGGATGAAGTCACACATGTGTACACAGAAAGCAGATTTGTACACAGAAGGCTGGTAACACTTTTGCTAGCCAGCACATGGTGAACATTTTTTATGGTCTGACCCCGTAAGCTAACGTGTAACCTATATTCAAATTTTCACAGGATTTTTTTCATGAAAAAACATATCCAGTATTATCAGGTAGCAGTTCAATATACGGTGGAATTTAGCAAGCACGACACAATTGTCACTGAAGCGACTGCAAGGATATGGGCACGGGTAAGAGAAGTGATGCCTTCCTAGCTTTCTGAATCTTCACCTTCTTCCTCACTGCCTTCCACACACATATTTAAAGAGCTGATTCGTTTCCCCTAACAAAAACAAAAGAGGCCACAAGAAAAGGGAGTAACAGTTCTTAGGTTGTTCGCTTTTCTTGCGAGTTGCTCTAAAATGTATCTGGTGCACTCTGGTGGCTGCTTCGGTAATTCTTAATTCTGTGACTTTGTAAAAGGTGAAACATTAACTACTGGTGCTGCTTTTGAGATTATCCATATGAAGAATAATGAGCACATGAATTTATTCTAGTTTATCCTGTCTGTTTTTTCTTGAATGCTTTCTCTGGAGAAATTCAGATCTCGCCCATTGCTGCCCATCTGCTTACCTTATGTAAATCACAGCACAGGGATTGAGTGGTTGAGGTTCTCATCTGCCTTATGGTTTTGCTCATGGTCAGACAGCTGCTGAATTTTACCCAGAGAAGTATATCTGTTTCTGTAGAGGTAATTTATCCACATGTATTTGTAGTGTGACCTTGCACAAATCCTCATATCAATTCTTGCTTCCCTTCCCTGTAACAGGGAATCCATATAGCAGGGCTAATAATATCTAGCTATTTATAACGATTATTCACCGTATGTTTAATTACATTGAAAGGTACCGAAAAATTCAGCAAATTATTTCCCATTACATCACTACATTTACTTTCATTTGGTGTGTGATTTAGTAGGGATACAATGGCATGGATTTCTGCATCCACAAGTATAGAGAACACACGATAAATGTAGTGCACTTTATAGCATCTCCACATGAGGTATAGGACTTTTGAGGAAAACTGAATACCACAACTGATGTTTCATCCACTTTTGGAAAGGGGAAGTCAGTATGAATGTTGGAGACTATGGGGTTTTCATCAGTAACTTTGAACAACCCCTTTTTCTTGAGCTACTTTTCATGCAACTTTGATTTTATAAACCATGACTTCACTTGTGCCACTAATTATGAAAAGGTGGTTGTATTTTCAGAATATAATGACCTTGCTCCTTCTTAATTCTCCCAAATTATTACCTAAATGTGGTGCACATTGAATGCATTCACTGCAGAGATAGATACACTCTACTACCATATGAAAATGAAATATAGATAAAATAAAAAGGTTGGGGAAGGATATCTCGTGTTTCTGTTCAATCATGTTTTACATTTATACAAGGCAGCTGTATAACCCTTAAAAAAGAATTTTTCTGGGTTAAACACACTATATGCTTTTGGTTTTCTTTCAGAGGGAGGTCTTCCATCCTCCTGACTCCTTGTTGACTCTTTCTCCATCTATTCCAAGTTGATCTGACTTCACTTGAGCATGAGGACCCTGAACTCTGTAGAGCAGCTGGGACCTTGTACATTAGAAATACTTTCTTGACTATATCACAAGCACAGTATTGTGGAAAACATTAGCTTTTTTCATGGCTGCTTCTCACATCAGTTCTTATAATCCCTACTATAGGTGACCTGAACATAAGCATTGTCTGATACAGTTGGAGCAGACCTGCAGACTGGCTTGCATATCAAAGCACACAGAGGAAGCTCCTGAAATGCCTTCTCAGGGATATGTACTATGCTTCTGAATGGAAGGGGGCATTCACTTTGTTGTTGAGAGGCTGCTGTCATGAAGGCCAGAAACCCTGGGTTTGTCTCTTCTCTTGGACGTTGCAACCAACACCACACCCACTGAAGAGGCAGTAGTGGAGAAGACTCCTGTAGCAAACAACCCCACCTCTCTTCTTCTTTAGGTCAGGAAGCAGACCCCTCTATCCAGTATTTTGGATGTAACAATTGATGAGCTTATCAACTGTAGTTTCATCAAGAAAGATGGAGGGGGTGCTAGCAAGTACAGAGAACATACTTGGAAATAAATGTATGTTTTGTTGCTTTACAGACAGGTTGTATCCATTGCTCGGGTTCAGGGTCTGTTACCACCATCCGCACCCCCTACTTTAGGTCAGGCTTCAGAAGGGTCTGGGACAGCTTTTTTCAGTCTGCATCTGGCTAGGAAGTTGAAACCACGCTCTCTCCCACACATGTTAACTAAGTCAGTCGACCCATTGACTGGGAGCTCTTCTCTTCCTTACCCTTCTAATTTTGCTGTTGCCTGCAGATTTGATCACAGCTGAAGCTGCAGCACAAAAACATCTGGTGAAGTAAAGCAGAGCAGCCACAAAGGAGAAGAGTTTAGTCAGTCAGAAAAGCTCATGAAAATTGTGACACAATCCTAAGATGAGCAAGCCAGAGCTATCCAGAAATGTCATTATGTGCCGAGGAGAAATGCTTCAGAACAAAGAAAGGAACAATTGCATGAGTCATGGGCTGCGTCCAAGAAAACCACTTCTCTATAAGGGTTGAAGAATACCCAGTAAAACTTCAAGTTAACACAATGCAAAATATTCTTAGTTCTTTCTTACTGACAAAAATACTCATTTTGTATCATCTTCTTTCATCCCAAACAAATCTTAGAAAAGTGTTTCCTTCTCTCACATTTTACATGGCAATCAAATTCAGCCACTCTTAATATGGAATACATAGTCATGTCAGTGTTATTTTTGTTATTTTAAACGGAAACAATCTTCTGAATTCAATATGGATTTTAAAAATGGTTCATATCAACTCAGAACTGTATTTTCCAGAAATTTAACTAAAATCCAAAAGAAGGCCACCATACTTTAACCACATGTGAGGTCCTGACTACAGTTTAAGATATACCATCTTAAAGGGACAATATCTTTTAAAACCATGTTTGCAAGTATCATAGACAAATCAGAAAGAAGGAATGGAAGTTCCCATATTCTTGCTTGTCTTGCCTATTTCATGAGCTTACCAGGCTCATTTCATACAAACAATTTTTTTGACATCTTTTGTATAAAATAGCTCTGACAACAACATTTAGCACTTGCAATTTTGAAAAAAAAAATGAATTTAAGTATAAGATATTTGGGACTGGAAACATTATTGTAACAAGGATTGAACAAATTTTGAAATAAAAAATTTACAAACATAAGCTGTAAGAAAAAATATTGTTTATGATAGTACTTCTGATGCTTTTTGTTTACTCTTCATAGGTATTCAAAAGTAACTCATGAATAAAAACTGCAAGGAAAATTAACATGAATACTTGTGCAAAAATTTGTACAAGAAATAAATATTTGAGGTTTTGGGGTTTTTTGGCCAAAAGCCAGTTAGAAAGCTGAAAAGATACCAGTCATACACCAAGAATAATAAAAACTCACAGCACTATTATAGATGTTCCGTAGTACCATGTACCAAGCAATAACTACAAAGTTGATGAGTATCTCTAGACTGATGCATAGCCACACACACAAGTCACAAATAATTTTAAACAAAGCATCAAATCTGTAGCCAGTAAGGACTCAGTCCTCTAAGGGTACATTTACAACAGTCACAAGTGACTAAATTTAATAAATTTGCATTAATTTGCTCATCTTTCATTGCAAAAAAATTGTGATAGGTTTGTAGAGCAAGGTTCAGACAGAGCTGAAGAATTACAAGGCAGGAATATACTACCTCTGCTGTGTATTTTGGAAGCAACTGCTGGAGTTACAGAAGGCTAAACTTGAACATTTGCCTATACCAAGATATTATAGTGTAGTTTCTGCAGGAAAAACATAACATTTGCAGTTCACTTGGAAGATATTCACCCCTAAAAAACTATATTTTTTTTTTAGTGGTTAGATTTACTTTGATTTACTGTAGTATCTTACTATTTAATAACTCACACTATGTACAATACTGTTCACTATATGTCCAGAAAGGAAAAAAAAAAAGAGGAAAGCTGAAGTAACTTCTAAATGAGGATGCATATGTGGAAAGCAATGCAAATGTACATATATGTAAACATAAATATAATGGAGGCATCTACAATAAAGTCTCCTGAAATTTCAATCAAATACAATCATAGGGTTACTGGGAGAAATTAGTATGGTTACAAACAAAATCAGAACAGTAGTGAACAACACAAAACCATCTGGGGATGTGGGGTGGTTTGCAGAGTAGGATGCACACGTGTATCCTGCAAGAGGGAAGAGGACCTAGGGAATGGTTCCAAGACATATGGCTGCCACAGGGAAATGGGGTCAGAGTGAGCAGTAATAATGTGCAGCTGCACTGGTGTTTGGTCTTTGATGAAAAGGACCATCTGTAGCTCTTGGCTGCCCTTGGTTACATCTTGGTACTTGAAAATCAATGGGAGCAGTGCTACTAACTTGCATCAGTGGAAGAATGCATTTTTCTCAGGGACAGAAAGCAATTGCCAGAATCAGGGAACACTATCTCTGATACACTATCTCCCCCTTTCCCTGGGGAGCCTGTTCAGTGCTCAACCACTCTCTAGGTGAAAAACCTTTTCCTGATACCTAACCTAAACCTCCCCTGACACAACTCCAGGCCATTGCCTCAGGTCCTGTCACTGGTCACCACAGAGAAGAGATCAGTGCCTGCCCCTCTGCTTCCCCTCACAAGGGAGTAGTAGACTGCAATGAGGTCTCCCCTCAGTCTCCTCTTCTCCAGGCTGAACAGACCAAGTGACCTCAGCCCTCCTCATACAGCTTCCCCTCAGGGCCCTTCACCATCCTCAGGGCCCTGCTTTNGCTAAAACCTAAGGCATCACCAGCACTCGCAGAGTGGGACAATCACCTCCTTTGAGCAGCGTATTTTTTACTAAATATAAAAACAAATTGGCAGAAGGCACTAGAATCTGGTCAGTAATATTTCCATCTCAGAATTTAGATGATTCCATCTATCTCTCATCATGGGACAAATTATTTAAAATATCAAAGAATCATCAGCATCTCTTTTCTGTCCTTTCTTGACCATAAAAGACAGTGATGTGCCACTTTACATACTGTGAATGAAGAGACAGACAGGGGCAAAGAGTTGAGGATTGCACTTTGTGTTAATGAAAGGTAACATTTTTGAAGGGGCACATAATTTCCAGCCAGACTATCATGTCTGTATCAGTAATTATACATTTTAACAATCCCAGTATAGTAAATCAGCTGCATAAACTTCTGGTTTCACCACTTTTTCCAAATACATTTTCTACCATCTTTAAAATCGAAACAGAAGTGAGCACTTTCAGTTATTCAAGTATTTCACAAATTCTCATTGAAAAGGGGACTCACCTTGTATGCAAGCATGAATGACAATGAAATTAGGTGGAAAATATTACAAATAAGATAACTCTAATACCATGTAGTTCTTCTACTCTTGAGGGGATTTAGCACCTAATTATTTTACCTTTGTTTTGGAACATCTTACAGAAGTACATGAGGGGATAATCATCTGTAGGAGCTTTCATCACCTGCTGGCTGATGTACAAAAGCTTCAACTATACACAAGTACCTCCACCCCAGGAGACTTTACAATTTTCTCAGAATTGTAACAGCGTTATTAATAAATATCTTAAAATCACGCTACTGTTAGGTTAGTTGGTTAGGAACAATCAAGTAGTACTCAAATGAAAATCCTGCTGTTTGTGGTTTACTTTTCTCAAGCTGCAAGGTGAAGGACAAACCAGAAACATGGCAAAACCAGCACATAGGCCACAAACAAGCAAACCTCAACTATTATACAAATGTTTTTTTCTCCCTCATTGCCTATATATGCAGATATATAATGATCAGCACTCCAATTTTTCTAATTGCTTAATAAGTGTTACCATAGACTGTCTGAGGTTCTCTTCTTAAGGCAACAGATGATAAGGATTGATAAACAGATAAAAGGCAAAATGATAAATTATAAGGTAAATGCCTACATTGTAGAACAAGAAGTTATCTTTCCATAGCCGACATCATCAGTGTTTGTGAAGAAGGTAGCCTTAGTTCAAAGGCTGAAAAAGAATTGGGAAATGGGCTTATAAAAGACAGGACAGTAGAATACTGCACCTTTTCTACTGCCAGAGCATGTGGAGCAAAATGATGACCCCACCAGAGCCAGAGACTAAGCCTCTGCTGATTTTCCTGGACTGATATTTCAGCCCCTAGTTCCTGTCCTGTAAGTTCAGCATCTGCTGCAACACTTGGGCCCCTTCACACTCATCTCTGAGGTGATGCAGGAGAGATGGGCACCAGGGTAGCTCCTACCAAGACTTCAGTCCCCTGGCCCAGTGCTGCTGGAGCTGGATGGTTCACCAGCCTGGCTTTGGGCTTGTAAATTCTCTTCTGAGGAACAAATAAATAGATCCATGAGTGAACTGTTTGCTCTCTGGGTTTTGGATTCATAAGAGATTTGCAATATTTAAATATTTAAATAGCTTTTTCCTTGTGGTTTGTTTGTTTGTTGGGGTTTTTTTCACTGGGGGATAATTACAGGACAACCAATATTTCCTCATTCTGCTTTCTTTTCACATTTTTTGCTTAGATCACCTTCTGATTTATTTCAACATTGTTCTTAGCACCAGAGAGGTCTTTTAAGAAATAGCACTATGGCAAAAAATTAGAGCATTTTTTCTTTTGGGTAAAAAAGAAAAAAAAACCCAAAACAGACGGGAGAAGGGAACAGCAATGTGAAATTCCACAAGAATTCATGTACAATTATTCCCTCCACAGCTCCCACCAAAATGATGGGATTACCAGGTGTCAGCTCCCTCTCAGTTTCTTGTTCAGAAAGATATTTACAGTTCACACTGGGCACTTGTCAACAGCACCCAAGTTTTAGGCACATTGCAAAGGAATTAGAAGAATTTTGGGATGGCAGCTTTCTCACTACAGCCTTCTACACTTTAATTTTGCCAGTTGGACTCTTCCAGGATGAGTACAGAAAAAACACACTAGTGTAGATAAATTTTATCAGTATAAGAGTACCTGTAACATTTACTATCTGCTGAGGTATTTAGGTATCTGTAGTAGTGTAAAGTGCTTTTCTATTGCAGCCTCAGTAGGGCTTTTCCTAGTATAGCTATTGTTTCTAAATATCCACATTTCTCACTGAAATAGGCTGGTGTTCAGGAGCGCAAATGCCCGAAAAGCACTACCAAAAGTTAGAAAAATTAATCTTCAGCCACTGAACCTTCAGACATCTCTTAGTTTTAGTTTTACCAAAGCAATAGCACAAACACCACATGTCTCTATGATGGTTTTGGGGATCCTGGCCATGAATAAACAGTTAAGGGGAAAAAAGCTGCATGCTCACCAAAATAATAATTTTATTTTTTAGCCTGTTTTTTCCCTTCAGTGGCTTTGGAGCATTACTAAAAATTAAGGCAAAATTGCAATAAAAGATTATTGTTACTCAAAGAGCAGATGCTCATAGGAGCTGTTTTCAAACTGATGATTTTGCTTTTTCCTAGCCCCAGTTTCAGAATTATCTATGTGTGGAAGTGTCAGGTTATTATCTGTCCAAAGTGCATTTCATTACAGTAATCATGGGAAGGTATTTTCACAAGGAATCAGTCCAATGTATAATGTGTGCTGTAACATTATGGAGAAATATATATTACAATATATAACCATAATAGTTTTAAATGTCTTAAGTGCTGCCTAATGTACTATTCACATGGGCAAAACTGGAATGTTGTTTTTCCCCTTGAAGCAGGTACATAATTTTTTAGCTGCCAACAAGCTGTGAAATAGTAATAATTTTAGGATGTTACCATGTTTCAAATACCCTGCTTTAATCAGTAGAATTCCCTACTTTTAACTATTCAGTTCAGACTATTGTAGCTATTTTAGTCAACCTAATTTCCTATTCTCTTGGCTGCAGATAAGTACTTTAATGAAAAGCATGGCCAAAATTTTAAAATAAAGCTTCATCACAGTTGCTTTGCAAGGACCCACTACGTGTACTGTATTTTGTATTATTCACATATAGGGTCTGAAAGTATAGAAGTGTTGGAATAGATGATTAAGTACCATTCTTAAAGACATATTGCAAAGTACAGAAGAATACTGGGAATATACTTACAAATCTCCCAACAGCATTTACTGTACTATGCTTGGTGTATGTCAGAAAGACTTTTAAGTCATAAAAGTGCATGGCAAACTCTTTTGGTATAGCATATTCTTACTGAAACAAACAATGTGCATTAATAATAAAATAAGTATTGGCCTAAGTTGTACAGTCAGATCAGGTTTTCTGTTAAGAGGCTGATTGTCCCAAACATCCAAGCAAAATATAATGGAAGCTGTGATTATGTTTAAACAATATTTAGATTTAAACTATATTAAAGACCACTTCTAATTCAGGACTTAGCTGAATATACCTTGCTCATACAAGTAAGCCTAGTGATTTGACTGCAGGCTACTGTAATTATAGGATCAATTTTAAAAAGCCACTGAATACTCACAGAGAGCAGAGAAGGTTGCCTACAGGTGAAGACAGGGAACTAAATTATTAAGATACAAACCTCAATGGAGAAAAAAAGGGTTATACCAATGGATTGTTCACTGTCTCTTCCAGCAGCAGCACTAAGGGGAATTAACGGTAACTGCAATGAACAAACTGATTCAAAACAAACTGAAGGGGGTGGCATTTCACATAATGTGTCATTACACAGTGTTATTGCTTGCCACAGGATGCTGGTGAAGCTAAAAGCTTACACAAGTTCTCAGCAAGACTGGACATGTTTGCAGAAAATATATCCATGGACTGTTGCTAAACACACAGAAAGAACAACTGGCTCAGGAATTGCCTAGCAGCATATGGCTGCAAGCTGGTGAAAGCTTTGCGAGTATTGCCCCTTCTTTAAAACTCTTTTATGGGTGTCTTTTAAACAAGTAGGATGATGGTAGGTAGATGGACTTTCTGTCCAAACCAGTAGAGCTACTTTTATGTTCAAATAGGCCATAATTTAAAATAATTCTGGTTCCTTGCAACAATTAAAGTAATGGAAATGCATGTGAATGACAAAAATTAGAAATTATTATTCAGTATATAGGACACTAGAAAAAGTATCTTTATTATATTGCATTATTTAAAAAAATAACTTTTTAAAAAAGTAACACATTCTATTTAATTTATGATTATGATTGAATTTATTGAACTTTCTGAGGATACAATTTCCTGATTAGACTTTAAAACATCAACTTTCAAGGAAATCTGGATCACATTTAACATGCAGTTGTCACAAGTAATTCCCAGGAACTCATTCCCAATCATGGATCTTGTGACGTACATGTTGGCCTGCTCCAGCTTTGCAGAAATGAAGCAATTCTTCAACTCTAACCCCTGTAGCTGAAACAGTAACACTGACAGTGTACTTATCTGCAGAACACAGGCCCCTTTCTAAATTGCAAGCCATGTTCCTAGCTCATAGTGGATGTTCAGCGTTATCTTAATTCAGTGAATTACGTATTCACAAAATAAACATACATCTAAATTTTAATAGTGCACTTTAGTCAGTGAAGCTGTTGTGTTTATGCCCTGATTGGAAATGTAAATATCAAAAATTTCAGTGGACAAACAGAAAGACATCTGCGTCACTCTGAATTTCTGAGTGATATTTTGAGTTAATGAATAAAAACTGTCAAATGCTTTTTGCTACAGCAAAAAGTAAAAATATTTAGAACACCTCTGGATTAGAAGACTTCCTAAAAAAAAAGATCTTTTCTCACTATAAACTGTCAGTATATACTATCAGGTCCTACATCCTTAATTGTGTTCACAGGCATCCCCAGAGCTTGTAATCCAGCTCATACTGATGCCCAAAGACTGTCCTGCTGATTGTTTGGTTTTGGTGTTATGTTTGAGTCAGCAGGACTGAAACCTAAGAATGAATTTTAAATAAACTTTACTTACTTCAGATTAAACCAACGTAGATGGTGCAAATAAAAGAAATCCCCTTGAGAATACTCCCAAGAACTCATCTGTTTGAAGATGGTATTAAATACAGTTTACACAGCAGATCTTTAATATAAGCACAGAATTCCATATTTTGTTTCCTTCCATTTCATTCCTAAACACTTGATAATTTTTCATGCATTCTGCAGTGTCGTGCAAATGCCTGCAATATTTAACTTTATCTATTAGGGCCTAGAGGTTTTTTGTTTTGCCCCAACTATTTGTATTTGCATGCAAAATCTCATTACTGGAAGCAGCTAACACAAAGGAGGACTGCAGAATCAAGTGATTTTTGCTAAGTTAACAATCTCAGCATGACTCTTAGCTAATACAAGAGCAGGTTCAAAGATCCTCTGAATTACAAATTAATAGTTTCACAAATTCCAGAGCATGATTCCAGAAATGAATGAGAAGTGCAGTCTCTGTGCAGCCAGTTCATGGGGTGGGTGTTCTAGCCTGAGGAACCATTAACCTCAAACATTAAGGAATTTTGTTTCTCACAGTGTGCATCTGATAGGAAGAGTAGAACCATTTTTCCTTTCTGTCCTGCTATTAGCAATATTTTGTATTTTGCAAAATAGACAGCAGTTTTGTTTTCACTCCCCTCAACAGCTACAGGGCTAGAGAAGGTGCATTTTGAGAGACTTTGTCTCTCAAAATAAGTCCATTTTCCCCAGAAGCTGGGATTTCTGCTGCTGAAAATCCTGAGATGACTTTCAGTATTTCTGCCATCAATAATTAGAATTGTTTATAATAATTGTCTGGATCAGAGCAAAATAGTTCCTAATCTGACACACACATAATCCTTTCCCCTTTGCCTCCGCATTTGAGAGATTTGTACCTTTGGGGTGACCTACAGCAGACATACACACAGTGCGGGGTAATGGTGGGTGCAAACCAGCTGCCTTCTGCAGCTTCCATTCTTCTTGTAAATACTGACATCCATATTTTCTATTCAAAGGATTTCACCTGAAATTATAATAAAGTTTATAATCTTGAAAGGTACAGAATTATTTGCCTAACTTTGCCTGACTTTTAGTGCGACCCATTTTTCCCTCCCCTTTATGTCTGAATTCCATTGTATTCCCAAGCTAAACTCAGAAAACATACATAAAAGACAGGATCTTTGGGTTAAATGCTCCAGCTTTTCAACCAACAGTGGTTACTATTCTGTGCATCACCAACTCAAAAGCAGATATTTTTTGTTAAAAAAGAATACAAATGCTCAGTCTTCTGCTTTCAAGGAATACTTTGTCATTTAGCAAGGTTTTATCTCCAACACCAAATGTATTCAATATATGTGGGCATACTAGTAGCTGTCAGTCAAACCAGAATCTATAATGGGACTATGATCCAACAGTGTTCAAATCAGAATGTCATGGATGAGTTTCAGAACTCCAAGATTCATGTAAGTACCCCAACAATTAGAAGCTCAAGGAATAGGTGAGGCAAATGTATTTTAGTGTCTTGAAAGTAGCAGCCTGGATGTCAGCCTGATATCCAGTTCCAAGGACCCTGCAGCTCCACCAGCTTCAAAAGACTCTACGAAATCCATGCTTGGCCTTCTGCCAAGAGTGGTGATTACAAAGTGTCATGACATGCAATGCTTACTCATTTTTCTTATGTGCCCCAAATGCCTGGGTTTTTTCCTCATGACAAGTTTTGGATCCTGCTGTTCCTAACTACAGAACTAAAAATAAAGTGCTGGTGCAGAACAATGTCTGTTGGTTCTCTGAGTACTTACTAAAGCAGTGGACAAAAATAAACAAGACTATGCTATATGTAACACATGGATACATTTAAGAGGGTTTTATTATGATACACTGTTCATATTTACTAAAACATCAAATGGAATGCCTGAGTTTGCAATGGTGCAAGTAAAAATTCACCACCATTCTTTT
The DNA here is from genome assembly GCA_013397815.1 of Aleadryas rufinucha. Classification (NCBI taxonomy): domain Eukaryota; kingdom Metazoa; phylum Chordata; class Aves; order Passeriformes; genus Aleadryas; species Aleadryas rufinucha. The sequence continues at coordinate 9,329 of VZTH01014961.1, read as the reverse complement.
TTCTGTCAGATTAAGAAGGAAACAGCTGTTGTCAGATGGCAGCATGATGCCAATAGTCGAGCAGGAAGGATTACAGCATTCAAGTCATCTTAATCCTAGTGCATAAGCATTAATAGAGGCTTTTCTTTCACCACAAATGGCTAATGTAGCTAAGCTCTGACACTGGTCTGAACTTCTCACTTACCTAGGGAAACTATATGCTGTTGTTAGCAGCGTAGTAGATGAAGTAATATTTCCTTTAATAAAAATGTCATGAAGGATTTACAAATCTGACATAAACCGTTAAATTGACAACACCACAAAGCCCAGAACATTAAAAGGATATCTCTACATTAGCTCTAAAGTCACCTTGAAAGAAAACATAACATCCTTTACTTCACTTACATCTATTATAAACAGCTCATTAGAATTTCCTATTTATCAAATGGATCTGGACCTTATACTCTGCTGTGTGAGAGAGCTCAAAGGAAATTATTAAGGGCACAGACTGCAGGGGGAGTCAGTAAATAGCAGGCAGTTCACTACATGGAAACTGCTTTTGTTTAGGAGCAGAAACACCATTCTGAAAGACTAAGACATTTCAAAGTGACATTTATTTAAACACCTCTGTTCTGTCCTCATTTCATCTCTGTCTATCCCATAACACTGAAGGCCTTTGTTGATCCCATTTCTAGCGAGTACATGTATATGTGCATGCATTCATAATTCTTATTTCTAAATGAATCTTAAAAACATCTACTTATCTCATATCACTTCTACGTATTTTAATGTTCTTTTATTATCATCTATATTTTGATGAGTTTTACTGCTATTATTAATATTACAATAGCAGTAGTTTAAAAATTCTTTCAATTTTGTTTGAGTCAGTTTTTATTGACCTTACAGGTTATATCACTTACCAGACAGCTGAGAGCCGGTGTGGCACTGTGGCGAAGAAAAGCTAAGGATAAATTTGCTGCTGCAGGTAGTTCAAAGGATTATCACACAGCCCAATCCTTCAATTTTATTAGAAATTGATCCCTTAACTGAATTAACTATCCAAGCAGGTTTTTATCCAAATTAAGTTTCCTTCTTAAGTTTGTCTAGAGGCAGATGGTAGCCATTAAAGATTATTGGAGATATAAACCATTCTATCTTATATATGTAATTATAAATCAATACTATGTCCCTAATTTGTAGAGAACATGTGCTTTTCTGTGGCTATGAAATCTCTTGTTTCATTATGCCCAGGTCTAATAGCATTTACTGTCATAACAGCAAAATGTAGTATTTATCAGAGTTGTTAATCTGTTGCTAGTGCTGGCCACCAAATGCAGGGCCATATGTTTCTCTGCTGGGAAGAACAGAGAGGACCAAAATTCTTTTCACAGAATCAAAATTTTCTACAGGAAAAATACATGGTAGATCAGTTCCCCTCTTGCCCCCACCCTTTGCTGTAGTGCCCCCAAACCCTAATTTCTCCATCTCATAACTGTTCAAATTTCTGCAGCTCAATTGCACACATAGTGGCTAAGAGCTCTTTCTGGGTTGCTGGCTTTTAGTAAGTAAAATGTGCTTGTCTCTATTTTTTTCTTGAGTTGACTTTCTGTTAATTTTCACTGCATTCAAGCTCACGCTTTAAATCTCTGCCATTTCAAATCTTACTGTATACAGAACTGTTTCTTATTTTCATCTTTGTGGTGCAGAAAGAAAAACTATTGGAGTGATGCAACTCTTCCTTCCAAGCTGATGGACTCTGATGGCCACACTGGCTTCTTTTTTTTTATCCAGAGATTATGAAGGAAGTTTTGAAGGTATAAAGGGAGAATGAGGCTGATAAAGATTTATACTTATTACACGATAGAAATCAAGCATCCACTGATTCTATTGATCACTCTTGCAGGGAAAAAATAAGAAAGTATTATTAGGCCTTTCAATCCTTACTGTAGTCAGTTTTGCTGAGATGACGTGTCAGGAAGGATTGATGGAAAAAAGTGTCTGAGGAGGAAGAGTGAGGGAATGAAGGTCTATTTGTATGCCACACATACTGTTGTACTCCCTAAGAGAATGAAAAAAACAAGCTCACAGTTACTGCAGCCATCTCCTTTCCAGTGCTGGAAAAGCCACCATATGGGCTACCCAGCCAAGGCCATGCCTGGTTTGACAGGTAGTATCAGACAGAGGAGACACTGTCTGAGAAACATCTGCCAACCACCCTTCTCCTTGCTGGCAAGGGTCATCTTCCACCTCCAAACAGTACAACTGCCTCTATTCCTTTCTATTGCATCTGGCAAGCCTGGTGAAAAGCTGAAATGGTGAGAGCCCCAGAGCATGTTCCTTGGGCTCTGATAATCCCCCTGCCTTTGTGTGGTTTCCAGGAGGTATCACATGGAGCAGAATGGTGAGAAATTAAATGATAACAAAACATCAGTGATGGCCTGCTTTAGTCAAAGATATAGTTAAGTTCAGTTGAGGGGAAACTGCTGGGTTGACACTCTTAATTCACTCTGAGAATTTTTTTGCTACTTATCATAGATTGGTCAGAAAGTGGTTTAAGCCATTTCAAAGCAATGATGAACGAATATCCTTTTTGAGGCAAAAGTGCTGATGGAAGAGGGTAACTTCTTTGCAGAGCTGGAATACAATAATTTAATAATCCCTTTTAGTCAAAATGAGCTGAATTGACAACTTTAAATAGAATGTAGTTACTAACAGCATTTTGCTGAGTGCATGCTTTTTACATTGCATGTCACTTTTAAATAAAAATAAGAGTACAGGCTTACACACTGATGATTGCCAAGCCTAAGACCTTGAGCTCTCTGTTCCACAGTCTCATCACAGGCTTCTCAGATGTTCAGTATCTTCTGAAGGATTGGCAGCTCCATAAAGATCACTGACAAGTGTGCAGCATCTTCAGTTGAGAAAATAAATGGATTTATCTAAACACTGTATAAGGTATGAGCAAAAAGTCTACAAGAACGGAGGGGGGAGGGAGGAGCAGCAAGGGATGACAAGAAAGCTCTGTCTTAAAAGTCAAAATGTAGGGAAAAAGTAAAAATTGCCAAAAGTCAAGTGGAGTCCTGACAGTTGATAGGTCTTGACACCTAGCAATATAAATTAAATTATGTATACTATTCTTTGACAGTACAGAGAGAAAAGAGAAATTAAATGGCACTGAAGTTGCTGCACAGTAAGAATGAAGTTGAGATCAAAGATAATGTTGGCATGGCCACCTCAAAACTTCCCAATGCAATACTCTGTCAGGATAATGACAGCAAAAGCCAGACAACTCCTGAAAATCTGTGGATAGCACTACATTGTATTCAAGAGAGAAGCAAAGTTTTTAAGGTTCAGTAAAATCAAGGCAGGCAGAATAGATAATCGTCTGTCCTAGATACTGAAATAATTCTCTTAATTCAAAAGTAAGTGATTACAAAAATCTATCAGCTCAAGTGATGTCATATTACCAGAGGATGTCAACATAACATAACAAATATAATTCAGAAAGACAAAAACTGGCAACTCTATACCTGTTACTCTGAGCTTGACACTGTGCAAGTCTTTTTTAGGAGCTTCAAAGGAAAGCATATTTTGAGACATGGAGGTAAGTGGAAAGCTGGGATAAAATACAAGGCATTATTTACCTTTACCAAGGTAAAGACAGATATAAATAATAAAATAGCTTTCATTAAGGATGGGGGGCTGCAGGAGACCTGTCCTATATGGCCTTCAGTATTGCATTTGATACTGGAACACATAAGGACCATAACTACATACAGAGCTAAACAGGAGAGTAGGAACAGTGCCGGTTTTTAAATTGGGGAAAGGCTTATCTGAAAAGATACAGCAATACATTACACTGAAGTGCAAACTGATGAGTTGGGGAAGTCTTCCTATTAAAATTTCTCTAGGTTCCCTCTTACTAATGACCTTATTCTTCCTTATTTTCATTCATAACTTTGGACAGAAAGAAGCATGGGAAATTTACTGATACTATAAAATCAAGGATATCAATTTAGATAAAGTCCAGCATATTATACAGGAAAAATGGATTAATGAAAGGACTGAAAAAATTAAAATAATACACAATGGATTTAATACACTTAATAACTAGATTTTATGCTATAAGCCAGGGGACATCAGTTTGAAATGACAGATGCTAATTGTTCATAAGGCAACCATCAAACAGTGTCGTACAGCAATAAAAAAGGTATCAGCAGTTCTGTGTAGATCTATCAGGCTAGATAGCAGACTTTTAATATCATCACAGGCATTGATCACACATTAATTAAAATTATAGTGTCACTTCCAATCATTCATAATCAAGAAAGATGTGGTCAAATGTGGACAATCACAAGGAAAAGAGCAGAATCTACTCAGCATGAGCAGCTAGGAAGCAGCGATAGAATTGCTTTTTGTGAGTACTCATGAACATATATATCTTGGGTGGGAAAATCAATTTTGTTTCATGGACAATGTCAATACAAAAATAATATGTAGAAACTTTCTACTGGCAACTGTAGGTAGACAATTAGAAATTAATTTCTAAATTTCAAGAGGAGCATGGTTCCATCCAGCTCACCCATAGAGAAGGACAAACAGCCTAAGCTTTAAAATAGCTTGATATGTTTATGAAGTGGATTAAAGACAGTGGCTTTTTTATAAGAGATAGAAAGTTCTTTTCAACCTGGCATCCTTATGTTTTGTGTTCCTACACCAGGGTGTAAGATAAAATACAGTGGCTACATCAGACATATAAAAAAAAATTATGTTAAAAACACCTTAAGCTTCTAAAAGAAGACGAACTCAAGAACTTCAGAAGTCAACAACATCACTTCAGGTCTATGTGTCCCAATATGAAAATTATTTTAGTGTATAATTTTACATATCAAACAAAATCATCCACAAGTATACCTTTGGCTTGAGGGGGGAGGAGGGGCTGGTGTGAATAAAAGACCAGCCAATGGTCCATGCAGACCATTTCTATGCTACTGCAAGAGCATAAGGACCCATAAAATAATACCTGTGCTCTATAACCTCACCTGCAGCACTCAGCAGAACCCTGTGTCCTTTACTTGACCATCAGAGATGGCCACACTAGTATCAAGCCCAGAAATCATCACGGTTCCCTGAAATGCTCTGAGAGAGACATGAAACTTCTGAAAAAAGTTTCACAGGGAAACACTTTGCCCTAGTATGGTAGCCAGGGATGCTGAACCAAGAGGTCCAGACTGTGTGTTTTTGTAATAGCAACAGCAGCAGCTTCAGCCTCTGCAGGGCCTCTAAGCATGGGGTAGCTGTGTTCCTTCCTCTGCTTCTTCATCCTCTCAGGAGAAGGATAAGGAAAGATGCTCCTTCCCCAAGCTAACCATGCACCATCACATGCTGAGGTGTTGGAGTAGCATCAGCACAGTATCTTGTCCAAACTTCTTGAACCGAGGTTCCTCTAAGAAAATGTGCCAGGCCAGTTAGGAACACTCCTCAGGCAGGATTCAGTCCATCAGCTACATCTTAAACCATGCAGACCCAAACCATGCATTTTAAGAATCATATTTTTAAGTTCACACACATTCCAACACTGCACAACCTAAGTGAGATCTTTTGATGAATGTAAAGGTGTTGGAATCAGAGGGATGAAGTAAGATGAAACTGACAGTATAAGCAGAAGGTTTTTTTATTTGCTGGACAACTTTTTAAAGATATAAAAATCTCATACAAAAAAGCTGGAATCTCATGACAGCTCCAAAATAATCTTATTAGTTGCTGCTTCAACTAAAATTTCATTTCAAGTGACCACTTTCAGAGGCAAGCTGTGAAAACTAATAATTAATTGATAAAAAAATTTGGACTTCCAAAATAGCATTTCAAGCCTGGGACTGAGCTTTTCCACATGTGTAGCTTAAGCATTTGCACTTCCCAAAATGAAGAACTACACCAGCCATGCTTCAGTTTGAATTTCTGCAATATAGTTGACTGTGGAAATCTCCTTGGTAGCATCAAATATTCACTCTCCTCATGAATGTCTTACATTCATAAGTCTATACCTTTGTCTTCAGTTTGCTTGTGTTGCCTGGTGTTGTCACTGGGAACTGCTCTATCTGTTGCCATCTCCTTTGTCTGTTGTTCTCAAGAATCACTGCTCATTTTTTTTTTTGTGCACTGCTCTGATCTCACTTGGTGCACAATCTTTACTTATGTAGAGATAATTACATAAAGTGTATTTATATGAAAGCATCTCGCCTTGATGAGAACCTAATTTAGTATTTTTACGATTAGCTTCTTGGCTGATCCATTCCCATTCAGTGAGCCTGCTTTTGTCTGACTGAAACTAATCAGAAGTTTATGACTCAGCTGAATGTGGTTTAAATGGTATATAACCATGCTCTATGAGGGTTAATTAGTTAAGTATAAGAGACCAAGTACTGCTACATGATTTTGTCTAGCATTATGAGCATTGCATTTCAGTGTATTTACTACTGATTTTCAGACAAGGGACTTTTTAGAATAGTTGTATAGAGCCCAAGGTTTTAATATTGTTCCTGTAGCTTCAGGATCCTGTGTTTTGTGTCAAATTCAAAGACAGGTTCCTATGATGTCCACATTTCTGCTAACTGTGCAAGTCCTAAAGTGATTTGAATTAATTATCTACTTCCCTGTAAGTACTGAATTAAGGGCATAGTTGCTATTCTCTAAGGATCTGATGATAGTAATTGTTTGGGCTGCCCAGTGTACTGTTTTACTGGCATAGTTTTATCTTGTCACAAACTGTATTCTTAGAAATTTATGAAGTACAATTTTTAATGTTTAAATATATTTTTCTGAATATATGTTAGCATAGTATTTATTCACTTAACGGTGGCAGAACCTTAAAATTAAATTCATGGACTGGGACCCAAAGGTTAAGAATTTATATGGAATACAGGAGTTCCAACTTACCCTTAGCATTTCTGCCTAGGGTGAGAAAAAGGCATAATGCTGATGAGAAGCATTTTTCTCATCACACCAGCTACCCAACTATTCTTAACTCAGACTGACAGTTAATTTTTTGGCTTTCTTGCTCTTAATTGGTTTTTTGCTACTTCCATTCTCATGAACAGTAAAAAAAATATTATGGCGTGGCTACCCAGAAGCCTACTAATATGGTTTAACCTGAAATCATAGCATTTAAAGAATATGTCAGACAATTTCATATTTATGCACTCATTTCTACATTAGTGTTTTCTGGATTCATTTTTACTCTGCTGGTCACTTACTAAAGGAGGCAAATAATAAGCAGCTGATAATGCCTAATAGTAGTTGTTTATGTCTGACTGATATTGACTGAAACATCCATTCCCATGATTTTGTGATATGAATGGAAAAAAAAATGTGATTATGTGATCTTGCTAAAATCAATCCACACTTTAAGCCTACAGACTCACTAAAGGTGACCAAGTGTGCAAATTTTCCCTGTCTTGCTGATGGATACTGGTTCTGGGAAATGTCTTTTGCTTGTTTATGTCCTGTTAGATACTGCCACTATTTACCACTCCAGCAATACTCAGTGAAGTAGCTATCCTCTTGTTCAGCATTGAAAAATGGAACTTTATCCCTACTCATGTTCATTCAGGACTAACAACGCTCAGTTTTTCAAATGTTGCATTTACTGTGTTCCTTTTCAGCCATATCTCCAACAGCTCTACTTCTCCTATAAAAGCATGTTGATTGACTTCTTAACATCTTCCCTAATTTTGTTGACTTCTTTCACCCAGTAACAAATGGCTCAAATTCTGCCTTCAGCCAGGGCACTGACCAGGCATTTATCAAACTTTCAGATATGCTGGTTACCGTTTCTCAATCCCTTGATGCTCATCCAGAATGAGAAGAGCGTCCTTAAAGTTTATTGAACGCGTTAGCCTTTTTGCATCTTTTCTCATGATACCTACAAAACACTTGACAGTGATCAGGCAGCTACTGGATAAAGAACATAACTTTTTTGCTTTGCTGCATTCATTCAGCTGTCTGCATTAATTGCTGTTTCCTAATTCCCTTTATATTATAAAGTCTTAGAGGCTGAGATTTTTTTTAGTCTGATGTTTATAAAGCCAATAGAGCCATGAAGCTCTGGTTCAAAGCCAGCAGGAATATTCCTTTAAACAAATAACCACTGTTAGAGGAGAACAACAGAAGAGAGGCAGGAGTAAGGAATTGTCAGAATAAGTTTAACAGTTATAGCAGATGTATCAGTGAAAAAGCCCAGTTAAAACTAGTGATATTACATACTTTTCTCGTGCAATTCATGTCAAAGTATTATTATTTTAATAATTGTTTAAAATATATATCTACAGACTGCAGGTATTCTAGGAATCAAGTCTTAAATCACACCAACAAAAAGTTACAGTACAATTGATTGTCCTTTTTTCCACTCATCATTATGGTTAACTTGAAAAAAATTAGGCAATGAAATCAACTCTCAGAGCAGCCTTATGTGAAAATGCTACACTGAAATACCATTGCGTTAAGAAATTAAATTTCTGTTTGCTATCCTTGATACATGTTATTTGAGTTTTCGATCAACTCTTTCGATGTACATCAAGTGTTCATATAGAGAGGAAAAACAGTGATTCAGCAAAACACAAGTGGGACATCACCAGGAGTGCGCACTTTTTTGCTTTCTCTCCACTCAGTGCAAAAATATTTGTATTTACCGGCTAAATTCTAATTAGAATAGATGATACTGGAAAAAACGGCTTAGTAATGTACCCTGACAGAAGTCGTATTAAAAAAAAGACTAAATATGCAATTTGTCTAATCCCTGCTACTACAATTACGCTACACAATACTGTAGGGACATCAGCTTTTCAGACTTTAGACTAAAAACGGGCGTTTTCCACAAACGCGCTTTGCTGTCCCGCGGTGCCGAAGACGCACTTCGGGGAGCGGCTGGAAAGAGCCCGACGCGGCGGGGAGCTGAGCGGAGAGCGGGGGGGGCGCCCGGGCGGGGCAGGGCACGCTCCCACAG